>JAIGNY010000077.1:1165000-1507500 GCA_020152595.1 Chiridota heheva | reverse complement strand
AAACCCGTCAAAACAATGCCTGAACACAAACAAGTTAAGAACGAGCGCGAATAGAAGGATGTATGCCAGATGTTGGCAGTTTTCTTATCCACCTTCCTTTGGCAAGCCGCGAGCCCAATTTGTAGCAGAACTAAAGATAACATTTTATTTTATAATTTGCGATGTTTTAGTGAGCTGATCTGCCGAGGAATAAACAAACTAAACAAGTATTTTGCGATTTGTATTGATCTCATTTGGATTGATCTTACATGCAATGCACTGTATTGCTTTATATAATGACTATTGTCACGGGCCAGATTGGATTGTCTTCCAGGCCAGATTTGGCCCGCGGGCCGCCTATTAGGAATTGCCGTCCTAGAGTATTAGGGTTTTTCATTTATTCTTTATTCCTTTTTTATGTCTTTTTTCTGTTATCAGATATTAAATGAGATATCTTCACAGTTCAAAAATTCAAATATCCTTGATATCAATTTTGGTGAAAAATTATGATGCAAGTTTACTGCAAGTGTGGAGAGAATGAGTTACACAGGATTTTTTCTCATTTATTATCAAGGTATCTGACAAATTACCTTAAAATTTAAATAAATTATTGATTTAGTCAGGTCAACCTAATTCATCATTATATGTAAATGAAACAAGACATTGAAAGAAACAAATTGGTGAAGAAAGCTTCGAAAAATTAGTTAAACAGTAATTGAATTCTTCAAACAATTTAATGTCTGTTTTTCGACAAATATCGACTTCCCGACAAAATAATTATTTTTCAATTGACATTTACGATGTTTTTAGTAAATGACATTTCTCAGACAATCTTGGACGAACTGTTGGACACTTACCGGAAAGTTTGCATGCTATTTAAAATTTTCATAGCTATTTTTAAAGCCGATGTTTTTAATTATTGTGCAAATGCTAATTTTGTTAATATGTTTTTTGATCTGCTTGTTGGTCGTGGCTTATTAATAAATATCATGGAACAAATATTTCATGATATGCAATGACATGACAGTACATACAAATTTGGCAAGTCAATCAGCTTATGAATATGAAAAAACATCGGAAGCACAAAACCTTTTGGTTTTGGTTGAAAATTGTTTTTGAAAATTTCCTCGAAAAAGCGGGGAAGGGGGGTTTGTGGGCCCCCATTCTCCCTCTCCCCTATGGTTACGCCACTGCATACACCCATGTTTTAAGTGATAGGAAGTAACCACAACAACCTGAAAATAAAATACAGTATTCCTTCATTGAAGAAATAGGCCTTCTGTAAATTATAAATATGAGCTTCACTCTCACCAAACAAGTGATTGATTGTTTTGTAAAAGAAACCTGTTATTTCTTACAAATCTCTGACAGGATTTCTGACTTTGTCACTTTGTCACTTTCTCTGAACTGCATTGTTTAGGTTAAGTGTTGTAAAAGTACTGTAAGTTCATTCTTTAAAAGGCTTAAATTTCCCATGAATCAGGCTTAGTAGTAGCAACTTGTAATCAATACAGTATATGCTAGCTGTATAGCAGGCCCGTCGCCAGTTGGGGAAGGGGGAGTGGGGAGAAGGAGGGGGTTTGTCCAAGGAAAGGAACCCTTTTATTGTTAAAGAGCCCTTTGGAAATTTAAAAAGATAATAAGCACCTGGAATTTCAAAGTTTGTTGCTCTTTTATACGAAAAATGAGCCCCTTTCAAATTCCTGGATCCTGTTTAGATCGCCCAAACATAAGGTGAAGGGTGTTCTACTGCTGTAACGATACAGCTAGCCTATGCTGAACATTTTCAAAAATGGTACCTCACTCAAAACTACTGCAAAATATCACCAATCAAAAATCTAAAGAATTACTGTTAGATATTGACATTCACTTTTACACATTTTCCCCAAAAATTTGATGGCGTCTATAGCCACTCACTTTTCTGTGTTCAAAAATTGCGCATTTTATATGATGACAACAGGAACATAGGAACGGTCACCTCTCAAGGAAAGGGGTGGGGGGGAAGGGAACAAATCCTAAAAATTCCCCGGTGACGAGTGCAAAAATTGCACTAGTAAATTATCCATCAAAAGTTGCTAAATCGGGGAACACTGTTAAATTTCTAAAAAAAATCCTTCATTTTTGGAACATTTTCTTTAATAGCCGGACATTTTTGCCAATTTGTGGGAAATCTTGACCAATTGTCAGGAAATTTTGGCCAGTTTTAGGGAAATTTTTGCCAGTTTTCAGTAAAATTTGGCCAGTTTTTGGGAAATTTTACTTTTTAGCCAACGATTTGACCACATTTAGGTTCCGATGTGATAGCATCAGGAACCTACATGTATGCAATGATACAGCGCGTATGTGTGTGTGTGTGTATGGATGTGTGTATGTGATGGCCAGCTCGTAAATGCAATATCTCAAGAATGGTACACTGGATTCATGACATATGTGGTAACACATATAGCCCATGGTCCGTAGATGTGCCCTATTGTTTTTGATGGTGATGTTATGCATATTAATGAGTAGGCAGGGCTTAATGTAAAATCTTGAAATAAATTGTAACAACGGCATGTCTGTTTTGTTTCATATTTGGAATAATTATGATGTTAGCTGGTGTGTACAGTACATGTTCATGATATGAAAACGTGGAATTTCCTTAATATGCGTAGTGGGCAGGGCTTAATATTATTTTGCTAAAAAAAGCTTGTAAACACGGTATCTCAAGAATGGTAAACTCGATTTATATCGTATTCGATATACTGTACACAGATAGCCAGTGGTCTGTAGATGGGCCCTATTATTTTTGGTTGTGATATCATGCATATTAAAAAGTGTGCGGGGCTTACAGTGAAAATTATCAAGAAGTGATAAATGAGCAACTGTATATATCCGTTTTGCGTCATATTGGCATGATATTTTGTTGCTAATTGTGCACATGCTTATATACACTATGAACAGAGCTACTGCACTTTTTGTTACAGGAGTGAAAAATCGGT
Source organism: Chiridota heheva (assembly GCA_020152595.1). Lineage (NCBI taxonomy): Eukaryota > Metazoa > Echinodermata > Holothuroidea > Apodida > Chiridotidae > Chiridota > Chiridota heheva. The sequence continues at coordinate 1,504,543 of JAIGNY010000077.1, read as the reverse complement.
GAAAATGTTTTGCAAAAATCACCCCTGTTACTTTTTTTTTATGTGCTATACTTTGCCAATTCTCATGAAAATCACACCTGTGAAAACCCTTAGCAAACATCTAAGTGACCTTATGGAGTGTCCTTAAGATGATGATTACCCTATGACTCTGTAAACATAGAGGTGTAACACCTATTTATTACCCCACTGGGAATAATTTCATAATTGATTGATGTGTTCATGATTTGCTCATCAGCAAACAGTTTTGTAAAGGAAGTACAGTGTAGGTATTTGTCTTGGCCACTGATACGAAAGTACAGTCGTACAGGCAGTCTACTTAGTTGTTTTTTCTGCTGACTATTGAGCTGTCAAGAAAACAAGAATTATTGTTAACTTTCGCTGTTCATATACTCTAATGGTTTGTTTATAGGTTATTTTGCTTTGTCTTTCAGTTGATTTGGATAATTCATTGACAGTCAATCCTGATGATAGAAACACTACAAAAATGTTGTGATTTTAATTTATAGCAAATTTCCTGGTCACATGTAGCAGTGGCAGAGGAATTCATGGCAAGGGGGTGGGGCAAAAATACTGTAAGGACACTCTGTTTATTATACATTTTTAATGCGGGTATGAAACAAAAACAAGGTTTTAGTTCATTGAAGAGTTATCAAATGCAAAGGTACATGTATTTGGAACTATATGGGCAATGTGCTCCTTTAGAAAGGCCAAGATGTTAATGTTGGAAATTTCTTCATGTAAATATAGAGCCTTTTTTTACATTATGTAATATTTGAATAATCAAACCAGAAAAGCAAAATGTTCAGTGTTCTCATGCATTCTTTAAATGTTGGTCGATTTTTAAGATTTCAACTACCTGGCATTGAATATGATGAAATCTGCTAAATATTCATAAGCCATACCCACCATGCATATCAATAAAATAGAACCTGTTGACAACATGACAAGTATGATGCAAAACATGCACATGGCTGCACCTAGTCAGTCCCATGGCATCAATACCAAAACAAATCAATAGGTTATAGGGGACCATAATTCATCTGTGTACAACATGTTATATGTGTGGGATGTTTTACAAGTTTTTAGAAGTATTTCACATTAAGGCACACATATTTATTACCCATATGGTTGCCATATCAAGGATGGGATATAGATTCCAATATTCTTGTTGTATTTTATAGAAATATCCTTTGACTTAAATACAATCAATGGCTTTGTCAGGAAAGAATTAAAATAGAAACTTATGAACTAAAAAAATTGGAAAACAACATTTCCATTTTAATCATGATCCAGTGCATTTAATAGTTTCTTCCTAGATTTTCCCTTCAAACAAACTAAAAGACAAACACTACCCTACAATGATATATCAAACTTCAGCTTGTTAAAACTTTAATTCTAGACAACATACATGTAAAAGCAGTTTTTTTTATTCCAACTCCCTGATTCAATGAAAATAGATGAGCCCAGGGAAAACCCCTGTCAATCCCAATTAACTTTCTTGTGCATGGTGCTTATATAGCCTTCAGTCTCCAGTGAAGAAAGTATTCACATTTTGTGTGTGGTTTATTTTCACCGTGGTTACTCAAGGAGGTTATATAATGGAGCACAATTCTAGAAACCAATAACAGCAGTGACTTTTTCAGAGTTACGGATTTTTGCAGGTGTTTTTTTTTACAAGGGTGAAAATCACCCAATTTTTTGCAACAAAAATTGGTGACTGTTCATAGTGATGTTATCAGCAGATGTCAATATTATGCATGGTGGGCATGGCTTAATGTGAAAGCTCTAAATGATGTAACACCATACTGTGTTTCATGAACAATATATCAGATGATGCTTTATCAGGCACACAGATGGGTCATGGTCTGTACATATATGTTCTGATATTGTGGTATTGATGTCATGAATATTAATGAATAGGCGGGGCTTACTGATAAATTCTTGAAATAGAATAAATCAGCAACCATTTTTACATCATACATGCTATGATTATGTTGTTAATTATTGTGCAAATGCTAATGTTATTAACATTTTTATTGATCTGCATGGTGGGTGTGGCTTATGAATAAATATCCAGGAACAAATATGAAATAACATGACAATAATTACAAATTTGGCAAATCAATCTGCTAATGTACAAAAAAAAAAAGTATTGGAACTACAAAACTTTTTGGTTCTGGTTCAATTTTATGTTAATATTTTCACAACTTCACCTCCCAACCAGGCAGAAAGCATGCATTCTGCTTAGGGGGAACCTTTGTCTATGGACACGTAGCAACAACTAAGCTTTTGAGTTGGAAAGAAAATATGCTAAAATTCAGCCCCCCAAAAAAATTCCATCAAAATCTGTTAAAAAATGAACATTTTACTACATTTTTATTTCCAAGGCCCTACTATAATAACCTATGTAAATTTCATTCGAATTTGCGACATCCCAAGAAAACTGTGAGTTCCTTTTATTAAATCACTGTTTTTCAATCCTTCACCGACGTTACATGTACAGTATATGAAGTTGTGTATATTCAAAATATAGAATAAGATGTGCGCATAATTTTGTCACCAATTTGTTTCTTAGATTGCCCTCAATCATATAATTGGGAAATTTTACTTTCTAGCCAACGATTTGACCACATTTAGGTTCCGATGTGATTGCATCAGGAGCCTACATGTATGCAATGATACAGCGCGTATGTGTGTGTGTGTGTGTGTATGGATGTGTGTATGTGATGGCCAGCTCGTAAATGCAATATCTCAAGAATGGTACACTGGATTCATGACATGTGTGGTAACACATATAGCCCATGGTCCGTAGATGTGCCCTATTGTTTTTGATGGTGATGTTATTCATATTAATGAGTAGGCAGGGCTTAATGTAAAAATCTTGAAATGGATTGTAACAACCGCTTGTCTGTTTTGTTTCATATTTGGTATAATTATGATATTAGCTGGTGTGTACAGTACATGTTCATGATATAAAAACGTGGAATTTCCTTAATATGCGTAGTGGGCAGGGCTTAATATTATTTTGCTAAAAAAAGCTTGTAAACACGGTATCTCAAGAACGGTAAACTCGATTCATATCATATTCGATATACTGTGCACAGATAGCCAGTGGTCTGTAGATGGGCCCTATTATTTTTGGTTGTGATATCATGCATATTAAAAAGTGTGTGGGGCTCACAGTGAAAATTATCAAAAAGTGATAATTGAGCAACTGTATATATCCGTTTTGCGTCATATTGGCATGATGTTTAGTTGGTAATTGTGCACATGCTTATATACACTATAAACAGAGCTACTGCACTTTTTGTTACAGGAGTGAAAAAACGGTGAAAATGTTTTGCAAAAATTACCCCTGCTACTTTTTTATGTGCTGTACTATGCCAATTCTCATGAAAATCACACCTGTGAAAACCTTTAGCAAACATCAAAGTGACCTTATGGAGTGTCCTTAAGATGATGATTACCCTATGACTCTGTAAACATAGAGGTGTAACACCTATTTATTACCTCACTGGGAATAATTTCATAATTGAATGATGTGTTCATGATTTGCTCATCAGCAAACAGTTTTGTAAAGGAAGTACAGTGTACGTATTTATTTGTCTTAACCACTGATACGAAAGTACAGTTGTACAGGCAGTCTACTTTATTGTTTTTTCTGCTGAACTATTGAGCTGTCAAGAGAACAAGAATTATTGTTAACTTTCCCTGTTCATATACTCTAATGGTTTGTTTATAGGCTATTTTGCTTTGTCTTTCAGTAGATTTGGATAACTCGTTGACAGTCAATCCTGATGATAGAAACACTACAAAAATGTTGTGATTTTAATTTATAGCAAATTTCCTGGTCACATGTAGCAGTGGCAGAGGAATTCATGGCAAGGGGGTGGGGCAGAAAATACTGTGAGGACACTCTGTTTATAATAGATTTTTAATGTGGATATAAAACAAAAACAAGGTTTAAGTTTATTGAAGAGTTATCAAATGCAAAGGTACTGTACATGTATTTGAAACTATATGGGCAATGTGCTCCTTTAGAAAGGCCAAGATGTTAATGTTGGAAATTTCTTCATGTGAATATAGAGCTTCTATTTACGTTATGTAATATTTGAATAATCAAACCAGAAAAGCAAAATGTATAGTGTTCTTATGCATTCTTTTAGAGTTGCTCGATTTTCAAGTTTTCAACTACCTGGCATTGAATATGAAAATCTGCTAAATATTCTTAAGCCATGCCCACCATGCATATCAATGAAATAGAACCTGTTGACAACATGACAAGTATGATGCAAAACATGCACATGGCTGCACCTAGTTAGTCCCATGGCATCAATACCAAAACAAATCAATAGGTTATAGGAGAACCATAATTCATCTGTGTACAACATGTTATATGTGTGCGATGTTACACAAGTTTTTAGAAGTATTTCACATTAAGGCACACATATTTATCACCCATATGGTTGCCATATCAAGGATGGGATATAGGTTCCAATATTCTTGTTGTATTTTATAGAAATATCCTTTGACTTAAATACAATCAATGGCTTTGTCAGGAGAGAATTAAAATAGAAACTTATGAACTGAAAAAAAATTGGAAAACAACATTTCCATTTTAATCATGATCCAGTGCATTTAATAGTTTCTTCCCAGATTTTCCCTTCATCCTTCAAACAAACTAAAAGACAGACACTACCCTACAATGATACATCAAACTTTAGCTTGTTAAAACTTAAAGCAGATTTAATGAAAATAGATGAGCCCCAGGGAAAACCCCTGTCAATCTTAATTAACTTTCTTGTGCATGGTGCTTGTATAGCCTTCAGTCTCAAGTGAAGGAAGTATTGACATTTTGTGTGTGGTTTATTTTTACCGTGGTTACTCAAGGAGGTGATATAATGGAGCACAATTCTAGATACCAATAACAGCCCCACTTTTCCGCCTTGGGCCACCCCCCTTCCTTCTGTCCACCTAGACCTCTCCACTTATAACAAAACTCAAACTCACCCTAATCTCTTCATCAATCTCCACAACCAAATCAAAGACCAACTCTCAAATTACACCTCCATCTATACTGATGGCTCCAAGGAAGGCAACAAGACAGCTGCTGCTGCCATCATCCAAGACATCACCCTCAGTAGCAGACTTCCTGACCACTCATCCATCTTTTCAGCCGAGGCTAAGGCCATTCTCCTCGCCCTCAACTTTATTGAGTACTCTCCTCTTAGTCACTTTGCCATTTTCTCTGACTCAAAGGCTGTTCTTACTTCATTACTTAATCTTAAATGGGATAACCTCACCTGCCACCTCCTCCTGCGGAAACTCTTTTCTCCCGCCCTCTGCAGGAAAAGTGTTCTTTTCTTCTGGATACCCAGCCATGTTGGCATCCCTGGCAATGACAGGGCTGATACAGCCGCTAAGCCTGCCCTTAACCTCCTCCTTCCCCTTTTCCCAAAACCCTCTCTGACATCAAACCGCTTATCGCTTCTCTTGTTCGTGACCGCTGGCAAACCTTATTGAACTTCCAAATTGATAACAAACTCCATGTTATCCAGCCCACAATCCCGATCAAATCCACCATCAACAACCTTTCTCGACGACAACGCTTCATATTACCCGCTTAGAATTGGTCACACCCACCTCACTCCTCCCACCTCCTTATTGGTTCCCCAACCCCTCTGTAACAATTGCCACTGCATCCTTACAATCCAACACGTTCTCCTTGCTTGCCCCCTGTACAACCTTCCCAGAGCTTCTCTCGCTCCCACAACTCAATTGCTGAGTTCTTCCAAAAAAATCCTCCAGATAAAATAGTCTCCTTCCTTCAGCATGCATCCCTCTACAACCATATTTAATCCTCCTCTTCCACCCCCTCTCTACTCTGTTTTTAGTTTTACCCATGCACCTCCTCTCTCGATCACAGCTTTCTGGCTTTTGTTCTTGAATTTCTCTCATTCTTCCCCTGGTCTCTTTCCTTACTACCTCTAAAATGATCTGACCTCTCAGGCACAATTTGACCTTCGTTGTCGTGGTGCCGTTAAGACCTCATCAAACAAACAAACAAACCAATAACAGCAGTGACTTTTTCAGAGTTATGGATTTTTGCAGGTGATTTTTTTTTTACAAGGGTGAAAATCACCAATTTTTTGCAACAAAATTTGGTGACTGTTCATAGTGATGTTATCAGCAGATGTCAATATTATGCATGGTGGGCTTAGCTCAATGTGAAAGTTCTAAATGATGTAACACCATACTGTGTTTCATAAACAATATATCAGATGATGTTTTATCAGGCACACAGATGGGTCATGGTCTGTACATATATGTTCTGATATTGTGGTATTGATGTCATGAATATTAATGAGTAGGCGGGGCTTTCTAATAAATTCTTGAAATAGAATAAATCAGCAACCATTTTTACATCATACATGCTATGATTATGTTGTTAATTATTGTGCAAATGCTAATGTTATTAACATTTTTATTGATCTGCATGTTGGGTGTGGCTTATGAATAAATATCCTGGAACAAATATGAAATAACATGACAATTAATACAAATTTGGCAAATCAATCTGCTTATGTACAAAAAAAATAAAAGCATTGGAACCATAAAACCTTTTGGTTCTGGTTCAATTTTATGTTAATAATTTCACAATTTCACCTCCCAACCAGGCAGAAAGCATGAAATCTGCTCAGGGGGAGCCTTTGTCTATGGACACGTAGCAACAACTAAGCTTTTGAGTTGGGCAGAAAGTATGTTGTAAACCATAAAATTCACCCCCCAAAAAAATTCCATTAAAATCTGTTAAAAAATGAACACTTTACTACATTTTTAATTCCAAGGCCCTATTATAATAACTTATGTAAATTTTATTTAATTTTTGCGACATCCCAAGAAAACTGTGAATTTCTTTTATTAAATCACTGTTTTTCAATCCTTCACCGACGTTACATGTATATGAAGTTGTGTATATTTAAAATATGGAATAAGATGTGCACAAAGTTTTGTCACCAATTTGTTTCTTAGATTCAATGGTATGGATTGGTAAAGCCAAATATACTCAGATAAACGAGCATTAACTTCAGAACAGTCGTTAAATGGTCACTATATCACTACTAGCTTGATAAGTTTTCTGTTATAATGACAAAGCTATGTTTATCAAAACTTTCAGCATGTGCACAATTAATGATGATGTATGAACAGGAATACAGCTTAATTAACTTCGTTAATGTAATTATTTCCTTTTCAAATATCAAAAGTTCTCAACTTGTGTTCTACTGTTAAATCTGACTCAAGGACAGGTTATAATAATATCCAATTTCCTGTGCACCGCAGCCAACTTCACCCATTGAAGTTATTTTGAAAAACAATGAAAAATTTAATATTCTACTGTTAAGTCTGGCTCAAGAACTGGTTGTAATAATATCCAATTTCCTGTGCACATAGCCAACTTCTCTGATTCAAAATATTTTGAAAAACAATGAAAAATTGATGTTGGAAAATTCAAAAGAAATACAAAGATTAGCTACTCTCATGGTCGGAGTCGACGTAACTGTGTACGAGCTCAGTATGGTTTTGCCAAGTTGGAGGGGAAACTTTATCATTACAGTCAATGGGATATTCTTTATGAATACTTGTGTTGCCCTAGCGAGTCAGCGAAAATTAATGGTACTCATATATGTTGAAACTATTATCTAATAGACAACATTTGTGAAGAAAAATAAATTCTGCCCAGTATTTGTTGTGAAATGACAACAAATATGTTTTTCTCCCATTGACTGCAATGATAACTGACTGTTTGTTTCCCCTTTGACTGAAGTTCGAGATCGTCAAAAAAGCATTGTTACGTCGCCGTGCACCACAACATTCCCGGATTGTCGGACCTCGAGAATAACAAATTTCAGCTGACCTTTTCATACATCATAACCTTAGCACAGGATGAAATTTTGTACGAACTTTGATTTGTCATACCTTAAAGGATAAGTTCAGGGGTCAAGCAAGTCCTCTGTCCATCTTATATGAAAGAGTACTTTGAAGGAAAGGAAATGGTGAAGAAAGCATTCAAACATCTACAATTTTATTCTGTTAAAGGAGATCATTCAAGTAGCACTAGACTAAAAGTGAGGGCGTATTTGTAATGGGTCCCCCAAAAATCAAATGCTTGATCTACCAAGCAACAGTATAGCAAATTTCTGGTTAATATGAATATTCAATAACCTTTGCCCTCATGTTGTCTGTGGGCTATGGAGTCATAAAGTTTATTGATCTGTTGTGGATGACATTTTTGTGAAATTTGCAAAAATAAGCGCTCTCACTTTTTGGTCTAGTGCTCCTTTAAGTTTGGTAGCATTTGTGTAGAAACGACTGAAATCAGACTAATTATGATGTCACGTGACCTCTTATTCTTCAAAGTCTTTATGTATTCTATCATATTAGGTCCTTAATTTTTGTGGCTTGAAAACCATGGGATATGTCAAAAAATTACAAAAACTGAATCTAAGAAGGGTTTTTATAATATACTACCTGAAGAAAGTTAAAGGAAAAACAATTTAAATAGTGAAATAAGTAAAATAACTTTCTTCAGAATACATTAACAATTGTTAAGAATCTGCAATAGACTTACACCAGTCATTTCTAAACAGATAAGAAAGAAATTTAAGCTTGAAAAACAATGAAAAATTGATGTTGTACATTTTAAAAGATTAGCTATTCTCATGATCGGAGTCAACGTAACCGTGTACGAGCTCAGTACCATGGGATATGTCAAAAAAGTACAAAAACTGAATCTAAGAAGGGTATTTATGATAATCACCTGAAGAAATTTGGAGGAAAAAATAACAATTGTTAATACATTAACAATTGTTAAGAATCCACAATAGACTTGCACACCAGTCATTTCTAAACAGATAAGAATGAAATTTAAGCTTGAAAAACAATGAAAAATTGATGTTGGAAATTCATAACGGAATGAAATTTGAATGCTTTCTTTAACAAATTGTTTCTTTAAAGTTCCCTTTCATATACTGTTAGATGAACTTTCCTGACCACTGAACTACTCCGATATGACACTTCTGCTCAGCTGTAAATGATCTTTCATCTGGTTAAAAAATCTCCACCTGTCTACATGATTTAATGCGTTGGCATACAACTCAGACATCTACATACTGTCAAATTTTACATCAACACAAAATGGCAACCAGTTTTATCTTGAACTTTAAAAATTAAGTCGTAAAAGGTATGAAATGACTTTTCGCTGGCATGGCTTTTCATCAATTTAAGGTTGCCGTAGAGCTCCTCCATAAAGGAAATACTGATGTCATGTCCTATTTCTGTTGAAAGATTTGATTGTTTCAATGTTAAATTATGTTGGGTGGTTTCATACAATCAGTAGCCAGAGTTCAATTTTTTTTTTTTTGGCTTTGGGGGCAGCACAAATGCAGGTAGACATTTGTCCTGTGAGTTCCCCTCCAGGCCCATAGCTAGTGTTATTTTTGCGAAAACGCTCTGAATTTTTTGGGGGATCTCAGCACGTGCCCCCTTCCCCTTGGCTATGGCCTTGCATATATTCGTATGGAATCACTGCATTAGGTCATGAAATATACACCACGACCAAGCAAGATACCAGACTGTAAACTTGTTGTGTAGGTCTTCTAGATCTGGAGAAATAATATGATTTACTGTGAAGTGATAGTTATATATTTGTTTTTCCCCATTCTGCTTTTTCTGTATAGCTTGTGCTAAAGAGTGCATGGCATGAAAAAGTAAAAATTGAGTTTATAACAGTCTTGCGTAGTCCATCAATATCAAAAACATAATATTCAAGGGCGTCGGAAGTGGGGGGAGGCTTTAGCCCCCCCTAATCAAAATTTAGGGTGGGCTAAACTATGCTTTAGCCCCCCTTCCCCCCTCCCCCCACTTCTCATATACGAAAACCCCCTTATAAGACTTATTTAAACCCACTCTAAATAATATAACTTTGTAGGATATTGTCATATGTTCTAATTTCTTCGATTATGATGATAAAAAAGGTAATGTAATTTCGATGAAGACTATTACTTCTAAGCACCCTCATAATCATTTTGACCTGATCAAAGCTGTGTTAAACATAACATTTGCGTGCTACCGCAGACTCTGAGTGCGGGCAGCATAAAAAAAAAAATCCAGGAGTGTTTAGGGAAATTTGCGTTTATTCCGTTAAAAATTAGACAGTGATTTAGAAGGATTTTCAACTGATATCAATGCAAATTGTCCTAAACACTCCTGGGGAATTTTTTTTATGCATGCGGGCATCTGTGACACCTAATGTGTTTGTATTGTTGAACGTACATAACAAATTATATGTACCATTGTACGTGCACGCATCTCCACTGCTGGCAAGTCTGTTAGAGTTCAAAAAGAAGATAACAAGAATGTCACTTGTTCATTCTTCTTTGAAAAAAAAGAGAAAAAATGCCCAAAGTGCCAAACATGCCCCAAACAACCATGCCAAAAATGAGGCTTCTGGGTGGGGATGGGGGTCGAGGTCCTTGGAGAAATAAATTTGAAGCCCCCAAGAAAAAAAATTGTTCCTACGCCACTGATATTATTCCATCAATAATTCCAAAAAGAAACCATTTCAATGAAAAAAAATTGAAACTTAAGAAGCAATCGACGATCCCGACTGTGCAATAATTGAAAACAGCTAAGCGACGTGTGACGTTACTCCCAGAATGATTCATTGGCGAAGATAGAAATACAGTGCGAATTCCTTAAGCAAAGTTTCTTCTTTATGTTGCGATTCCTTTTCTTCAAAAGATATATCAGGTCCTTTCTGATGTAAATTGATGTTCGTGATATAGATGACAAAGCTTGCATTAATTACAAGTTGAGTCAAAACTTTGAAAGCCCGTCAAAATTCGCGATTTCCAAATTTCATTTTGGAACAAATTAATATGCTAAAGTCAATAGGTAATTTCAACATTAGGTTTCGTATTAGAATGAACTATGTTAGGCTGCTGCCGAGCAGGGCAAATTCGGAATGTAATTTGGTTTCAACCAATAATTTCTTTTGCAAGATTACTTATACATCGTGATAATGTTTGCTACATTTAAATTCTATGACAATTAAATGTACTACAATATATGATATTAATGTAGGCTACGAAATGTGAAATGAAGAAAAATATGCAATGCTGTCATGGTCAACTTGATAAATTTACTTGTTTCAGCATTAGGCCTAACATTAGACATAGGCTTTGCAACTTAGATCAGAGCTAGCATTACGTCATTTCGAAACGCGATGATATATTTTTAAGATACTTAACGATATGACTTATTTGAATACAATTCAAGAAAATAATAACAGCTTGGTAAAAAATGTATTGCTGAAAAGTCTTTCTACTCCTAGTTTAAATACGTCAAATTTTAAGGAACACACACGATAACACTGAGTTTTTAAAATTCGTAAAAAGCTTATTTAGTTTTCAAGTTCTGGCTATTCATGATTTGTTAATTTGTTTGGAATTTGTGAAATACTAAGAAATCTCAAAATCTTTACAGTATATAATTTTTAGTTCCATCCATTACACTGAGTGCAATGAGTGGAACTTATCAAATTGTATGTGAGCTCCTATATGTGCCTGTGCAATGGTTAAAATGCATCTCCTAGTTTTCAACAGTTTTGCCCGTGAAATTCTGCCTTAAACGCAGTTTTTGTATGCTTCATATAGCTTGTATTTTGTTAAGAGATATTCTACGTATTTTTTTAATCAAAGCTCTCGAAAGGTTTTACTAAAGTATCAGATTTCATACGTAATGGTGCCAGAAATAGCTAGCTGTAGACATTATGCTCTGCGTACCGTACATAGCTATGTCCTCATGCATTCAGTACATTTGTTTCCTATTAGCACTATGATATTTACAATTTCTATTAAACATATCTAAAAGCTGGTATAATAGTATTAATTTGTGTAGTAGTACCTTTCATTTAAGACCAAAATTAGGCGATTTCATGAAAATTTGAGTAAATTACGGGATGATTAAAAAATCTATATCGGAGACTTACAGCCGTGTGAAATTTTTGGGGCGTGTCTTTGTGTTATGTCAGGGAGTTGGCATTAACCCTTTTACTCTAGTACCAGGGCTTTGAAAAAAAGCAAGCCCAATTTGTGTAACTTTTTTTCATATGCTTTTTTGACAACTTCCCTTTCATTTTCTTTCGTTACAAGTTTGGTTGGAATAGAGGCTAAGATATTTATCTTTTGAGTAATGAAAGCCAATTTAGGAAATATTGAACACAAATTTGCAAATAAAGCAATTTTCGGCTAAGTTTGGCTAACAAATGGTCAATCTTTGCAGAATTATAACTTCTTGTCAATATTGAAAACAGAGATTTGTGTTACATATTTAGATTCTTTATGAAAATTTCTTTTCAATGATGCTAATCTATAAATTTTAGAAAGTAAAGAAAGATGAAAAAACACCAAAGATGATTATAGTCAAAAGACTCCTGGAAGCTGGAGCAGAAAAATAATTAAGCAGTGGTCACGGGGAGACTCAAACCTAGATTGCTCGCGTGCTAGCCGGGTACATTTCCTCTGCACCACGTAGTCGTTCAAATAAAAGAGGTGAAATATGTTTATTTATGTATCAAGTGAAAGGAAATTGCAAGCACTTAAGGCGGTTTAAAGAAGCATGTGTGATAATGAGTTTTTGAAGGGAAAACAACAGGTCAAAAATGGCTGAAATTTTGAAGAAATTTCTCCAGAACAAAAGATTGCAGGTAGGGATTATACAAATTAGACCAGAAAACAATACTAACATTATGTCTTAGGACTTATGTGTTTGATTTTGAAGCAAAAATGTGATCTTGAAATTATTGTTAGATTTTGAAAAAGAAAGAAAGAAAATGTAAATATTTTAGCAATTTTTGAGTTTTATTCTTTTTCAAGGTAGTTTTTCTCAAAATTCTGTTATATGACCCCAATAAGAAAAAATAGGCACATTTTGTAAAAGAAATATTCGAGTACTTCAAAATAATACCAAGATTACTCCTATAGAACTTTGGTAAAGTCTCGATTTTATTTTAAGAAAAAAGAGGTTTGAAAACGGCGATACTATCGCCGCCTGGTAGAGTAAGGGTTAAAAAATTGTTGAATCTAATATGTGGCCAGAAGTTAAGACAAACTATCTCAAGCTTTTTAATGATATTAGAGTTTAAGGTTTTTGATGATTTTTTCACCGAAAAAAGTTGAAAACAATTTTCATTTTAATTTTTAAACATGTTTATCAAAGGCAATTACAAAAACTCCAACTTTGTTTGAAGAGAATTGTTTTATCTTTAAAATGAGATATAATTCTCGTATTTAGAGGGCAATTTGTATTGATTTGCCTATTCTAATCGTACATAATATTAAGCACAACTTAAATTACTGTATATTAAGGTAATCTTAATTAAGTGATTTATCAACAGGTTTGAGAGTAATTTTAAGCTGGTGTCCGCCTAGATTTCAGTATGCATAAAGCAGTACTGTACAGTACCTTCGTAACATAACTAATGTAGTATAGTGGACACAAATGAGTACTGCGCTAGCAGTACTGTAGCAGCCATTCTCAACTGCAATCTGTAGTGTAGGCCTACTCTGATGAAGTAACTATTTATGTTAAGTTATTTGTGTTATTTAGTTATCTTGAATTCAAATTCCTAAATATTGCTGACAGGAAATTTACTTTTCCGAAGCCTAAATCAAGATTTTTTTGTAAGCACAATCTCTGATGCTGTTTTAAGCTTCGCCAAGGCCCAGGGCCTGTTTTTTTTTTGTAAGGAGGAGGTAGAAGAAAAGAGAGGGGGGAGGGGGCAGGGGGGGGGGGAGTTATCGCTGTACGTACCATCATGAATATTCTTGATGGTACGTATGATTTGTTAAATACTATCATTGCTGAAAGAAAATATAACTTTTGATCAAATAAACTTTATTTTTCAACAATCACTGTGCAGCTATTTAGGACCTATCTTTTTTAGGAGAGTTAAACATTTCTTGATGAATTGAACATATTGTGGTAAGCCTACGCTGCTACTGTTTTTTTGTTGTAACTTTAAACTTTCATCACAACCACCTTGGCCTATGTATGGCCTGTTATTTATTTATGTTTTTATGCAAATGCCAGAGTTTCAGATCTATTAAACATTACAAGTACACTGTTATGGCACGTGTACTATTATTAATTGTCTTGTATCATCTGTGTATAATTTGTTTAGTAATGATATTGCTGAGAGAAACTTAAATTTTGATTAAAATAATAAAAAAAAAATTCATCACATTTTATTTTTTTATTTTTCATTAAAGATTTTGCATTTTATGCTCATACTTGAAACATTTTGAGTAATATTCATAATTAATGAATTCATTAACAGTTAATTAGTAGTTAAATGTTTGTATTATATCAACATTTAAAAATAATATTACAAGTTCATTCAAATTGGTTTTAATCAAATTAAATGCATCTAGTTTTGAACAATGTCATAGTAGGTAAATAACCCAAAATGTGTGGAATTACAATTAATTTTACATGGTTATTAATTAAACTAGTCATTACGTGTTTGTTTGTCTTGTTAATTAAACTATACACACAGTTTAGGCAGAAACTTACAACTGTCAGCCTAATTATTTATTTGAAGCACACTATATCATTTCAGATTTGCACACTTTGACCCAATCAGTAAATTGCCTCACTTTTTGTGAATGTTAATTAAATATTTAGGTCAATAATTTGACTTCATCTTTGTTTATTATGTCCTTAAATGCTATTTTTATACATGGCTAAACCAATTGCTAAAAATACAGCTTATTTAGTTTTAAAACTGCATTTAACTCAAATTTAGCCAATTTTACATTAAAACGCATTTGTCCCACTTTTTCAAATTAGTGTATGTTATGGTTTCTTTACACTTTATCTATGTCAATTAATTCTTTAACGATGTCATATTTTTAATTATTTATTGTTTTAAGTTGGAAGAGAATATTGTACTGAACAAGAAAATATTTGATAGCAGTGGTAAAGTAACATGTCCAAACATTTATTATGCTTTCAAAATGCTTGATTCTTCAAAATTGACCAAAATTTGCCAAATCTGGTTGTCATGGAAACGATCATGAACATCTTAGAGGTAAACAGATTTAAGCTAAAAATGAGTAGACTTCAAGAAAATCTTTAAATTACTTTTGAAAAGATCAAATATGACAAAAATAAAATTGCTTTCAAAATAAAACCAGGCAGTTGGTTTTTGCACTGCCGTGGGTATAACATATAAATTGATGTCTAGTTTAAATTTTGTTTTTCAAATTCAGCTACTTGTGAATTTCAGAATGTCTTTTCTAGATACATGATGATTCGGGGTGTGACAAAAGTTCCATCAAATTTTGCCCCAAGTTGAACTCTATATTTCAGACAGCATTGACAGACGAATAATAAAGAAAGATTTTACAAAAGGTAATGAAGGATCCTTCCCCCATTGATGTCACACATTATTGTGCAATAACAGCTACAAATTAAAAATGCTGTAAATTGGTCAATATTTAACCAATTTTAATGATTATTTTGACGTTTCAATGGTTTAAATCATATTTCAAACCAATTAAGCCCATGCTGCCACTAGATGTCTATAGTCCTTTAAAAAAACATTGTTCATGTGTAGCTACATGCAGTACCTCTGCTAAATTCATGACGTCATAGAATGAATGACAAAATAACTGGAAATATCACGAAAACCATCAGTCTCTCTTTCCGAGTATAAGTTTGCAATGACGCAAAATTTGACCTGTGATAATAAATACCTTGAAAAATATGCCCACACTATCCAATCGAGTGCTCTTTTAACGTTACCAAAAATGATGTTATCATACACAAGCGATTTGTGTGTACATATTTTCAGATAAAAGTTGGTTTGACCGAATCACAAAGTGACGTACATGTTTGTTTACTGAAAAAGGTTTTTGTTTTGCCGTTTTGTCACGAAATATTTCCTTCCATTTGGTAGAATCAGGGTAATTGGAGGAAGTGTCATTCAATTGATACTGTATCTTAAAGGCTGCGTTCTCACTAATCTCCGGATCATGATCCCAATGATAAACTTACTCAATGAATAGTCAATGTCATGCGTTCTCACTTGAGTGGATCTCAAAATCAGACCCACTGCAAGTGATCACAGGTCACTGATCTGTGGTCACACACTTTTTTGTTGAGAATTTCATCAGTGCATGGATCTGATCCCCCTGTTCCAGATCATGATTGACCTACAGTACTCTCGCCTAAGACCAAGATCAGGTGACTGTGATCAGATCTTTCGTGTGTTCTTTAAGTAAAAAATCTGTGGATCTGATCATCTGTGGTGAGTCTGGCCACAGATCGTGAGAACAAATTTTAGTCTGTATTTGTAGAACTAGTTTTAGTGACCAAAAAGTATAAAACCACTCATCTGGAAGTTCTAGGTTTCTGACACAGCCATAGTAAACGAGTTTTTTTTTTTATTTGACTTACAAAAAATTTCATTTTCAAAAAGAAAAGAAAAGTACATTTGAGCATTTTGAGTAGTTGCAGTAGCAATGACAGCGTGTGGCACTCATATTATGTAATTGAAATTGTATGAAAATTGTTCTTTCATTTCAATTTCTCTGGTCAGAATTGCAAGGTTAGATTCCAAAGGAAATCACATAATCATTATTTCCTTTTGTAAATCTGATAACGAATTAACTTATGAAATTGAAAGTTCAGTGCTAATGGAATAAAGGTGTTAAATTTGTTTCTGTACAGTTCCAATCACTTTTATTCAAGAAGCATTTTTCTATTACAAATTTGTAGTCAACAAATATATCCCCAAGCTTTGTGGCTTATAATGTATAAAGCGGTGCTCATTAAAAGTATGTGTTAACCTCTCCATATCCTAGGTATGAGGCATAAAATATGCAGGATTAGGGGGTAAAGGATGACATTTCCCCTCCCTCCCCAATTTTTTTCCATATTGATATCATTTATATGGGTCTTTTTTGCATGTTAGTAGGATTTTTAAATTCCCGTGACAACCTTTTTGGAGGCAGAATTTACTGGCTTTATTACTGCCAGAGGTGTAGGAAGTGGAGGGGGCAGGGAAAAATTCCTCCCTGAGTGGATTTCACCTTCCCTGTTGCCTGTTTTCTGCCCAGTTGGGAGATAAAATTGCGAAATTATTAACATAAAATTGAAAAATGTGGTAAAAGTATCGGACATTTTGGTAAAATTTCCCCAAAATTGGCCAAAATTTCTCCAAAACTGGCCAAAAATTCCTAAAGATTTGAAGAAAATGAAAAAAATATCTCAGAAATTTAGGTGGATTTCCCGATTAGCAGTAGCATTTGATGGAAACTTAATTTATTTGCAGTGGAATCTTAGCCCCTCCTACACCCCTGATCACTGCTTGTATGGATTTATACAACATTCAGCAGCAGTGTATACCAACAGACATGACACATATTTAAGACATTAAGCCTAAGCACAATGTATCAATGTTTGGATACGTTATCAGTGGAAACAAGTTTTGATGGGCTACTTATGCTAACACGAGCGCATATTACGTCGAACGCGAGAAATATTATCATGTTCTCTTTGATTCGATTTAGGGATTAATTGGTCTGATGTCCGAATACTCACTTACTTTACAATACAGTGAAATATAAACATTAGGCATAAAATGTCAGCATCCAGACTCTCATATAGTAACCAAAATTTTAAGTAAAATTTAAATCTTGAAATCGACGTTTTTCTCGACTTTCCTGCAAATTTTTTCTGTAACTGATATTGACCACGGAGTGAGAATAAAGCATGGTAAATGCAAGCGTACAAATTCACTTGTGAATGGTATGGGCTCCAATAACCTTTGGAATCATATTGGCTGGTGTTTGGCAATTAAACAGAATAAAAGTAAATCTTTTTGTCAATTGTCCACTCACAGTACTGCAGTCATCACCACTGATGAGTTGATGGAAAGGTCAAAGCTTCACCAACCTACTGTATTCTTAAAAGAGTGCAGTTTGTACACAAATCTCAACCTGAGCTAATGCATTTGTAACAACAAATGAGACAATTGCAAACATCCAGACAAGTTAGAGGAAAACCTCAGTCATATTTATTGAAGAGCAGGGGTTTAGCCAGCCTTTCTGATTGGGGCAGTGTTCACATTAAGCTGTGGGAGTGCTTGATTCCTGAACATATTATCAAATTCTTCTTAAAAAATAATTAAAGGGGAAAAGAGAGGGGGGGGGGGGGGGGATTCTGCAATAAAAATGGCCAAATTGGTATTTTGGGCCTTTTTGGGTATTTGTGGCCTTTTAGGAGTATTTTCCAAAAAGAAATCCCCCTTTTTTTTAAAATCCCTTTTAAAAATTATACAAGGGGGAAAAAGTTCCTCCAAATTTTGAACCTTAGTGTGAACACTGGATTGGGGGTGGCAGAGGAAAATATTTTGACCTTTCAACATATTTTTTGGACCTTTTTACCATTTCACCTTTACCATTATTATTATTATTATTATTATTATTATTATTATTATTATTATTATTATTATTATTATTATTATTGTTGTTGTTGCTGTTACTGCTGTTGCTGTTGTTGTTATTCTATTATTATTGTTATTATTATTATTATTAGGAGGGGGGGTTGTACAACTCTGTTAGTGTACACGATACTTTATTATGATTGTACAATTAGTCAGATCACACAAAGCAAAATACCCCTAAATGTCTCAGGATTTGATTATATTTGGTGTGTAGGTTTGTTGGAAAAATCCAAAATTTTGGCTAAACTGGACCAAGGGTTCAAAAGTTATGACCCTTTGACAATCACTGAACGTCGTAAAAACAAATTTCAAAGTGTTACAACTCTAAAAGTTAAGGTTCTAATTTGATCGTCAGTGTCATTTTCAAGAAAGTTCAATGAATATGCAGAATTTGCAGTCAAATTTAAAATAAAGCGACCATGTGGAATTTATTTTTCAAAATGATTTTTTTGTTTTAAATCAGTGATATCTCATGTTTGAATTCATCTGCTGAAGAAGTTTTTTTCTTTTGTAACGTTTTCCCAAGCGTTAGAAAAAGCCAATTGAACCATATTTGAGCAATTTAGAGTGCAGTAAAATTTCAATCTGGATGTGTTTCTCATCACTACACTCGATGCAAAATACATTTATACTTCTCTCCCTTTCCTGTGATTTTGAAATACTGTAAGTACTGCATGTAAATATGCCTAAAGCATCAGTTAAGAAGAACATTTTGTCAGAAAATGATTTGCAATTACCCTTCTTAAACTAGGCATTTATTTTCAGGCATTTATTTTGTTTAATTAACAATCTAAGTTTGTTTAAATCTAAGCTAGAAACATGTTTTTTTTGTATTGCCTTTGTTTAGTTTTATCTTTTTGTGAAGTGTATTTGAATGTTTAACAGATATATAAATGTACTATTAGTATTATTATTAAACACAATTTGGGCAAAATGGGTGTCATTTTGAAGGATGCCTATTTTGAGAAATACATCAATAATGCAATAGCAGCAGATGACTGCTCAAGACTCGTAATTAACTCTCACCTTCTTTAACTCACTGTCCTCATCTTTAACTCACTGTCCTCATCTTTAACTCACTGTCCTTATCTTTAACTCACTGTCCTCATCTTTAACTCACTGTCCTCATCTTTAACTCACTGTCCTCATCATCTTTAACTCACTGTCCTCATCTTTAACTCACTGTCCTCATCTTTAACTCACTGTCCTCATCTTTAACTCACTGTCCTCATCTTTAACTCACTGTCCTCATCTTTAACTCACTGTCCTCATCTTTAACTCACTGTCCTCATCTTTAACTCACTGTCCTCATCTTTAACTCACTGTCCTCATCTTTAACTCACTGTTCTCATCTTTAACTCACTGTCCTCATCTCTAACTCACTGTCCTCATCTTTAACTCACTGTCCTCTCTAACTCACTGTCCTCATCTTTAACTCACTGTCCTCATCTTTAACTCACTGTCCTCATCTTTAACTCACTGTCCTCATCTTTAAGTCACTGTCCTCATCTTTAACTCACTGTCCTCATCTTTAACTCACTGTCCTCATCTTTAACTCACTGTCCTCATCTTTAACTCACTGTCCTCTCTAACTCACTGTCCTCATCTTTAACTCACTGTCCTCATCTTTAACTCACTGTCCTCATTTTTAACTCACTGTCCTCATCTTCTGTTTATTGTCATCAATGGTAATAGTTGTCTGCTAGGAGTAGTAGATCATCAGGTGGTGTCCAACCTTCCTCAAGTGTTTCCATCCAAAACCGCTACACTCTCAGGCTGGCAGTTCGGTAATGCTGGCCAAGCACTGCCTCTCTACTCTCTTGGCTTCCAACTTTGGTCATCTTGTTGGCACCACAACCAGCATGATGCCCTTTCAGCTTTCTCACTTAGTTCCCAAATGGCTTTCTTCCTTTCTTTGCCTGCCAATCCCAATGCAGAGAATAACCTCCAAACAGATTGCGCCGAAAATTCCCGACACCCAACTTCTACTGGGAACAACCATGCCTGCCATCCTTTCTCTCTACAGCTCTGTAGGAGCCCTGTGTACTTGTACTTTTCCCTGTCGTATGCATCATCACAGCATTCTTCCCACGGTAGTGTAAGCCTGATCATGATCACCTTTCTTGCTTCTTCAGACCACAGGACTGCATTCGGTCACAGCATTGTGACTACCACCGGGGAGAACTGAAGTTTTCTTCCCAGGCTAACTGTCAAATCCCATGACCTTGCTTTCAGCAACAGACTGTCCCTCTGTGTTTGACGAGTTGGTGGTTGGTCCCCCTCTTTGACAAAGTCTATTTTTGGTACATGGTGCTATCTGCCTTTTCTTTTCTTGCGTCTTTCCTGCTCAAGGATATGACCTAATGACTGCAGTACCTGGTCATGACGTCACCTATAGCTGCCCTGTTACAGGGCAATCTTGCATGCACTCAGTATGTCTGCCAGTGACCCTGTTTCTCCACATAGTCTGCACTTTGGGTCCTCTCTTATTCCGTATACTTGAAGAGGTTCACTGGTGTTGGCAAAGTGTTTTAAACTGAATAAAGGAGGAAAGAAATTATGAAAGGTTCCCGTTTCCAAACATCTGACCATGACAACTTTCTGTTTAGATCCCATTTGTCCAAGCTCCTTGTGATCCAAGTTCAACAGCCCTTGATTTCCAGTTTTCGTCTTCCATCCTCATTGTGGATCATACTACTCCTTTCTGCTGGACCAGCTTTCTTCCCTTGTGGACCCGAGAGTCAGTCTGTAGGCCTAAGTGTACTTACTGCCAGTGTACAGTATGTAAGGTTACAATGTACATAGTGTATGTTGTTGTCAGGGAGGTCAAACTCGAAATGATGTCATGTAATGATTATTCATGAGCTCTCATTCACAACTTGAGATTGTTTACATGTGACGTTGTCGTAGTAGTAAGTTAAAGCGCCCATAGCGTAAGTTTTAAATTAAAAATATAATGTTTTGGGCAAAATAACAAAAAAGTTAATAAAATAATAAACTGTTTAAGGAGTTGTGTATGTTTAAAAGAGAGAAGCTTCTGGACTGTGGTGGGTGAGGATGTGTGTTGCAGGTTGTGAATAATTGTGTAAGTTAAATATTTCTTATTGGCCAATAAGTTTAGTTAGTTTATAGCAAGGAATAGTGATTGTAATTGTTGATTGATAGTATTAAGTCAAGGATTATTTTCATGCTTGTTAGGTCAAGGATTATTTTCATTCTTGTGGTCTATTTAATTTAATATCCTGTTGGTGATATTTTCCAGCTTGATTGAATTGAGTTACGAATTGATTGCATTGATATGTGGAACTATGTAAGCTTCTTTGTGTCTTATATTCTTACCTCTGGAATTGGCAATTAATTAATCAACCTATTTGGGATCATTATATCTGCAATTAGATGGGTTTCATTTTTATTCCTCTTACCCAAATTTATTTAGTAACCCCGATGATATAACCCGGAGGTTTACACATGGATATGCGACACTTCGCATAAGAGGTAACTGCAGCTGCCCAGACCTTATATAAAGGCCTATGGAAGTGAAACTTGGTGATTCCCATCCACTTTCGGAGGCACTTGTTCGTTTTCTTCTCAATTCCCTCAACTGCAGAAATAGGCACATATGGTCCGCAACCACATGATTCTTGGTAAGAGCCTGTGCTGATAAATCCAGGTCTTAAACTTTCCTGGAAACTCTGATCTCTCTATCTTCCTGAGCTAATCGTCCGCATGTTGCACTGTGTTTCTGACATTTAATATGTCTCCCAAGGAATCATCAAACCACTTCCCTAGGCATTTAATTGGGTTACCTCGAACTGACGGTATCGCCTTGCCTTGGACTTTCAGCAGAAATCTATTCGCCACTTTCCCCTTTAAAATGACCATGCATCGAGACTTCCTGGGCTTAAATGTCATCCTAGCCCATATTGCCACATCCTCTAATGCTGCAGTACCCACCTTGCTGGTACATGCATTGTTGTTGTTACAGTCAGGTCATCTATATAGCTTCGTATTGAAGGTTGCCTTATACCAGACTCCATCCTTGGTCCTTTTGCTTCATCTGCTGCTGCAGTATAATCATTAAGTTCATGCCCATAACAAATAAAATGGGTGAAATTGTACATCCAGTTATGATACCCTTTTACAAATCTTGCCATTTTGTGGTGAATGTTGATGTTTTGAAACATAGCTGAAATCCTCCAAAGTAGCTGCTGACCATTGCCTTTCACCTTGTCTGATATATAGTAATGTTCCAACTCCAATTAGTATGAGCTTGTAAGGGATGGAACCATATGCATTGGCAAGATCTAACCAGACTTAACGTCAAATCTCCATGACTGGCTCGCGCCTCTTTGATCAGTTGAGAAAATATCACTGTGTGTTCAATACATCTGGAGAAGGCAGGGATTCCATCCTTCTGGATGGAGGTGTCTACATACTTGTTGCTGTCTTGTATGTGGTCATCTTTTTTGCCAACATGGACAGGAACACTTTCCCTTCAACGCTGAGGAGAGATATAGTTCTAAACTGGTCAATCGTAGCAGCATCTTTCTCTTTGGGTACAAAGACTCCATTAGCAGTCTTCCAGCTACTGGGGATAGTGCTCTTCCTCCATACAACACGTAGCAGTCTCCATAACTTCCTCAAGAGCTTGGGGAACTTCTTATACATCTTATAAGGTAACCCACTTGGGCCTGGAGCCAAGCTGGATCTCACCTCCTTCACCACATCTGCGATCCTTCCATTACTCCTCTGCTGGCGGTTCCACCCTGTCAATTTGGGATGAAGTTCCAACTTAACATCTCGGTGTTGGTCATTGTGAGCTAGTTCCTGTAAGAACTCTTCAACTTCCTCTTTTGAGCTCTGCAGGGATCCAGACTTGTTCAACTTCCTCTTTGAGCTCTGCAGGGATTCAGACCTGTTCAACTTCCTCTTTTGAGCTCTGCAGGGATCCAGACCTGTTCAACTTCCTCTTTTGAGCTCTGCAAGGATCCAGACCTGTTTAATTTCCTCTTTTGAGCTCTGCAGGGATCCAGACCTGTTCAACTTCCTCTTTTGAGCTCTGCAGGGATCCAGACCTGTTCAACTTCCTCTTTTGAGCGCTGCAGGAATCCAGACCTGTTTAACTTCCTCTTTTGAGCGCTGCAGGAATCCAGACCTGTTTAACTTCCTCTTTTGAGCTCTGCAGGAATCCAGACCTGTTCAACTTCCTCTTTTGAGCTCTGCAGGGATCCAGACCTGTTCAACTTCCTCTTTTGAGCTCTGCAGGATTTCAGACCTGTTCAACTTCCTCTTTTGAGCTCTGCAGGGATCCAGACCTGTTCAACTTCCTCTTTTGAGCTCTGCAGGAATCCAGACCTGTTCAACTTCCTCTTTGAGCTCTGCAGGGATCCAGACCTGTTCAACTTCCTCTTTTGAGCTCTGCAGGGATCCAGACCTGTTCAATTTCCTCTTTTGAGCTCTGCAGGGATCCAGACCTGTTCAACTTCCTCTTTTGAGCTCTGCAGGGATCCAGACCTGTTCAACTTCCTCTTTTGAGCTCTGCAGGGATCCAGACCTGTTTAACTTCCTCTTTTGAGCTCTGCAGGGATCCAGACCTGTTTAACTTCCTCTTTTGAGCTCTGCAGGGATCCAGACCTGTTTAACTTCCTCTTTTGAGCTCTGCAAGGATCCAGACCTGTTCAACTTCCTCTTTTGAGCTCTGCAGGAATCCAGACCTGTTCAGCTTCCTCTTTTGAGCTCTGCAGGGATTCAGACCTATTCAACTTCCTCTTTTGAGCTCTGCAGGGATCTAGACCTGTTTAACTTCCTCTTTTGAGCTCTGCAGGGATCCAGACCTGTTCAACTTCCTCTTTTGAGATCTGCAGGGATCCAGACCTGTTCAACTTCCTCTTTTGAGCTCTGCAGGAATCCAGACCTGTTCGACTTCCTCTTTTAAGCTCTGCAGGGATTCAGACCTGTTTAACTTCCTCTTTTGAGCTCTGCAGAAATCCAGACCTGTTCAACTTCCTCTTTTGAGCTCTGCAAGGATCCAGACCTGTTCAACTTCCTCTTTGAGCTCTGCAGGAATCCAGACCTGTTCAACTTCCTCTTTGAGCTCTGCAGGGATCCAGACCTGTTCAACTTCCTCTTTTGAGCTCTGCAGGGATCCAGACCTGTTTAACTTCTTCTTTGAGCTCTTCAGGGATCTAGACCTGTTTTCTTTAAGTAATGATATTGTAAACTTATAAGGGTCCTTAGTATATTAATGTCTCTGCTTCTCTGTCTCCTTTTTCCATTTTCTTATAGTTTTTGTTCGTCTTAATTTGCAAAGTTAAATCTCTAATAGATTTAGTCAGCTCTTTAATTCCTTCCTTCTCATCGTTTGGTGCATGTTTAAATCTTCTGTTCAGACTCTTGATTTCCTTCCGTAGCCAGCGGATCTCTTTTTGCCTTCGGTCAGGTTCAGATACCTTGTTTTGGGGTCCATCTCCTTCTTCGATTCCAAATCTCTCCTTAGCAATAATACTGTGAGTAATAGTTATAAAAGCTCTAAGCTTTCTTTCTACATCTCCTGCAGTGGCCTCAAGTACTACATATGCACCTGCATCAAATTGAACCCAGACATCATGCATCATCCTGGGCAAAGGTTGCATTATGATGTTTTGTCTGGCGTTTTTGGTTAGACAAGCCCTTGATTTTCGGAGTATTTTGTAAATTTGCCCTCGTAATTTATGGGGCACTGCGTAAATAATGTACACTGTTGTAGAGGACACTGCGCGTTGCGAAGCTTGCAAGTATTGTTAACACATACAACACAATACAGGAGGAGATTAGAATCCTAGCTAATGATATCGTTAACAATGACAGCCTGCTTTCAAAATAACATCAAAACTTTTCACGTACAATGATACAGTGTACATATATATATATATATATATATATGTATATATATATATATATATATAAATATATATATACATATATATATATATATATATTTATATATATATATATATATATATATATATATATATATATATATATATATATATATATACATATAATGTATATATATATATATATATATATATATATATATATATATATATATATATATATACATATATATACTGACTATACTATACTAGCCTCCATGTATTATATACAGTACTTATATGGACATGTTGAATTATTTGACCGTTCGTCTCGTAGTTGTGTCATTTTTTTTCATTAGTTGCTCTTTTCATTAAAGTTTCAAACAGTCAGACCCGACCTGATATATAAGCAGGTCGGGTCAGACTTTTTTCCCTTTATTTTCTTTATTCTGAAAACCACAAGCAATTAGGATCAAATTTCCCATATCAATGGTTCCATTGTACTACTTCTCCATTGGGTCCTGGTTTGTTGTGGGAGTTGGTGCTGAGTATCAAATTAGCAATGGATGAAGTCCTTATTGTGTGGTTGAGTGCTTATTTTAATTAAGATAAGTGGTCTCATTATTTTCTATATTAAGCTTGTGGTTATTTTAATTAAGATAAGTGGTCTCATTATTTTCTATATTAAGTTTGTGGTTATGATTTGCTGGAACAATTTTTTAAGGAGAAGGACAAGTCATGTGTTTGTTATTTCAATACTCAGTATTTCACCTCTGTCATTGTCAATGGTTAACACACTCTTTTATAATCATTAAGGCTTCAAAACTATATTATATCATTTTCTGATAAATATTTGGTGCTAACTTGATTGGTACATCTCCGTCAATATTTAAAAGAAAATGTATTCTATACCATCGTTTTTTCATAATAAAATGTTTTGTATGTATTTCTCATTGACTACCGCTAATGTTGCCTCCTCTTGTCCATAAATCTCTTATCAAAGAATTTTCATTATTGAGCCCTTCCTTTTTTTCTTCCTTAGCCTTAAATGAGCTTCTACCAGACTTTGAGCAGTTCCTTGATGATCTGTCCTCTCTAAAGCTGACGAGTGATCTTGAGAAACGAGCTGACTCTTACAAAAACAGGATAAAGAACTATATTGAGCAGTACTCTACACAGCCCTTATCGGCACCTCCACCAATACCAGGTAGGTTTTCCAGTGCACAAAAAATATATTTTGCATGGTAGTGCTCAGCGTTCAACAAATCATATGTCCGAAAATACTAACCAGAAATCTTATCCGAGCAACCATAAAATGTATTTATTGTGCCCGGACGGACAACTTGGTTTTCAGCAAAATTTTAAACGGGGAACCTAATGCACTTTCCCGACAACCACAAATTCATATACTCCTGCCTCATGGGCAAGTTGGTTTTTGGTTGATTTTTTTTATCTTTTGTATTGCTAAAAAGATTATATTTATTAAATTATTCATTATTCATCAAATTTATACCATCATATTTTTGCATTAATTTGTATTACATAATTAAAAGAAATTATGAAAACTTTATTTTAACTGAGCAGATATTATTCGGGTATTTCTATGCATTGATTTATTACAATAATACTATAGACCTTTTCAAATCTGAATGGACAATTTCTGGATAACTGATTTAAATAATGTCACATGGCCGAGATTCACGTGTCCATAATGTACCAATCGTATACTGGAAGAATCTTATTGACCAGTAAAATACTGGAGGAATCTTGGCCGTCTGCACATTTCACGCACGATATGGGACCAAGTGTATGAAAAAATGTTTTCAAGCACACGGTATCATACGTGCGTTATACATGTACATGGAGGAAATATGCGCCCGTATTGCTGCTTCCTTTTTTTTCTCAAACCTACACCTGATTGGTTCGGAAACAAAGAAAATGTTCCCCCAGCATTTGATTTGTCGAAGTACTGAAGAAATCACTTTTCATTTGTTTGAAAAGGTCTTGTACTGTGTATAATGTTTTTTTTAAACACATATTGTGCTTATGAAAAGACAACTCTTAGGGGAACAAGAACCTTAATGTCTTGATCAGTGGCATAAGCAGAAAGGGAGGGGGCGATCACCCCTAAAAATTTTAATCCGTTGGTTCAGATTTTAATTATTTGGTTTAGATTGGTGCCTTCGGTTTAAAAAGCTTTGACATTCCAGGTGCTTATTATGTTTTTAGATGATGATATGTTAAACATTTGTGCAATTTTGTATTTAAATACCTGAAGTAAGACAGAGAGAGAGGGGGAGAGAGAGAGGGGAGAGAGAGAGAAGGGGGGAGAGAGAGAGGGAGGAGAGAGAGAGGGGGAGAGAGAGAGAGAGAGGGGGAGCGGGAGGTGGGTGTCAGAGTGCACGTGATACAGAACAGGCTCATTTTAAAAGTTTGACTGCTCTTGCTTGCCCATTGTTGAGTAATAACCGGCAAGCCCAAATAATTTGAAGATTAATGGGCGAGGCGAAGCCGAGCCCATTATAGTTCAAATTAATTGGGCGAGCCGTTCATTACCAATAATGGGCAAGCAAGAGCAGTTAATATCTATTCTATCACCAAATATTATGAAAAACTTTGAAAAATTAAAGAAAATCTGATCAAATTCAGATGGATAAACTTGCAAAATTTATGCACAGTACCGCACATGCATCAATCCAGCTTATTTGCATATGACGACACAAAGAGAATGTTGACGGTTTCTAATCCACCAAATTTGTACTTTTGTCCAAGGAACAAAACTTGATCTCGTAAATGACTAGCGAATTTATCAATTTAGAAATTTAATGTAAGTATTTTGCAATATAAAAGCAATATTTTAGAAGAAACACATTCTGGTTTATCCCTAAAGAAAAAAATATCTGTATTAACTTAGCGAGAAACAATACACAAAGGTCAATTACAGTATGTCAAGTGTCATGTCACTACACACTCGTACAGAAGGCCATGCACTGCACTGTCTGCACTGTACATAGTAAAACATCAGTGCAGTTGATGATCGCTTTAGCTGAAGCAAACGGCCGTGTCCGGTCAAAGTGGGAAGACTACTGGAAAATGGTAACTTTTTCAGGCCTACTTGTTACTGGAACAGAAACTACTATTATTTAATTTCTCAATTTTGTCAGAATAGGAAGGTTTGAACAGTTTTGAAGTTGTTGAATATAGTGTTTTGGTTTAGGGCTATGCACTGCTAGGCTAGTTACGACGACAGTACTGTGTAGCCTGTATGTACCTGCAATTGAATTGTGTTGTAAACACCATCAAGCTTAGGCCCTAATGTTACAAAAACAAACTAATGATTCTAGAAAAAATAAAGTAGGCAGTGGCACGTTTCACTGCTAATAATATACTTGTTTTATGCAAGTACTGAACAGTTATAGCCCTGTTGAACTTGTATTAGTATGAGCTTGTAGGCCTAACTTTTAAATTTTTACATTTTGCTTTTGTTTTTTATTTACTGCATTTTATGTTAAGCTGTGCACATTGGACCATGTTGTTGTTTAAATCTGGCATAATCAGCTTGTCAGCAAGAAGTTTGTTTCTGCTGAAACTGAAATTGAGTATTTTCGGCCTAATTTATTTTTGTGCGTATAATTATTATTGAAGAGTTAATCTGTGGTTGTCATGATTAATGTAGGAGTTTAATACTCGTGCCCCACATTAGAAACTGTCAATCTAATGAATATGCAACTGCCCGCTTATTGACTGGGATTGATGTCATTAGTCATTTTTTCCAGCTACTGTCTGTTTGTTGAGTAATAACCGGACAGTAAGATTATGCAAATGCAGCTTGTCAGCCAATCAGGTAGCTTTAAATGAATAACTGGACACTAGTAGTGATAGAATTTACTATGCATTGTGACATACTTTTTTGCCCTTGAAATGTCAATTGTGCGGGAGCTTCTGGGCAATTGGCCCCCCCTGGACCCCTACTAGGGCTTCACCCCTGGACCCCATTAGGGGTCGTTAAATGGGCCCCTTTAACGGCCCCTGGACCCCACGCCAACAAGTGCAGCACTTTGCACTCGAAGTTACATCTTTGGTGTCACCTCAACTACACACCACTAAATATCATGTCGTTTTATTTTAATTCCCCACTCCCACCTCTCTTTCCCCCACCCCTTCTCCACCACCCCTTCTCCAATATGAAAATCCTGACCACGCCACAGGTCCTGATTACATGTATGCATAAATTGGCATATATATGGTAGAAAAAAGTATGCTTACTATAAATTGTTGCTTATCATAAAATTTTATGCTAAGAGATCAGCCTTTTGAGATTTCTAGTTGTACATGCTGTACCAGATGTAATTTCTGCGTGCATGTGAATCTATCATTCTGAATAAGTTCAGTAGTCAAGCAAGGAAATGCTATTTGAAAGATAACTTTAGTAGAAACAAAATAGTGAAAAAAGTTTAAAGCTGGCAGACTGTTTTATCTAGAAATGACTGGTGGAATGTTGGCTCCCTCATCCTCACATTCTTAACAATGGTTAATGTATTGTAAAGATAATGTATTTCATTTTGTTTTTATTTGTGTTATTTTTCCTTGAAATTTCTTCAGGTGGCAAATTATAATTCAGGTGGCAAATTATAATTACCCTTAGTAGATTCTGTTTTACAAATTTCCTGAAATATCCAATATTGTTTTGCAGCCACAAAATTAGAGGACAAAATTATGAAAGAATACGTGAAGACTTTGAGGAATCTGAGGCTGAGGTTTCCACACAAATGATATCAAGCTTAAAACTAATAAATATTTCCAATTAACAGAATAAGATTTTAGAATGCTTTCTTCAGCATTTTGATGGTTCTGATGCTAATAGCATAAGGAACCTATGCAGTCATGCTGGTGTGTATATGCAGGGACTTGTTTACAACTCCCTGGTATATGTATGTATGTGTGGTGTGTGTCTGTGACAGAGAGCTGTAAGCATGCTATTTCAAGAATGATATACTGGATTTATGTCATTTGTGGTACACAGATAACCCATGGTCTGTAGATGTGTCCTATTGTTTTTGTTATTAATGTCATAGATAGCCCATGGTCTGTAGATGTGCCCTATTGTTTTTGTTATTAATGTCATGCATATTAATGTGTAGGTAGGGCTTAATATAAAGTCTTGAAATGCTTATAGTTTAACAACGAAAGGTGTGTTTTGTTTCATATTTGGTGATTATGATAATAGTTAGTTTGCACATATTTGTGGTTTAAAAACAAACAAACATTGAATTTCATTATGTAAAGTGGGTGGAGCTTAATATGATTTTGCTAAAAAGAGTTTGTAAGCACTGTATCTCAAGAACTGCATCCTTGATTCACGTCACCTGTGGTACACAGATAGCCCATGATCTGTAGATGCACCCTTTTGTTTGTGGTGGTGATGTCATGCATATTAATAAGTAGGCAGGCTTAATATAGAAATCTTGAAATGCTCATTTGAAGAATTACATGTCTGTTTTGTTTCATATTTGGTATAAATATGTTATTTAGTGTGTATGAGTTCCTATTATACAAACATTCAATGTCATTAATATCCTAGTGGGCAGGGAAATGTGGTACACCAATAGCCCATGGTCCATATGTTTGGTGGTGATGTTATGTATATATCAATGAGTAGGCAGAGCTTAATGTACAAATCGTCAAATGCTCATATTTGTATTCATTCATTTAGTGTATTCATGGTATAAAATAGTTGAATATCATTAATATCCATTGTGGGCGGGGGTTAATTAGTTTTGCTGAAAAGAGCTTGTAAATACAGTAACTAGAGGACAATACAATGGATACAGGTCATGTGGTACACAGATAACCCAATGTCTCCTTTTGTGCCCTATGGGTTTGGTGATGTCATGTATATTGCTTAATTTGTTGGGGGCTTAATATAAAATAAGAAAATCTTGAAAAAGTGTTATCTACCTACTGTGGTGTAGCAGTTATCATACCTGTCTACAGACCACAAGGCTCTGGGTTCAAGCCTGGGTTGGGTAGACACGCCAGTGACCCACAACTGGTTATCAAAGGCTGTGGACATTGACTTGGTTGTTGATGTTATGTCTGTCCGTACGTCGTACCTGTGTTCTCGTCCGGGTCGTATTAAGCGTTTCGTGATAGCATTGTTACTATCATAACCGAATACGCAGGCAACGACCCCGTCGTTGTAATTGTGTGTTCACTCGTCGTCATCGTCGAAAAGTGTTGCCAACAGGTTCTATCTATTTTATTGTATTGTACTGTATCATGTACATGGTGGGTATTGCTTGTAAATAATTATTTGAGCATATCTTATGATATGCAATGCCAGTAAGTGTTTAACATGAAAATCAACTAACAATGAAAGAATGCATCGGAACCACTAAACATTTTTGTTTTCTGGTTTCTTTTAAAGTCCTCTTCAGTGGTGTCATCAGTAGTTCATTATTGGGGAGCACAATCTTTTTTTGGCATGGGATCAAGGGACCCTCCTGAGGGCCGCTTGTCGGGTCCAGGGGCAAACATCAGTGGGGGTTTTGAAACCTACTCACAGATGCCCCCAAAAGACTCTGAATGTGTGCAATACAAGGATTGTTGAAGTACATGTACCAAATTTGTACCTCAATCAATATATGGTAAGATCTAATATAGCAGCATATAATTTTACAGAATCCCTCCTCCCGCCCCCCTCTTCCCCCCCCCCTTCCCCCCTCCCCTTCCCCTCCTATTAAAAAAGGTCAAAAACAGCCATTTTGGACAAAGTAATTTTTTGACATTTCGGATATGGGACAGCTAAGGGAGGGGCATGTACCCTCCCATGTCCCCTTCCCCCTCTTGCCGGCACCTCTGGTCGTATTTCATATAAGATGAAGTTGTTTGCCCCCTGAACTATTCTTTTTAACAAGTACTTTAACATTGACATTTCACGCGCACATGGTAATAGGCAAAGACACTTATAATTGGGGGCATAAATGTATCAACAATGAAAAATATGGTGAACCTTGCGCGTACCTGGATAAAGCTTAATGTGTTGATGCCAGTAATCTAGCTTGTATTCAAAGGCTGTAACAAAAGGCATTGTATATGCTTATGTCTTTCACATTGGTATTGAAGGTAATGTTGACACTGTCAAAATTAGGGAATTGCATGGGAAATGTTTGGTATTTTACATAATTGGCAATGTTAAAACTTTAAGATTTAAGACTTGTAGCAGATAAAAACAAGATAATAGACATCAATATAGAAACAAAACCAGTAAATTGTAAGGTAAGTTACTTCGTTATCTTTGCATGTCTTTTAAACTTAGGGTGGAAAATCTAACCAAATTTAGTTCGTTGAAAATTTACAGTTGTAAAAACTCTGAGGGCGTGTTTGTACTTAAGTCAGAAATGTCTTTTTTTCCGCAACAAACTACAAATTTGTAAGGCTCCTTAATTCACAATTCACCTGGCGGGGGCCTGTTGTCGGGACTCTTGCAAAAGCTGTATTGGGATAATTGGACAAATTTGATTCTGTGCCACCATCAAACATTAAACTAATTATGCATTTACAGTGAATGAAGATGCCTGAAATTGAAGGGCCGCAACCAGGGCATGTACTGCACATACCACACCCAATAGAATGACAGATATTCATTTCTTGCCTTTGTATTTCGTATCTTACATGTATATGTGATATTCTGGAAAATGGAATATCTTTTAGGTGACTATAAGAGATTTGAGTTGGAGAAGCAAATCATGATTTTCCGGCAAAAAAAATCTTTTAAATTCCTATACGTGATAAAAGAAAAGAAAAGAAAAAGATGAGTAAAACTTTTTTTTTTTTTGGGGAGGGGGAATGTGACCCCTTGCCTATATGGTGAGCCCCCTTGCCTATATGGTGAGCCCCCTTGCCTATATGGTGAGCCCCCTTGCCTATATGGTGAGCCCCCTTGCCTATATGGTGAGCCCCCTTGCCTATATGGTGAGCCCCTTGCCTATATGGTGAGCCCCCTTGCCTATATGGTGAGCCCCCTTGCCTATATGGTGAGCCCCCTTGCCTATATGGTGAGCCCCCTTGCCTATATGGTGAGCCCCCTTGCCTATATGGTGAGCCCCCTCCCATGCTAGCAAAAACAGGTAATACTGCTACAAAATCTGTCATTGTGTAAATCCTAGGTATTATCATGAATATGGCACATCGTGCTAACATGTTCTATTTTGTCAATAGGAACTCAAAAGTTTATATCATTTAGTTGGTAAAATATTCTGTGCCATACATATTAAAGTGTGTTCTCTATACAGTGCATTGTAAGTGGAAGAGATTTTTAATAGTATTTGTAGAAGATAATCTGGGTGAGTCCATTGTGGGTAGCTCATAATCTTGTTCTCTTCTTGCATGAATTGATTGTTATCGTACCCAAGGGGAAAATTGAACAAAATCCCAATTTTTTTGTCAAAACAAATATCAGAATGTATATAAGGTGTTATTTTTCTAGAGTGCACTATATTGTCCCATAAGGTTGTTACACATGTTAAAATGATGGTAAACATATACAATATTTATATTTTGTATTCTCTTAATGTCAGTATTATTTCCAAAGTACTAAGTATATTCATGGGGAAAACCCTGCTTTAAAAGAAATACTGTATCACCCATACTGTATCGCCCAGTGGAATAGTAAAAATTAAACTGGAAATGTCAATTAGTAATGTCAATCAATACTCCAAGTAAAGCTTCTTATTTCTTGTTAGCAAGTACTGTAGCAGGAGCAGGAGTGTCGGAAAGAACTTGGGGCAAGGGGGGCAGAAAAGCAAGTGAGAGCACTTTTTTTGATAGCAATTGAGGGGCACTTTTCATCTTCAAAAAAGGGTACTTTTGTCAGTTTTCGAAAGAGTGGAAGCATGTCACCCCTGGCCCCCAGTTCTTACACATGGCTTGAGCATAAGCGGGATTTGGGGAGAGCAAAAAGAGGCACTTACCTCACCATCACTTTTTTTTCAATTGTGTACTTTTTGTATGGTGATTATTTGAATCTACTTGCATGATTTTGTTATCCATCCCCCTTTTCTTTTTTTACCCCCTACTTTGGGTAGGCAAATTTTGTCTCTGGGTTTAAGATTGGGGAGCCAGGACCGGTGTTGGCAATTGCCCATCGGGCAAATAGATAAAAGGCCTACTTTTGAAAATTATTGGGGAATTCTCCCCTTCTAGAAAAAATGATTTGCAGATCTAGCAGACAACATGATCACGTGACTATTATGTTCATCAGGCATCACGCACGTGTTTGGTAATTCAGCCAACGTGACCATGAATCATCGAAGTGAGAGCCTGAGTGGCACATTCTGCACCAATTTTTTGTTCGTTTTGCCAACTTACATCGGCACGTGCCAGTGTGTGGTGAAGGAGCACGATTTTTGATTAATAGTTTTTATGTTTCTTGATTATTTTGCTTGTTTTTAATGGCCTAAACTTGACTTTTAGATTTAGTACCGTAATGTTAGAATTGTAACATACGAAGTAGCCTAGCCTAGTTGTGCGAAAATTTCATAGTTGAGTACTACTATAGGTTTTTGGTTTCGCGATATGTTGTGAGAGACATATTTCATGTCGTGGGAAAAGAGATATCGTGATAATCGATATGTCATGACAGCACTTGTTTTCTTCACCATTTTAGAAAGGTAAAATGTGTCTCGAATCTTTATACCTGTTTATTCTTAATTTCATTGGGAGGTTTTATGGAAACTTACTTCAACCGATTTCACATGAAATATTTAATTTGGCTATTAGTCTTAATTGCTGTTCAGATTTTACAGCAAATGTTATCGGTATGGTAATGTAGAAAAAGATGAATATTTACAGATAAACTCAAGATAATCAAAGGGAAATCTGATTACACATAACAAAGGTACACAACAGAACTTCATTTGATTTGGTTGGTGGTAGTAGGAGCCTTTGGAAATATAAACACCGAAGGTATCATTAACATTTGCAGAGCAACTAGTACTGTATAAATGCTATAAATAAATGAGAGTCCACACTTTCATTGTTTCATGTATGATATTATGAAGTTGCGAAGCTTCGAAGAAAGACAGATAGAGTTGTATTATACGTGGGCACCAACTCACTGTTTGATTTATTTGTCAGGTAAAATACAAGTTGTATGCGCTATATCCCAGGAAAGAAGTAGGTATTTAGGGTCTTCAACAACTTAGATTTCATGCAGCTAACAGGTTTAAAAGTAATTTTTCTTTAACCTGTTTTCTTCTGTTCACTGTACAAAATTGGAAAGATATTAATCATGAGAAAATGTCGGCTCCATTTATACGAGAATTTAGTTGTCTGTCAATATGATGTATTTGAAAATGTATTAACACATCTTACTCTGCTTATGTTTAGTCTTTCTTTGTAACACTTGATATGATTGGCTTGTGCATGAAATGCATATCATGATTGGATACCTTTGGAATGATCACTCTCCTTTTTGTCAAGTAAGAAGTGCTGCAAAATTTGTAATCTTTTACTTTGCATTTATGGAGATCAATCTTGATACTTGAGTATTCTTCATACTTTTGATCATATTTCAATAAATCTTGTTTGTCTACTGGATTTGCTTTCTATTGTCCTTTTTGGTGTTGGTAGGGGGGTGGGGATTGATGATGACTTGTAAATGTACCTAGCTGGTATATACTGTTGTCCTTTAAGGCAATGAGGTAAAGCCTTTAAGGAAATATTTTTACAGAATCCTGAATTCCATACAGTCACTTTCCCAAGACCACCAATCAAATAAAGCTTCCAGGGGCTTGGGGCCCCTATAGGCTGGATTTGGGGGATCCAGCCCATTGGCCTGGCCTTCTATAGAGTTCTCGCCCATTGGCCTGGCCTTCTATAGCAGGGCTCCGGGTAAACCTTTAAAAACCTTTAAAACCTTTAAAAACCTTTATTGACAAATTGAACCTTTAATCCTTTCAAAATAACCTTTAAAACCTTTAAAAACCTTTATTTTTAAAGTTGAATAAGGTAAATGATTCAAGTGCCATGGTTTTAGCTTCATTGGTAAGTATACACATCCATTTAATAGCATATCTGTTCTCAACACACATTTAAAAAGTAGCAGGACCAAAATAAAATTTCCAACTTCACGCAAGTAATGGACTTTTAGCGCCACCAACTGCCTTTTGACCCAGAATATGCTCATTGTATGAAAATCTATTCCATGATTTAACCTTTATAGACCTTTTTATTTAAATCTAAAACCTCTAAAAACCTTTATTTCAACTTTTCCAACCTTTAACAAAATTTATTAAAAAAAAGAGTCACTGGGAGGCCTGCTATAGAGTTCCCGCCCATTAACCTGGCAAGAGTTCATCAAATGCTTCATTCCTCACCTCAACGAACAAGTTGGAATTGGTCAATGTCAGACTCCACGCAGTGAGTAAATATCACATATGGCGAGTACTCATTGTAGTGGGCAAATGTCATAGGGTGGGTACTCCTTGTAGTGGGTAGATGTCACACAGAGTGGGTACCTGGCCATCTCTTGTGTTTGACAAAAGCCCTTTGCACTTACTTCATTCCCCACCCCCGTGAACAAGTCTGACTCGGAATTGGTCAATGTCAGAGTGGGTATTCCTCGCAGTGGGTAAATGTTACATAGGGTGCATGCACTCATTGTAGTGGGTAAATGTCACAGGGTGATTACCTGGTCCTCCCTTGTGTTTGACAAAAGCCCTCTGCACTTGCTTTTAATATCCCCACCACCTCTGTATGCAAATCTGGCTCAGAATTTGTCAATGTCAAAGTGACTACTCCTCACAGTTGGTAATGTTAGGCCTACATAGTGTTTGGCAAGCATCCAGCTAGGGCCGTAATTCTCATTTGGAAAGTGTGTGTGTGTGTGGGGATGGTGAAGGAGGGGGAATGGCCTCTTATTCAAAAAGTGTGGGGACAGGAGGCAAATTTTCCTTAAAATGTACTGATTTTTCTTTTAATTCTGTTGAAAAGTGGCGGAGGACATGTGCCCTGGGTACATGTGATATGGTTGAGTCATTGAAGAAAAAATCTTGATTTCTTTTACGTGCGCCATTTTCTTATTAGCCTGAGTTTTGTTTCACTTTAGCAACTAAACATTGCCAAGAAATGTAGGCCTATCTAACAGTACAGAGTTTTACAACAGCACAGACAAACTCATTAAGTATATATGTACTATATATATATATATATATATATATATATATATATATATATATATATATATATATATATATATATATATATATATATATATATATATATATATATATATATATATATATATATATATATATATATATATATATATATATATATATATATATATATATATATATATAAATATATATATATATATATATATATATATATATATATATATATATATATAAATATAAATATATATATATATATAAATATAAATATATATATATATATATATATATATATAAATACATATATATATATATAAATATATATATATATATATATATATATATATATATATATATATATATATATATATATATATATATATATATATATATATATATATATATACATACATATGATGCATGACCTACAAGCTGGTACACCTATTTATTACATAACCGGGCCATCTCCACGAGAGCGGTGTCAAAGCACATGCAAGTGATTTAATGAGGTTTTTTTCCGTGATTTTTATGACTTTCGATAGGTGATTCAGAGAGTTTTACAACGGCGGCGGCTACACCTATTGATATAAACGTTTTACGATCGTCCGCTCTCCATGTGTGGAAGCTCATTGGGTACAGCAAGCAAACAATATGGATAACCTTGTTATAGATAATCTTGTTATGGATAACCTTGTTATGGATTACCTTGTTATGGATTACCTTGTTATGGATAACCTTGTTATGGATAACCTTGTTATGGATAACCTTGTTATGGATAACCTTGTTATGGATAACCTTGTTATGGATAACCTTGTTATGGATAACCTCGTTATGGATAACCTTGTTATGGATAACCCTGTTATGGATAACCATGTTGTGGATAACCTTGTTATGGATAACCTTGTTATGGATAACCTTGTTATGGATAACCTTGTTATGGATAACCCTGTTATGGATAACCATGTTATGGATAACCATGTTGTGGATAACCTTGTTATGGATAACCTTGTTATGGATAACCTTGTTATGGATAACCTTGTTATGGATAAGCTTGTTATGGATAACCTTGTTGTGGATAACCTTGTTGTGGATAACCTTGTTATGGATAAACTTGTTATGGATAGCGTTGTTATGGATAACCTTGTTATGGATAACCTTGTTTTGGATAAACTTGTTATGGATAACCTTGTTATGGATAACCTTGTTATCTATAACCTTGTTATGGATAACCTTGTTGTGGATAATCTTGTTGTGGATAACCTTGTTTTGGATAAACTTGTTATGGATAACCTTGTTATGGATAACCATGTTATGGATAAGCTTGTTTTGGATAACCATGTTATGGATAACCTTGTTATGGATAACCTTGTTATGGATAACGTTGTCATGGATAACCTTGTTATGGATAACCTTGTTATGGATAACCTTGTTATGGATAACCTTGTTGTGGATAACCTTGTTGTGGATAACCTTGTTATGGATAACCTTGTTATGGATAAACTTGTTATGGATAGCGTTGTTATGGATAACCTTGTTATGGAAAATCTTATTCTGGATAACCTTGTTATGGATAAGCTTGTTCTGTGATAATAAACCCATGCATTGTTCAAAATTTCCATGGTTTCCAACTTCTCACAATTATTTTCCGTGTTGATTTCTGACAAAACGTTTGGCACAATGGTCTTTAAAACAGCCTATGAAATGTATTTCCATTTTTCTCTGTTTGATTTACTTTCCATTCTTCTATGTGTTTATTCTCAGGTTTTTATGCAATTAAAGTAAATCCACAAAATGGTGTGATTTTTGTAGTTGACGCATATTCATAACACAGTATATTGAAAACTTAAGTAAATTTTGTTAAGTTCAATTGAACCCTTGTATTAGAGAGTTCAACTATAGTGATACTGCAGTGAGTAATAGTGTACACATTTGAATAAATTAGAAAT
The DNA here is from genome assembly GCA_020152595.1 of Chiridota heheva. NCBI lineage: Eukaryota > Metazoa > Echinodermata > Holothuroidea > Apodida > Chiridotidae > Chiridota > Chiridota heheva. Next base: position 1,464,996 of record JAIGNY010000077.1, on the reverse strand, counting down.
TTGGAGAAGAACAGCTTTTAACATTTGGGGAATTTAAAGGTACAGTGTATAGATAGGTTGGGCAACATTAGCCACATTAATTGAAATACCACTAAAAACATGAAGACGGCAAAAAAATGATCAAAATCAGTAATAAGTTGGCCATTTTACGGCTTTCTGAAGATCTTTGTGCAAATATGGGCATATATGCAAATTTCAGTGTTACTCATGTGATGTATGAATGGGACGTAGTCTCTATTTTCTGATGTGAATCCATTGTTTTTAAACTCTAGCTCTGTAGTTTCTCGTTGAAAAGGGGAAGATCACAAATTCTAATGAACAGGGCCCCGCCGCCTTTGATCTTTATCAGACCCCAACCAACCTCGAGCTGGAGAACAAGGCATTTTGAACCTTTTTTTTTAAGGTTTGAAATTAAGAAAAAAAATGTAAACTAAAAAAACAAAACATTTATATATTACAATATTTTTAAAATTGATAGTACTAATGACTTGGAAACTACATGCTATTTTCAAAGTTGATAGTACTCATGACTTGCAAACTACTTGCTATTTTCAAAGTTGATAGTACTCATGACTTGGAAACTACATGCTATTTTCAAAGTTGATACTATTCATGACTTGCAAACTACTTGCTATTTTCAAAGTTGATAGTACTCATGACTTGGAAACTACATGCTATTTTCAAAGTTGATAGTACTCATAACTTGGAAACTACATGCTATTTTCAAAGTTGATAGTACTTATGACTTGCAAACTACTTGCTATTTTCAAAGTTGATAGTACTCATGACTTGGAAACTACATGCTATTTTCAAAGTTGATAGTACTCATGACTTGGAAACTACATGCTATTTTTAAAGTTGATAGTACTCATGACTTGGAAACTACATGCTATTTTCAAAATTGATGGTACTCACGACTTGCAACGTACTTGCTATTTTCAAAGTTGATAGTACTCATGACTTTAAAACTACATGCTATTTTCAAAGTTGGTAGTACTCATGACTTGAAAACTACATGCTATTTTCAAAGTTGATAGTACTCACGACTTGCAAACTACTTGCTTTTTTTAAAGTTGATAGTACTTATGACTTGGAGACTACATGCTATTTTTAAAGTTGATAGTACTCATGACTTGCAAAATACTTGCTATTTTCAAAGTTGATACTACTTATGACTTGGAAACTACATGCTATTTTCAAAGTAGATAGTACTAATGACTTGAAAACTACATGCTATTTTCAAAGTTGATAGTACTCATGACTTGCAAACTACTTGCTATTTTCAAAGTTGATAGTACTTATGACTTGGAAACTACATGCTATTTTCAAAATAGATAGTACTCATGACTTGAAAACTACATGCTTATTTTCAAAGTTGATAGTACTCATGACTTGGAAACTACATGCGATTTTCAAAGTTGATAGTACTCATGACTTGGAAACTACATGCTATTTTCAAAGTTGATAGTACTCATGACTTGGAAACTACATGCTATTTTTAAAGTTGATAGTACTCATGACTTGGAAACTACATGCTATTTTCAAAATTGATGGTACTCACGACTTGCAACGTACTTGCTATTTTCAAAGTTGATAGTACTCATGACTTTAAAACTACATGCTATTTTCAAAGTTGGTAGTACTCATGACTTGAAAACTACATGCTATTTTCAAAGTTGATAGTACTCACGACTTGCAAACTACTTGCTTTTTTTAAAGTTGATAGTACTTATGACTTGGAGACTACATGCTATTTTTAAAGTTGATAGTACTCATGACTTGCAAAATACTTGCTATTTTCAAAGTTGATACTACTTATGACTTGAAACTACATGCTATTTTCAAAGTAGATAGTACTAATGACTTGAAAACTACATGCTATTTTCAAAGTTGATAGTACTCATGACTTGCAAACTACTTGCTATTTTCAAAGTTGATAGTACTTATGACTTGGAAACTACATGCTATTTTCAAAATAGATAGTACTCATGACTTGAAAACTACATGCTTATTTTCAAAGTTGATAGTACTCATGACTTGGAAACTACATGCGATTTTCAAAGTTGATAGTACTCATGACTTGGAAACTACATGCTATTTTCAAAGTTGATAGTACTCATGACTTGGAAATTACATGCTATTTTCAAAGTTGATAGTACTCATGACTTGCAAACTACATGCTATTTTCAAAGTTGATAGTACTTATGACTTGGAAACTACATGCTATTTTGAAAATAGATAGTACTTATGACTTGCAAACTACATGCTATTTTTAAAGTTGATAGTACTCATGACTTGGAAACTACATGCTATTTTCAAAGTTGAAAGTACTCATGACTTGGAAACTACATGCTATTTTCAAAGTTGAAAGTACTCATGACTTGGAAACTACATGCTATTTTCAAAGTTAATAGTACTCATGACTTGGAAACTACATGCTATTTTCAAAGTTGATAGTACTCATGACTTGGAAACTACATGCTATTTTCAAAGTTGATAGTACTTATGACTTGGAAACTACATGCTATTTTCAAAATAGATAGTACTTATGACTTGCAAACCACATGCTATTTTCAAAGTTGATAGTACTCATGACTTGGAAACTACATGCTATTTTCAAAGTTGAAAGTACTCATGACTTGGAAACTACATGCTATTTTCAAAGTTGAAAGTACTCATGACTTGGAAACTACATGCTATTTTCAAAGTTAATAGTACTCATGACTTGGAAACTATATGCTATTTTCAAAGTTGATAGTACTCATGACTTGGAAACTACATGCTATTTTCAAAGTTGAAAGTACTCATGACTTGGAAACTACATGCTATTTTCAAAGTTAATAGTACTCATGACTTGGAAACTACATGCTATTTTCAAAGTTGATAGTACTCATGACTTGGAAACTACATGCTATTTTCAAAGTTGATAGTACTCATGACTTGGAAACTACATGCTATTTTCAAAGTTGATAGTACTCATGACTTGAAAACTACATGCTATTTTCAAAGTTGATAGTACTCATGACTTGGAAACTACTTACTAGTTTCAAAGTTCAAAGACACTTTAAATTTGTGTACGTGTGATGATAGGTTACTTCTTATTTGTGATTAGAATTCCAATGTCAATCCAGCAGCATGCCTATTAATGGGAACATAAATGTTCCTAAAAATGGGAACATTTTGCTACTTAGTAGCTACCATTTGTGATATTTCCCATGATCCTTTGCTATCCTAACGTTAAATTAAGCCTTATGCAATGTTACATATTTCAAATTTGAAATACATCTGGAAAAAATATCTTTGCTAGGGGAAACTTAAAACTCATAATAATACCTTCATTACTGTCATGGCTACAACTTTTCCACTACCATTTGATATGTTCACCACACAGTTTTCGAAATATTAGAAAAAAAGACAGTAGAGCTAGGCTTTTAGGGGCGAAACAGCCATTTAAAAGATTCAAATGTTTTTCAGCACAATGATTTTTAAAATTTCAAGTACATGAATTAGACACTGACATTTTATTGCAACATCTGAACAATATGACTTTAATATTCTCATGTGTGATAAATGTTCGTATTAATAGGCATGCTTCCAGACTAAAGTGGCGGCACCAGGATTGTGATGTCAGATGGGGTAAGATTGGGACTGCTTTGTCTCATGGGGCAAAGGCCTATAGACTAAAAAAATATATCACCCACATGAAGGGTTAGCAAGCATTGGCTGAATATGCAACAGTAGCGCCAGACATTTGGGAGCAATTGAGCTAAATCGGAAAAGTTAGACCAATTTTGTCCATTAGATAGCAGCCTCTATTTGGCAAGTGCCTTTCAAAATGTAACCACACCCGACTCTGCCACTCCAATTATCTTGTCACCCCTATCGCTCTTACTCACACTGGTTGTGACCCCCCCTCCCCTCCCCATATCAAAACCATGTTTGAGGTAAAGCAGGTAGCGTATGTAGTAGTATTTGCCGCCACCTTCCAGTTTCTAACGGGCTGTTCCTGTTTGAAGTTGGATTCATGCATATTTATATTATTAAACATGTATCATTTGCAGAAACAGATGGATTATATGCAGTGCCTGAGTTGAACGGAGTATATCAGAATTGTCATAGTAAGTAGTTTATCAAGCCAAAAAATTAAATAAAAAAATGCTTGTGCCAAAGTAACTGTGTCTCTGAGGAACTTGGCTAATTGGCCCCTGAGAAGGGAGCAAGGGTTTTGGTTGGTGACCTAACTTCCTATGTTATTTCCGAAAAGTGATGACATAGATCACTTAATTGTGTTGTCTTACACTAAGACCTAAATCCTGATTTTTTTCAGTTGTTTTTGACTGATTTTCATGATTCTGGAGAGAAAAATATGGAAGAGGGAAAGGGAAGGGGGGGGGGGGTGCAAAACAAAACATGATTAACCAATTTCTGATTTTTCCCATGTGGGTTTCATGACAACAACCACAGAAAAGCGAAAGAATGAAAAAGGATCACCGTTCACATGAACAATTTTTGCTTCAAAACTTGGATCAATTTTTGCTTCAAAACTTGAAGGATCAACTTTCAATAATTGGTCAATTCCTAGAGAGGGGTAGCAATTTCATCATCTTTCCTAAGCTACTCCTTTCTGCCTCCCCTCCCCCTCCCCCTTCCCTTACCCATCTGGGTTAATTTAATATTAGATTGGCTGTTCTAACTGCTTTGCCTTTAACAAAATTAGCTTTATTTCAATATATGTGATATTTTGATTCATCTTCTTTTGCTTGTTTATTTGCTGGATCTGACTGAAAAAGATTGAGGAGGGGGTGTGACACCAATATGTTTCTTAAAGTAAGATATATTTTAGTGTGTTGATTTGTCAAATTGCTTTAATTTCCTTTATTATTAAAATTTTTGTTGGAAATTTGTGCTTGTAATTTTTTGGTTGTAAAAAAACCTGCAACAGTTTTGCATTAGTGTTTCTTAATGTTGAATGACATTGTTTCTCCCTACCCTGTACCGGGGGAAGGGGAAAAAAGAGGTCGAGAATTTATATTAGACCCTCGATGGAGGGTATTTCCCAGACTGACTACAGTACAATGCATGCACGGGTGAATTGAAAGCATTCCATATGAAGCATGGGATAGAGGTGCAGTGGCTCAGTGATAAGGGGTCATGCTCGTATTTGAAAGGTACCAGGTTCGATTCCTGTCGTAAGCGCTGCATTGTGTCCTTAAGCAAGACACTTTACTTACTTCAGTCCACTCAGCTGTAGAATGAGCACCAGCACTGCTGGGGAGTTAACATGCGATGTCCAGGGGGTGTCATGTACTCTCATCCGCTTGCGACATTCAAACAGGAGATAAGCACCGGTTCCATCAGCCTAATGGCTCAGATGTATTTAACTTTTTTACTTATAAGCATATGATTAGCAAGAAGCACACTGCAGTGGTCACATTGAGGTGCGGGATTCCCACACATGAAATTCCCACTCAAAAATGATTAAAGGGGTGGGGAGGGAGGGTATTCTGCAAAAACAGAAGAAAACAAATTTGCTGGAAAATGTCAAATTTTAGCAATTCTTTCAACTAAAGTTTGGTATTTCTGATGTTTTTCAAGGTATTTTTCCCTTTTTTTGTTTTTTTTTAACAAAAAAGAAATCCCTTCTTGTTAAAAATCCTCTAAAACAAGGGGGAAAATCTCTCCCCTTCCCCCCCAAAAAATAATAACCTTTGTGTGAACACTAGCAGACACACTGATCTAAGTAATTGTAGGGGGATATCCCACAAAAACAAATTTGCCAAAAAATGCCAAGTTTGGACAATTCTTTCAACTAAAATTGGGCATTTTTTGGTATTTTTGGCCTTTTAAAAGTATTTTTTGCCCATTTTAAAGGTAATTTTGCCCTTTTTTTGGCCTTTTTCTTTTATTTTTCCAAAAAGAAATCCCTTTTTTTTTAAATCCCCAAACATTATACAAGGGAAAAATCTCCCCCCCCAAAAAAAAATAAAAAAAAAATAATAATAATAATAAATGAAATTGAACCTTTGTGTGAACACTAGCTGACACACTGGTCTAAGTAATTGTAGGAAACTTACTTTTGATACTGCATTGTACTCGAGGTTTGAAGTACTTTCAGTTTCCAGGTAAGTCTGTCATCTTCCAGGTCATATTATTTTGAAACTAAAACAAAAACAATGTAAAGTGTTAATGAAGCAAATAGACATTAGTGTGTGTTGTAATCATTGGCACACTATAGCAAGTATGACAGAGAAAGAATTAAGATTGAAAACTAGAAGTACTAATACATGCATTAAAGGATTTAGTGCTCACGTTTACTTTGTATCATATAAAGGAAGGGGAAAAAGATGAACAGAACTTATTGTGCTACTCACGAGATAACACATTTTTAAAGGTGTAACAATGAAGGCTCAGATATCGTGTTAACATAGACAGTAGTATGCAATAAAAGTTAATGTTTCTGTTTGTCTTACACACATTATAACTGACAACCGATCAATAACCACCTCGGAATTGACTACACACTGTACATACACACACAATGTGTACTGTACGTTTTTCATTAGAAACAATCCACAACTGGATGTGACAAGAAAGATAGGAACGTTGCAATTTTAAAAATAGTACTGAGAGAAGATCCTCTCTTTAAACTCACGTTTACGCCTTCCATGCTGGTTTCATCAGGTTCCACATGTTGACTTCTCCATAATTAGTTTCCTCCAATTTTTCCTATCTTGGGTCAGCTTTTCTGCTGTCACTAAAGAGTTAATGCCACGAGATTGCATGTCCTCCGTAATACAGCCTGCCGAATTCCTTCATCATGCTTCCCTCCACAACCATATTTAGTCCCCCTCTCCCACCCCCCTCTCTCTACTTTGTTTTTTTTCACCCATGCCCCTTCTCTCTCGATCCCAGCTTTCTGACTTTTCTTGTATTTCTCTCATTCTCCCTCCCCCTCCCTTTTGTTTTCTTTCCTTTCTACCTCTGAAATGATCTAAGCTCTCAGGCACAATTTGACCCTCGTTGTTGTGGTGCCGTTAAGCCCTCATCAAACAAACAAACAATTGGGTGGTCTACCTCTAGGTCTGGTGCCTTGTAGTATCTGGCCTTTGAGTGTGAGTATTGGGTAACAAGCATGTCTCATACGCCTCAAAAGCCCAAAATATTTGAGCCATGTGGATTTATTGTACTCTCCACAAGACTTTTTCCAATTTTAAGAGTGTGGTTTATGAATAAATATCATGCAGCAAATATTTCATGATATACAATACTAGTTAATGCAAATTTTGCAAATCAATCAGCTTGTGCATCATCAGAACCACAACACCTTTTGGTTCTGGTTTCTATCATAGTGGGGATTTTATGATACACACTTTCACACTTTCGGTACGCAAATCTTATTTTGTGACGTTGCTTTCCCCTCCCCAGTTTTGGTGTGCAAATCTTATTTTGTGATTTTGCCTTACCCTCCCCAATTTCAGTGGGCCAATGTCAAGAACTATGCATTCAACATTTCATTTCACTTCATTTCAACATAACCATAACCAATTTCGGTGGGCCAATGTCAAGAACTATGCATTCAACATTTCATTTCATTTCATTTCAACATAACCATATTCCTCACAATCATTATATTCCCTCCAGTCTTTTGATAAGTTTTCTGTTTTGAAAATCAATTGCAGTATTAGGTTATAGTCCCATCCATGTGGCTGCATTTCCCTTCTAAATATGCAGGAAAGGAAATCATCATTTGAAACTGTCAAAATAGACTTTGGAAAATTTTAATGGTGTTTTGTTTATCTAATTTTCCTTAAAGGGATATTCCTGTGAATTTTCATTGTCATATATATATATATATATATATATATATATATATATATATATATATATATATATATATATATATATATATATATATATGAATGAAGACTATTAAAGAAACAATATGGTGTAAAAAAGTGTGTTGATATCTGATTTCTTTTGGGAGTTATTGCATTTCAAAGGTTGTGCAAGTGTGTTGATAAGTCATGATGAATAACTCTGGCTATACATTTTCAGTCCAATGCACCCAAACTCACCAGCATGTTATAATTCACTGATTAAAACATCCTGTTAAAAGTCCAGGTGAATCCTCATCTCCACATTACTTGCATGACTTGGCCCCGCAGTAACCAAATCCACAATATCTGGCTCTTCACAATAAGTTCCATTGTGTGCAAATGATTGGGAGTGTAATTACTGATGTGTAAAATCACTGAACTATCAGTGCAGGGTTTTTTAATTGCTTCTAGCAGTCTAAAAGTCATACCTGCCGAAATGGAGGTTCTTGCGGGTGAAAAGACTGAAAATTTGTAGCGAGGATTGGGCGTAATAGTGACCGTACTGTGTGATGTCATTAAAGGCAACTCCAATTATTGAGATGGGGTATAATATACACTTCATAAGAACATGCTTTGCCCATCTGCTCATGAACCTTACACTCCTTAAGTTACAGAAAAACATTTTTTGTTTCATAGAAATACAAAGAATTGTCTCTGCCTTTATGACATCACGTTTTACACAAAAACTTCACACTTTAAAATGTAATAACTTCTAAACGAAATAAGATATCAACATGGGTTTTACACCAATTTGTTTCTTTACGGGTCTTCTATCATATATACTGTACGAATTTGAAAATTCACGGGTATTCCTTTAAAGGGAAACATTCATAATATATGTGCCAATATAGCCTACAGTAAGGTATAATGTGACAGTGATGTTTCTCTATAGTTCCTATAGTAACACCTAAAGGCAACTTTGGCTGTAGATGTTTCCCTCTATCCCACCTTTCTTTCCTCTCTGTCCTAAGTTTTTTTAATACCCTGGAATTTTTGATTCTGATTGTCGCAGTGCCATTTGAACATTAACAAACCAAAACCTTACATGTTTTTGAAATTTGGAAATCATGAGAATACATGAACTGGCATCCCATGTAAATCAGGATTAGTTCAGCAGTCAGACATGTCACTATGATAGTGGTTAACAAAGACATACTTAAAGGAGCACAGCTAGACATACTTAAAGGAGCACAGCTAGACCGAAAAGTGAGAGTATATTTTTAGGGGTCCCCAAAAAATCAAATGCGTGTCTAAAATGCAACGGTTATAACAAATTTCTGGTTAGTATGAATATTCAAGTAACCTTTGCCCTCATGCGATCTGTGGGCTGTAGAGACATGAAGTTTATCAATCTTTTGTGGGTGATATATGTCTGTGAAATTCGCAGAAACATTAGCACCTTCACTTTTCGGTCTAGTGCTCCTTTAACTGTCATGAACTAAATACAATATCTTGTCCATTCAGGAGATATTGAATTTTAAAGGTGTAACAAGATTATGTATTATATATGACTGCCAAACTAGTCAGATAGGTTCTGTTTTGCCATGGATACATTTCTAGGGGTGTAGGCTTGCCTTTCCAATTGGGTTGGGGGAGGGGGGCGATATTTGCGCCTATAAGCATATTTTCTGGACTTTTTTTTATCATTTTACTATTACCATTTTACCTGGCTACACTCATGATTTCAGTATTTCCTCCATGTTTTGATCCCTGCTTTCCAATAAAAAATGACAGTTTCTTGAACTTTAATTAGTCTGGCATGTAGGCCTATAACGTTTTTGTGTCATTACATAACTTTCATAAAAAGCTGCTAGGAGCACTTGCTAATGCATTAACATTTCTCATTACTTGAAAATATTTTAAGGGTATATGCACTATAAATTAACCCTGTTCATATATATTAAATATTTTTGATCAAAAATCTGGGAATAAGATTTGAAAAAATACACAAATAACACTTTTGGAATAATTTGTTTAAGATCATGAAAATATGAACACACGTACGTAGTATTATCTCGCAGTGGTTAAAATTCTCACATTGTACATTGCGCGAGAACAATGGAAACTTTTGATGCACTGAAAACATTGGTGTGCGTGCATGGTTTGATACGCGTTCATGCATTCAGCACAGGATAATTTGCATGATCACCTGCAGTGCATTCTGTATGCTGAGTGTATGAATGAATATTTCTTTTTTTTTGGTGAAAAGTGTGCCACTCGGCCCACTCTTAAGTTTAAGCTGAGAAAGCCCATTTTGGTAAAGCTGTTAAATTGAAAACTTACAGCCCAAAATATAATAATGGATTATAGGTGGTGTTTGATTGATCTTAAGGTTACCTGCCATAAAATATGAATTTTTGTACCTGTCCATAGATCGATGATAATTCAAATAACAAACACAGCACAAATTTAACAGTTAATCAATGATATTTTGCCAGGTTTTGAAATTTCAAAGCCTAAAATGGATGGCAATTATTTTACAAATACAAGTGCAAATTGATTGCATGCACTTCAGTTGTCAGGGGGTACATGCAGTGACCTACCACTTCTCCCTCCCTCCCCCTCCCTCAAAAAATTATTGTGGAAATTATGGGACCTATGGGCTACCAGCAATAGTAGCTCGACAAGATTGTATAGTTGTAGGACATTATGGAAGATATATGTTTAAAGCACTACACAGTTGTGTTGATAGAAACATTGAAAATTATGATAAAACCAAATGAATTAAGTCTAGGACTTCAAAATGGTCAATATGCATTTCATACAAAATATTCAATATATGCACCCATGGGCAGAATTTTTGTACACAAAGTGTGAGGGGGGGAAGTCAAACGTGTGAGGGGGGAAGTCAAACGTGTGAGGGGGAAGTCAAACGTGTGTGGGGGGAATCAAACGTGTGTGGAGGGGGGGGGGGAGCACAGTCAAAAGTAGGAATCGGACTAAGATATATAAAAAATTTATATATATATATATTTTTAAAAAAGTGGGGGATATTTCCCCCAAATCCTATCCTATTAATATCGCCGCGTGGTAGAGTAAGGGTTTGGTTTTGCATTTTGTTCTGTGGACAACAAGGGGAGAATCATTTGAGCAAAACAAACACCTATTGCTGTGAACGAGGCGAATGTGATACACGAGGTGTCCTTATGTAGGGACTTTAAAACAAAAACACGTAGTTTAAATTAAATACAAAATTCGATTGGTAGCCAGCGAAGGGAACTTAGGAGGACTTTTGAGGGGATATCAGCTAATTTGGCAGCATTGTCCTGGATACATTGCAGCATTGTCCTGGATACATTGCAGCATTGTCCTGGTTTCATAGCAGCATTGTCCTGGATGCATTGCAGCATTGTCCTGGATGCATTGCAGCATTGTCCTGGATGCATTGCAGCATTGTCCTGGATACATTGCAGCATTGTTCTGGATACATTGCAGCATTGTCCTGGATACATTGTAGCATTGCCCTGGATACATTGCAGCATTGTCCTGGATACATTGCAGCATTGTCCTGGATGCATTGCAGCATTGTCCTTGATACATTGCAGCATTGTCCTGGATGCATTGCAGCATTGTCCTGGATACATTGCAGCATTGTCCTGGATGCATTGCAGCCTTTTAATGAGATAATTTCAGATATTGTGAAACAGACTACAGTAATCTAAATGGCTATGAATGAATGCATGAACTAGTGTTGTGTATTTTATCATCCTTAATCATATGAAAATTCCGTATTGGAGAGAATAATGTAAACACACTGCAGAATATCAATCCATGGTCTGTAACAAAATGTCATATTTTTTGCCTTGGTCATTTTGTCCAGACCCACAGGGGTAAATGGTGAGTAAAAATGCTGATCGTAGTTCTGACTGCAGAAGCAAGCAATGTTTTGACATACCATTGAATATGTTTTAATGCAGGTAACTGTATATGAGTAAAACTATATTAAATGATTTAAAGTGCAAATATTTACACAAAAATGAATATTTTCAATCATATTATAGGGAATTTAATATAACTTATATATTCATTATGTATACAGTTGTTAATATGTCAAAATGGAATTTTTGTTTAAACAAAAATGAAAATATTCAATAATACTACAGAAATTTTAATATAACTTATATAATCATTATGTATACACTTGTTAATATGTCAAGATGGAATTTTTGTTCACACAAAAATGAATATATTCGATAATACTATAGAAATTTTAATATAAGTTATATATTTATTATGTATACAGTTGTTACTATGTCAAAATGGAGAAAAACAAAATGGAATTTTTGTGCTATACTACTAGGAACTTGTACTCATATGAGCTTTCATATTTCCTGAAGGCTAACAATCCAATATCAATAATGACCCATAATCAACAGACAATTAGGCTCAAAACATTCTTGATTCTTGGAAGCGATTATTATAATTATGTTCAGATTTACTGAGCTAAACAATGAAACTTCTGTGATGAAAAGAAAATATTTCCATTGTATATTTTTATTTTTGAGTTGACTGACTCGCAATGATAATCTGTTTTGTGTAAGTGATTTGCTGCCTGCAGTGATGTGCTGCCTGCAGTGATGTGCTGTTTGCAGTGACGTGCTGCCTGCAGTGATGTGCTGTTTGCAGTGACGTGCTACCTGCAGTGACGTGCTGCCTGCAGTGATTTGCTGCCTGCAGTGACGTGCTGCCTGCAGTGACGTGCTGCCTGCAGTGACGTGCTGCCTGCAGTGACGTGCTGCCTGCAGTGACGTGCTGCCTGCAGTGACGTGCTGCCCGCAGTGACGTGCTGCCCGCAGTGACGTGCTGCCCGCAGTGACGTGCTGCCCGCAGTGACGTGCTGCCCGCAGTGACGTGCTGCCCGCAGTGACGTGCTGCCTGCAGTGACGTGCTGCCTGCAGTGCCGTGCTGTCTGCAGTGACGTGCTGCCTGCAGTGACGTGTTGCCTGCAGTGATTTGCTGCATACAGTGATGGCCAAAGAGACTTCATAGAATGTGTTTTCACTAATTTCTGGTTCATGATCCCTGATGATTACCTTGCCCCAGTGATGTAAATGTAAATTGCGAGCTAGGGGGGCTCTTCTCCGCAATGTTTAAAGTTATCGACATACAATGTATTTCCGCTCTAAATGTGTGATTATTAAATATAGCTAGGGAGCAGGCTGATCCCCCCTTGACCCCTCCCCCTACTTCTGCACCACTGCCTTGCTCGATGAAGTAAAAAACATTCTCATGTGTTCTTACTTGAGTGACATCTTGCGATCAGACCCACTCACTGCATGCGATCTGATAGCGGGTTATGATAACCATAAACATAACATTTTGCAGGTCCCTAACAGGATATTGTGTAACTAACTTGATCCTGAGTCACTGATCTGAATTCAGACTCGTTTTTTTGAGAATTTCAACAGTGGATCTGATTGCCTACTTTTGATCATGATGCTATTCTCGAGCGGGATCAAGATCAAGAGACTGCGATCAGATCCAGTCAGTATATTCTCATGGTAAAAAAAATGGCGGATCGGCCTGCATCTGATCGGCTGTAGTGGATATCTCAAGCTCGCCCTGGAGTGAGAACATGCTCTTAAAAGTCGGCGGACGGCTTCAAATATTTCATATTATATTTCATTTTTATTTCCTATTACAAGGAGTATCAAGCTCTTTAAAAGTTGGTGAACTACAATTTTGTTTGTATGCATTTATGCATGCATTTGACCAAATTTGTATTGGAAACCATCGATATAGATCAAAACAATTTACCCCTAAATTTGGCAAAAGTGTGTGTGTGCTGTATTTCAAATTCTTGAAATTGTGATAATTTAGCAACCGTCTGTCAAGTTTATGTAATACTTGCTATGCTACTCATGACTTGTCCTTCTCAGAAATTTGTTCCAGCAAATTATGACCACAAACTTACTGTAGCAAATAGTGAGACCACTTTATCTTAATTTAAATAAGCACACAATAAGCACCAACTTTCACAACAACTAAGGTTTTCAGAATAAAGAAAATAAAGAGGAAAAATCAGACCCGACCTGGTTATGTATCAGGTCGTGTCTGACTGTTTGAAACTTTAAGGAGCAGAACAACTAATGTGTTATAAGGTATTGTGCACATGTCTATCTTGTTTGCAGATCTCATATCATTAATATGCATGGTGGGCGGAGCTTGATGTGAAATTGCTATGAAATGCTTGTTCTCACAATATCTCATGAACCGTAAACTGCAGAAATGTCATAATTAGTATACAGAATGCTAGTACAATAACCCTATTGTTTTTGGTGATGATATCATGCATGTTAATGAGTGGGCAGGGCTATTTTTAAAATTCTTGAATACTGTAAGTGAGTTGTTTGACAGTTTTATGTAATACTTGCTATGCTGCTTTTATTAGGTATTGTGCACATGTCTACGTTGTTAGCAGGTCTTACATGTATATCATTATTATGCATGATGGGCGGGGTATGATGTGAAATTGCTATAAAATGCTTGTTTTCACAATATCTCATGAACTGTATACTACAGACATGTCATAATTAGTATCCAGAATGCTTATATGTACTGTAGTAACAAGAACCATGTCATTCTTTGGTGATGATATCATGCATATTAATGAGTGGGTGGGGCTAATTATAAAATTCTTGAATAAGTGATTATTAAGCAGTTGTTTGACAGTTTATGTTATACATGCTATGCTACTCTTATTAGGTATTGTGCACATGTATACGTTGTTAGCAGGTCTCATATCATTAATGTGCATAGTGGGCAGAGCTTGATGTGAAATTGCTATAAAATGCTTGTTCTTACAAGATTATGTTTATAAGTCAATCTGATGTTTGGTCAGATATTAATGAAATATTTAATCCATAGATAACATCTTTGCTAACTAATGATGACCAATAGAAGCAGATCTAAGAACAATTTCCTTTATCTAAAAAAATTAAAGGAATACTCAAATAATCATATGTGACAAGAAAAAAAAATTAAACAAATCAAAATAAATTTATTGATATTTTTCGTTCACAACTTACATAAATTTTAGAGCTTCTTCATATAGTAAAAGCTAACAGTAAATTTAAAACACCTATGATGTCACACAGACAAATTAACAAATCCCTGGTCAATGGGCATTAACATTCCTAAAAATGTTCTCACTCCCTAGGAAGTCACTATCCTTCTTTACTAGCAGCCATATACAGGCGCCGAGCTCCATTCACAAAAATCCAACACATTTTTAAAGACAAAAACCCTCTTTGCTTGCCTTAGAGCAACACTGCCCTTTCCCCCACAAATATAAAGATATAATTTCTAAGAAATAAACATGACTTGTCTTTCTCCTTTAACAATTTCTTCCAGCAAATCATAACCACAAACTTACTGTAGCAAATAGTGAGACCACTTTATCTTAATTAAAATAACCACACAATAAGGGCTTCATACATTGCTTATATGATACTCAGCACCAACTTCCACAACAAGTAAGGTTTTCAGAATAAAGAAAATAAAGAGGAAAAATACCGACCTTGTTATGTTTCAGGTCGGGTCTGACTGTTTGAAACTTTAAGGAGCAGAACAACTAATGAAAGCTGTACATTTCCCACACAAACCTATTACACCTGCCAATCCTGCAATAATATTTCAGATAAAAACACAAAAAAACATTTGATCTAGACCACCACTAACTCATGCTTTTGAATAGTCATATCTGCTTCATGCCTATAATGATCCGGAGCAGGCGATCATGATCCACTGATGAAATTCCCAGAAAAGTGATGTGTTTGATCAGTGATCTTGCAATCACGTTGCATAATATCCTGCTGTAACTTGTTATTTTGTGCAAACAGTAAGTAGCTTGCTCAGTGTATTGAGTGTCAAGATCAGCTGATTTTTTCCGTCAAATTTTGGGTCTAAATCGGTAATTATTTGTGTGTAAAAGTCAGTCAATATGTTTTTAATAGTAGGCTAAAAAGAATTGAATTTCATGTTTATTTGGTAAAATTTTGCAGTAATTTTCAGTGAGGTACAATACCATCTTTCGTATGTAGCGTTGTAGCACACCCTTCATGCACATGTTGAAACAGTTATAACAAACATAATATTTTTGTACTAATTAACCCTTACCGGTATTATCGCCGTTTTTGGGTGCCCCGTCTTTGACTCCACCTCCCAGGCGCATTTTCAAAAAAAGTGCTGGTAGAGTATTGGTTAAAGCACTATGGAAATTTAGAGGCAGCATGGGCTTAATTTGTTTAAAATATGATCTAATCCATTACAACAAAAAATAATTCCATTAAAATTGGTTAAAATTGACCAATTTACAGCATTTTAAATTTTTAGCTGTTATTGCACAATAATCTATGACATCAATGGGGGAAGGATCTTTTGTCACCTTTTATAAAACCATTGTTGTTTTTTTCCCCTCTGTTGTTTTTGTTTGAAATATAGCATTGGACTTAGGCAAAAATTGTTTTGGAACTTGCAAGTTATACCCTGAATCATGTCTCTGAAATAGACATTCTAAAATCCACACAATTTTAAGAACAGAATTAAAAGGATTACATAAAGATTTTGAGATGTGTTCCTCTTACTATATCACACATTCCGCACAAATTAACAAATATAATATATTATATTAGTCATATTTCTGAAACTAGAAGGGTTATTTTTAGAATCTTTAAGACTTAAGATACTATTTTTAAAATATATTCCTAAATAGTCAATTAACTTTGCAGCAATCTGATTGGTCAATTTCATTAAAGACCAGTCTTGAATAAAAATTCTTGACCAGTCAATGATAGTAAGGAGAATTGATCGACTTGATCATTACCTGTTTATTCTCATTTTTGAAAGCTTTCCTGGTAACATCCACAAAAAGTCAAACTTGCTTTGCACTCTTCATTGTTTTATTACTAATAAAATTCCACATCGATAGCCTCATTAAATTGTTTTGAAAAAATGAGTGTCTTCAAATCAATTTTTGTCTGCGATCTTCCTACAAATTTCAAATTCCCTCTAAAAAACAGAAAATGAGCCGTAATGATGCGCGTCATTCAAATAGATTTAAAGCTAATAACGCATCAAAACGCAAGCTTATGACGTGATGGCCTGCGTCCTTCTTTAGGCATATATTGGTGACTTTACTTTAATATGCTCAGGCGACAGAGCATACAGATTTCGCTTGAGCATGTTCGAATACGCATTAATACCTAACTTAACCGTTCCATTTCTGAAGCCATGAACAACGAAATGGCAAAGCAAGTGTTAAGGCTCATTTCTTTAGGAATATGGCTTTGTAAACTGCAGTGTATAAAAGGTAATTGTTTTCTCAGACTGAGTTGCTGTCTTGTAAACATTAGGTTTTGAAATTTTAAGGTGTTCAAATTTTCGCTTAGAAGTAAATGGTGTCAGCTCCGAAAAAGCAGTGCAGTTTTTTACACATATAAATGCATAGCGAGGCGTTTTCACTAATCTTTACCTTACCTTAACATTCAGTCAGTGTCGTCTGCTATACAACCTCATCATATTGCATTGCTGAGTTTGACAACAGTAAAAGCAAGACATACTTGATTTGACCTTAGAGGGTCATTTGAGGGCCAAAACAATATGTTAGCATGAACGGTAGTCTGGATTTCAGCCACTCGTAGTTTATCGTTCAAGGTTCTTTACATTCAGTTCTGATGTTATAGATTGAAATTGCTGATATTCGTGACGTGGTCATACTTCTTGTTTTCTTTCTTTATCGTGACGCGGTTGTACTTCTTGTGTTCTTACTTATAAGAGTAAAAATTTCTTGCTATGACGTCACACGTTGGGAGAATTTTTATTGTAAACAAAAGCAATTTTTTAAGGTGAAAGTTTTTTCATGATTTAAAGAAATTTCAAGAACCAATTTATTAATGGAAATGATAATCAGGGTGCCCGGTTATGAATTTCATTTGGGACCTAGTATGACATTATTGAAGGCCCAGCAGACCTCGGCTATTGCCTCGGTCCCTCAAACCCCATGATGACATCTTCCTCAGTCTTAAAATAAATTTATGACCAGCCACCCTGATATTTATTCCCTAATTAAAGACTGCACTGATGCATCATGCTGCATGCAGAAGTCTCACAGGAGTCAAATAATAAAGGAATGAACTAGAGATCGGTCAAACAGTATGAATATTCGTACCGATTTCAAAGGGAAGTTGAATCTGAAGCTTTGGAAAGTAGCCATGTATTGACCAATATATAAGTAACAAGGCTTTGTTTACGAAATATACAGAGACAGTTATATACACATTTCTTTTCCCCCATATGTTCCCTTTGTATTCTTAGAATTCACTTTCTGTTCACTTGAAACTCATTGCAGTTAAATTTTTGTCCAGAGATTCTTTCTTCTTAGATTTTCTTGTTATGTTTAGAGGTATACCACAATGCATCAGTGTATTTGTGTTTTCATTGGCCACCATTTTGGTTGTCATTCTCTGTAAGAGATAGTTGTGTACATATGTATAGGAGTACTGATTTGTTCTACCCTCTGCCCCATATGGAGTACTATATTTGCAATATAACTTTTCTTGGTGAACTCAGATTCAGACATTTTTAGGGGCACCAACATTCAAAGATCTCAATCATGTATTTAAAGGATTAGTTCAGCGGTCAAGCTAGTTCTCATGTGGAAGAGGACTTCAAAAGACACAAAATGGTGAAGGAAGCATTGAAAATATGTCGAACAAATTTGTTCATAGTGATATATGATAATTACCCTTACTAGATTCTTATTTACTACTTTTCTGACATATCCACCAGTTTTTAAGCCACAAAATTGCAGGAAAAGATATGATAGAATACATAAAGACTGACGAATCTGAGGCTGTGACATCACAACTAGTCTGATTTCAGTCGTTTCTACACAAATGAAACCAAACTTTAAACTTAATATCTCCTTAACAGAATAAGATTTTTGAATATTTCTTCACTATTTTTTTTTTTTTGAAGTCCTCTTTCATATAAGATGGACTTGCTTGACCCCTGAACTATTTCTTATAAGGTGAATGTCTTGGCCTAATATTGAAGATCAAACGTTGAGCTCATGGGCTCTTTACTATAGGGGCAAGGGGGTGCAATTTCACCCCAAATATTGGACAATCGTTGTCTTTTTTTTTTTATTAAAGATAAAAACATGCTAAAATCCCCCTCTCACCCCATCATATTGCACCCCCCCGCCCCATATTTTGCCCCTCGCCCTAACTAATTCTTCATGGTTCAATGTTCTCGCTGAAATTAAGAAACTTCTATGAGGCTCTTTGCCTGGACATCATCTAATGATGTACAGTAGTAGGTATTACTCCATCATATTTCACCCCCGCCCCTCACCATATTTTCCCCCTCCCCTAACTAATCTTCATGGTTCAATGTTACTGCTGAAATTAAGAAACTTCTATGAGGCTCTTTGCTTGGACATCATCCAATGATGTATAGTAGTGGGTATTACCCCATCATATTCCCCCCTTCATATCCCCCTCCATATTTCCCCCTTCATATTTTGCCCCTCCTAAATAATTCTTCATGCTTAAATGTTATTGCTAAATTTAAGAAACTTTTATTAGGCTCTTTGCCTGGACATTATCCAATGATGTAGAGTAGTGGGTATTCCGAAATCCAGTAACCGTGTAAACCAGACAGGTTTATCACTGGGATTGACAAATTAATCAAAACCAACAATTTGTGGTTGTCCTGAAAGTAAATAAAGTTGCTCGTGGAGGGGTGGAAATTTGTTGTGTACATGCAATGTAAATTTGGCTAAAACCAGTGTTAACTTGTTCATAGGAGCAGGTCAAGTAATTCTCATGGTTGCACTGATAAGATATTTGGTTTTTCCAGGCAGCTGGACATACTGATTTGTTAAACGCTGGTTTATTTGTTACCAAAGGTGAAAAATTCTCCTACGCAGAAGAAATTCCGTGGTTGCTATGTCAAATTAATTTGGTCGTTATACGTTACCATTTTTTGTCAAATAATGGATGTGATTCTGACAGTTTCGAATTCCTTTTGAAAGTATATAGCTGGAAACAAAATTTGCACAATATAAACCAGAATTCAGAAAATGGTGCATATATATTAGAATCAAAATATTATGAACATTTTAGCATTTTGACTAACTTCATACTCTCGGCAGGCAAATCTCGCCAATGTTGGTAAGATCTTATCCCCTCCAACCTTGGTAGGCATAGCCAGGGCTGCGAAAGTTCACCCCAATATTCTAATCCATTGGCTGAGCTTTGTACATGTCAGCACACCTTGTCGGTTTACTTCCTTTTACTTGCCTGCCCCCTCCAACCAAGAATTGATCAGGTTATTTGAATCAATGTTCATACACAATGTGTGACCCGATATTGATTTCTAGTATAGATCAAATTGAACCGTGAAATTTCACAAGGAATCTGATATATGTCTCTAAAATAGGAAACAGATTGATTTTTAAAGTGTGCAATGACTCACAAATTAAAAAAAGTCAAAGATTGGTGTTCAGTCGCGCATAACGTGTATAGTTGATTGCTCCCTTGTTAAAGAAGCTGCCGAAATTTGAATATTAAGTCCCTCTTCGCCACGGCATATATTCGAGAACCAATAGACACCAAGTGGTAGAACAATTATTTATCATTTGATATTCTATTGCATGTTGCCATTTTTGTGTTCAGGTACTAAAGGCTTTTTTGGGGATCGTCCATGAGTTTCTTGGATTTCTTATGCCTCTGAGTATAAAGTTAGGCCCATTGTGCATACTTGTAAATAAACAGTCTATCTCTACTAAATGTTGAACGTTCTTTGTAATAAATAGGAATGGATTGATAGCATTTCTGGGTACATTTATGATGATGGGACCTTCTTTTACTGTTTTACTCATATATCAAATTTTATGAGTTTTTTCAAACTATGATAAGCTTAATATTTTGCACTCCACATCCACTTTCCATCTCTAGGAATGAATACAATTGTGTGAGAGTAATGTTGTGCTGTGTGCCGAGTCTTAAAACTTGTGCTGAAACCCCAACAGCAGATGGCAAAAATTATAATATGTGTGCAAATCATAGACCCTTAGACTCTAAATTTTCCAATATTAGTTAGAATTTCTGACCCTTTAAAAGTATAATTTTCAAGCCCAGCAGGATTTTATTGACCTATACTTAAGTTCTGAAGCTCTAATTCTGCTATAAACCATGATATATGTTAATATTTTGATCCGTTTAGAAGTTACAAAATTAATATAAAGTGACTGATTGGCAACATCTGTGATGTCATAGAGACAATCTCAACAAAATATCTTTTGTATTTCTTTAAAAATGATTTGGATTTTTTTCTCATTGAAAATGTGATGTACACACCAAGAAAAAACCCAATGTTTTCTTGTAAATTATATATTTCACCATATCTCTATAATAACCCAAAAATGCTGTTTGATAAAAAGTGATTAAATTTAAAAAAAAAAATGCAGAAATTTGTAGCCCTAGCAGGAATTTTGAAGCCCTAGCAGGATTTTTGAAGTCATAGCAGAATTTTGAAAGCCCTAGTGGGATTTTTGAAGCCCAAGTGGGTTTTTTGAAGTTCTATTACGATTCTGAAGCCCTATAGCAGAAGATTTTTGCAGCCCTAGTCGGGAATTTTTGCAGTGCAAGCAGGATTTTTGAATCCCTTGTGGGAAATGTTTGTCGCCCTAAGTGGGATATTTTTGAAGCCCTAAGCAGGATTTTTGAAGCCCTAGCGGGATTTTTTAAACACAAGCAGGATTGTTTATTTTCAAGATCTAACTTTGCTATAAAAGCACATATATTTTATTGTAATCTAGCCAGCTAGCGGAAATATTGCTTTTGGGCTGTTTGACTCTATGCTTTGAATGAGCGCAGGGATATGAAGGGGGAACTTCCCCCTCACCCCCCTCTCACACTTTTTTCCGAATGTATATCTTTTGTATGGTGGTTTTTTGTATTGTAGCATGTTTTCATGATTTTGCCTCCCACTTTCGGTAGACAAATCCCGCTCATGACTAACTTTATAGGGTACGTTCACACTTATCTCTGAGTCATGATCCCAGAAGATAAAACCAGCTCCATCATTTCAAAAAACTAATATGTGTTTTCACGTGAGTGCAAGCTTGCAGTCAGATCCACTGCAGACGATCTGATTGCCTGGCATGAGTGAACCGCAAGTCAAAATGTGGATCATTGAAAAACCTGCAAAGGTAGTGGTGTATTTAACTTACACCCCTGTTAAAAAATTTATGTAAAATGTAAGTAGCAGGACAATGTCAGTATAAATTATGCTATACATTAGGGAGATAAACTGTAAAAAATGATTATACATGGTTAAATATCGCCCAAGTTTGGTGATGACCTTGTGAAATAAAATATTCATTAAATTTCTTCAATTTTCGGGAACTTTTTTTTCAATTTTCTTTGATTTTAGGGCAAATTTCTTAAATTTTTGGGTTATGTTCTTTGATTTTCAGGGAATTTTCTTCATTTTCCAGGCAAATTTCTTTAACTCTTTGGTCAATTTTTTTTAGAATTTTGGGCAATTTTCTTTGATTATTAGCATCAAAACTATCTATATGATATCTCACATTTCTATACCCTGATGTGGTCAGCATTGGTCAGTGTGAAAGAAGATTTAAGTTCTATCATGGCTGTCATTATTTACACTTTGAGATAACTGGTAGCTTATCTTGTTTTACAGTTATTATAGGAAAGACTGTCAACTTGCTCTAGGAGCGTGTTCACACTTGAATGTGAGCATGCGATGAAATCCACTGTAGCTGATCAGACCTACCAACTTTTTATCATGAGAACGCTGACCGGATCTGATCATTATCTTAGTCACTTGATTTTTATCCTACTTGAGGGTAAGATCATGATCCAGAGCAAGCGATCAGATCCACTGATGAAATCATGATTATCTCAAAAACCATACATGTGAACGTAGATCAATCTTAATGGGTTTTTATTAATTTTTTATATTGTTTTTGGTCATCATGACCTGCGAGCAGATTGCCTGGATCGGATCCCAAGTGAGCACTAGAGTGAAAACACATGATGTTCTTTTAACTAAATTGAGCAATTGGTCATTGTCAGCGGATCATGATCCGGATAATATTGAGAACGCATCCTTAGTTGCTTGTGCAAGATGGGTTGTTATTTATTTAATCCTTCTCATTCTGGGTTCTTTTGACTAAATATCATTATATGATAGTTACATTGGATTTTTTTTATCTGTTGTGGCCCTTATTACACTACAGGTCTAGTATTTTAAACTCCATGCTCAAAATCCACCATCTTTGAATTGAGAACTATGTTTTAAATTTTATTAAGTGAAGAGAATATGGACTTCAATTTGGGTGCTATTTATTGAAGGTTGTATTTTAATGGTTATGCTACAAACAATTTCAGCAATGCTGATTAAGAAATTCATGACGTTGTTTTTATTCGCAAAAGTCATGTAAATTGGAAACGTTGAGAATATGGACAAAAACTTACGGTGCCAATCCAATATTTTTGTACCAATAGGTATTCGTTACGCTCTACTGATTCTCTCTTTCTTTTTGTCCCCAGAACTAAGTGTAAAACAATGGGTGACCGTGGCTTTTATTATGCAGGTCCATCCCTTTGGAATGAACTGCCTGCCTCTATTCGTTCAGTTAACAATCTTAGTTTGTTTAAGTCTAAGTTAAAATCGTACTTTTTTCGTATTGCATTTGTTTAGTTTTATCGTATTGTGAAGTACATTAGAATGCTTGCAGATTTTTGCGCTATATAAATGTGTTACTATTATACAGTCAGAATGTCGACTACACTAGATGCGGTTCTGAAACTTAAAGAGCTAAGTTAACAGGTTAAGAAATTGTTAGCGTTCATCGCGTACACACTGTAATCTTGGAACCTCTCAAATTCGGCGTGGCTAGAATTTATTTCAGGAGAATTAACCAAGTTACAGATTGTCTTCATTTATTGTATCTATTCTATTTTATAATGAATAAATTAAAACCTACATAACCTTATTGGCTTTCAAGTTCTTTAAGGGTAATGACTAGCTTTTCGTTTTTAAGGGGGCTTAACCCCTCCCCCCCCCCTCCTCCCTAAAAAGAACACAAAAAAAAACCTTAAGGCCATTTTCAGATTAGGGGGGACAGAGGCATAGGACTTAGAACCAAAAACCCGAAAGGGCTTCTATTTCCCGGTTGTATGCACTATCTGGCATACTTTACTTTGATAAAAGTGTAAAATTATTAACATAAAATTTTAAGGAAAATGTAAAATTGTTGGAAATTTTGTTCGATTTTGGCAACACTTCCTGAGAATTTTTCGAATTGACAGTGCTTTACTGGAAAGTGAAGAGTTTTTTTCGAAATTAAAAAATTTTCCCGAAATTGAAGATTTCATGAAAGAGCTTCATGAAATAAAGGAAATTTCTTCATAAAATGAAGGAGATATCCCGAAAATTGATGAAGATTTCTTTAAATTTATGAAAATTTTGCAGAAGTTGAAGAATATATATATATATATATATTTTTTTTTTTTTTGGGGGAAGGGCTATGATTTTTTAGGGGGCCAGGCTCCGCCTTCTTAATTAGACACGCCACTACTTTCTTTATTACTATCCATGCAAAAGAAAATGCTACGAGTAAACAGCCTTTTTTTTTAAGGGTGTTCTTGTAGTATTGTGATTGGGAAAGAAGATGAGAGAGAAGGAAATTGTTTGTGTTGATTTTACTGTTGTCTGTCCCATAAGATGAACATATGTAACTATTTAATTGATCTTTTAAAGGTATATGGACAGGTAGCAACAACATGAGCTTAAATGGTCAAAAATTTACTAAAAAAACATATAGAGGGCAAAACGTCTGATTAAAATTATTTAAAAATTGTCCATTTTAAAACTTAGATACCTAGTTAGCAGAAATTGTGCAACATTTTGATAATAGGTCATGTCAACTTGTTTTTTAGACCTTCTTATAGGCAGGATTTGGGAGGAGCAAGGGGGCACTTGACCCGGCATGGCCACCCCCATTTTCCCAATTTATATCTTTTGTATGATGATTTTTCTGCATCTTAGTGTGATGTTGCCCCCCCCCCCCTCCCTTCCCGCCAAACACACACACACACTTTCAGTAGGGTGGTCTCCCCCAAAAAAATTAAATAGCCTAAGTTGGCTATACCAAAGTTTTGTTTTGTCAGATTTGGGTGTAATACTATTTGTCGACTTCGGCCCCCGAAATAGGCCAAATCTCAAGTTAATATATTCAACCAAAGTACATTAGATCATATGCCTACAGTATTTTGTTAGAAACATGACAGTGATTCCAAAAAATTTGCTTTGTGTTATTGTAGACCCGGCCTGCATTGAATGCCTTTATCATTGCTAGGTTTCAATGGGACAAATGATTAGGACTGGGATCCTGCAGACTTTTGAGCATATGCATGTTTTCTTGTTAGAGGAGTTCTCCCATGGAATTAATGTGATACAGAAAAATGTAAGAAACAGATTGGTAAAAAGTCATGTTGATATCTCTTTCCTAGAAGAAATTATTGAACTTTGAAGATTTTTCTTGCCCTCATAAAAATAACTTTTGTACAGTCTAAGTTATCATTAGGATGTCATCACAGCACTTCCTGTACTAATCTTTATGTATTTCTTTAAAAATCAATTGCCAAGTTTTTATAATCAAAATATAAGTTACAAGAACAGATTGGAAAACCTTACTGTCAATTTAATTCTACGCTGTTTTTAATCAGTTTTGAAGAAAAAAATGATCCCAATCATTTACAAATTGCGAAATACATAAAGAATAGTAGAGGAAGTGCTGTGATGATGACATAATGATGACAATTAGACGCGCCGACGACGATGAGTGAATGCACAATTACAATGACGGGGTCATTGTAATAATTCAAATATAAGTTACAAGAACAGATTGGAAAACATTACTGTCAATTTTATACTACGCTGTTCTTAATTAGTTTTGAAGAAAGAAATGTTTCCAATCATTTACAAAATGCGAAATACATAAAGAATATTGGAGGAAGTGCTGTGATGACATCATAATGAAGACAATTAGACTCGCCGACGACGATGAGTGAACACACAATTACAATGACGGGGTCGTCGCCTGTGTATTGAGTTATGATAGTAACAATGCTATTACAAAACGCTTAATACGACCCGGACCAGAACACAGGTACGACGTAAGGACAGACATAACATCGACAACCAAGTCAATGTCCACGGCCTTTGATAACCAGTTGTGGTGCACTGGCGTGTCTACCCAACCCAGGCTTGAACCCAGGGCCTCGCGGTCTGTAGACTGGTATGATAACCGCTACACCACAGTAGGTAGACAAAAATTAGACTCGGATCAACAATCTCTTTTATGCAGACAAGAAAAATCTTTAAAATTCAATAACTTCCTGTAGGAATAAGATATTAACTTGGTTTTTCATCAGTGTTGTCCTCTATCACATATATTAAAATGAAATTCTATGGGAATATTTCTTTAACGTATTATTGTGTCATCCATTGGGAAACTATATGCATAGAAATGCATATATACATAGAATTTGTCCATTGTTGAAGAAGAAGTCGTGCAAGCGTGAAGTTTCAAAGAACATGGTATGACTATGATGCCAAAAATATCCAAAAGATAATCGATTGTTCAAACCGAAGTGTTATTTATGATTTAAGAAGAAAATCATCAAACTTCACTGGCGCTGTACAAAGTATTGAGAAAGAAGCGAGTGGATATCTGGCATTGTTGTGTATATAATCAGGGAATTGTTAAGACAACTCCCTGATATAATACACTTGATATGAGGCTCATGCAGAAACAGATTAATGAGAAATGTAGAAGTGTTTAATTTGCATCGTTTAAAATGATTAAGAAGTCACTTATAAGTCATATCTTGGACAGCTATACTCCCACTTGCACTGCTGTATGCTTCTTTGTATGGTTTACTTAATCATCTACAGACGACTACAATGGGTACAAAATTGTGCAACTAAGCTTATTCTAAATCCTAGTACTTGTAAATACGATTGTGTAACATAGCTCCACTGGCTTCCAATTTATTCAAGAATTGTATGTAGAGTGTATTAATCATTTAGCTACAAATGTGTTAACCGTTACTCTACCAGCACTTTTTGGAAAATGCGCTTGGGAGGCGGAGCTAAAGAAGGGGCACCCAAAACGGCGATAATATCGCCGAGTGGTAGAGTAAGGGTTAATCAGGAGCTGATTATTGAAGGGTCCTCTGTCTTTCAAACAGCAGAGTCGGGCCAGTTCCGCTTCAGTGGCCCGCTGGGCCGCCCACCGGGATCACGCGGCATATATTTTCGAGTTGGCGCATTTGTAGCGGGTTGATTAACCCTTACTTCACCAGCACTCTTTAAAAATGCGCTCGGGAGGCGGAGCCAAAGATGAGGCACCCAAAACGGCGATAAAACAAACGCGTGGTAGAGTAAGGGTTAATGGTTTTACCGCCATCTTACTTGGGTCTTATTCAAAAGATATGCATGTACACCGTATATTCCCTAATATAAAATGCCTTAATAAATGCCACCCCCCATGTTTTTTTTTTGTAATGACAATCGTAAGGTTAACCATAATTGTTTGGTAATTTTGTAATATTAAATACACAGTGTGATGGGCGTCAGCCAAAATTTCTTTAAAAACTGTAAAACTGCCTGACAAATACACAGTCAAAAAAGTTGAACTTGCTATGCACACAAGAACTGACTGAAAAATTACTTGATGAGCAAAATTAATCGTGCCAGCAAAAGGTAACAAATCAGAAAAAAAAAGTGAATAAAATGTTTCAACAGAGGTGAAGTTTAGCATAGTTATGAACCAATTGGAGCCATTTCGAAGAGGCAGGTAATGGCATACTTTCAAAATTTCTTGCAGTCAGAATGAAGCTCCAGTTCTGCTTTATGGCAAATATGTCAGGAGAGGTGGGTTAATCGTAATGAAAGTACATGTATACCAATCCTTTACTTCTAGAAAATAAATCTTTGCATTTTTTCATGAAATTGATCAATCGTACCAAAGAAATAATTTTTCATGGTTTATAAAGCCAAATTGAAGCATCTCAGCCAAGGGGGTCCCTACACTTCATATACTAGTTCCGCGATTTATTTTTCATTTTACCCTCAAAATAGAATTTTAATCTCAAATACCCCCCCCTTTCTGA
Organism: Chiridota heheva; assembly: GCA_020152595.1. Taxonomy (NCBI): domain Eukaryota; kingdom Metazoa; phylum Echinodermata; class Holothuroidea; order Apodida; family Chiridotidae; genus Chiridota; species Chiridota heheva. The sequence continues at coordinate 1,436,903 of JAIGNY010000077.1, read as the reverse complement.
AAGGTATCTCCTCCCCCCACCCCCCCTGTCCCACCCCCTCTCTACCTCCCCAGGTGTTCATTTATTAGGGAATATACGGTAGGTCTAATATCATTCATCACATTCCTAAAACTCAGGAGAAAAAACATTTGGGGGATAAAACTTTTTCTGTGGGGAATTGCAAAGTACCCACCCTAATAAAAAGTGTAACTATCATTCATTTGAAAGAAAACTGAACACCTATCTATTCCTCCAGGCTTTTCACTAATTTCTTTAATATTTGTTTGTAATTTCTGGGTTTGTGAAGTGCCACTCTTAGTGCAATTGTTTTTGTAGAAGCGAGAGCTCTACAAGTTTGTGTAAGTGTAATAATGACAGTGGTAATAGGGGCAAGCCTTACACTCACAGTAAATAAATATCAGAATCAACAAGTGGTGTAGCCAGGTGTAGAGGTAGCCGGCATTGTTGGTAATCCTGAAGGGTGGGGGACATGTATCTACCCATCAACATTTTATTTCATGGGAGGTTACAAATATACTCGTATTCACCCCAGAAGTTTATTAAAAAAGGGATACAATAAATATGGGTCCTGCAGGATATGGTCATAAGCAATATTCTGTATAAGTTTGTAAATTTACAAAGATTTATAACCTACGTCGATACAGACCTCAATTGGAGTATTTATATCAATATGCCCACGACCATGTGATAAACTAGGATGTCATCAGTTGAAAGATGTTTACATAAGTTTCTAATATTAAAAAGGTTGCAACTTGCAATTTTGCACTTTTCATTAATGTGTTTTTCATAGATAATTCATTGTCCAAATAAACTTCAAGATAACCTCATTTACACAAGTAATAACAGATTCCACATTAATACTTATCATTTACTTATCATTTACACAAGTAATAACAGATTCATCCACATTAATACTTATCATTTACACAAGTAATAACAGATTCATCCATATTAATACTTATCACTTACACAAGTAATAACTGATTCATCTATATTAATACTTATCATTTACATAAGTAATAGCAAATTCATCCATATTATTACTTATCATTTACACAAGTAATAACAGATTCATCCACATTTTTACTTATAATTTACTCAAGTAATAACAGATTCATCCACATTAATACTGATCATTTACACAAGTAATACAAGATTTATCCATACTAATACTTATCATTTACACAAGTAATAACAGATTCATCCACATTAATACTTATCATTTACACAAGTAATAAGAGATTCATCCATATCAATATTTATCACTTACACAAGTAATAACAGATTCATCTATATTAATACTTATAATTTACATAAGTAATAGCAAATTCATCCATATTATTACTTATCATTTACACAAGTAATAGCAGATTCATCCACATTTTTACTTATCATTTACTCAAGTAATAACAGATTCATCCACATTAATACTTATCATTTACACAAGTAATAACAGATTCATCCATATTAATACTTATCATTTACACAAGTAATAACAGATTCATCCACATTAATACTTATCATTTACACAAGTAATAACACATTCATCCATATTAATACTTATCATTTACACAAGTAATAGCAGATTCATCCACATTAATACTTATCATTTACACAAGTAATAACAGATTCATCCACATCAATATTTATTATTTACACAAGTAATAACAGATTCATCCATATTAATACTTATCACTTACACAAGTAATAACAGATTCATCTATATTAATACTTATCATTTACACAAGTAATAACAGATTCATCCACATCAATATTTATCATTTACACAAGTAATACAAGATTCACCCATATTAATACTTATCATCTACACAAGTAATAGCAGATTCATCCATATTAATGCTCATTATTTACACAAGTAAGAACAGATTCATCCATATTATTACTTATCATTTACACAAGTAGTAGTAGATTCATCCACATTAATACTTATCATTTACACATGTAATAACAGATTCATCCACATTAATACTTATCATTTACACAAGTAATAAGATATTCATCCACATCACTACTACTCATTCACACAAGTAATAACACATTTATTCATATTAATACTTATCATTTACACAAGTAATAATAGATTCATCCACATTAATACTTAGCATATACGCAAGTTATAACAGATTCATCCACATTAATACTTATCATTTACACAAGTAAGAACAGATTCATCCACATTAATACTTATCATTTACACAGGTAATAACAGATTTATCCATACTAATACTTATCATTTACACAAGTAATAACAGATTCATCCAAATTAATACTTATCATTTACACAAGTAATAACACATTCATCCATATTAATACTTATCATTTACACAAGTAATAACAGATTCATCCATATTAATACTTATCATTTACACAAGTAATAACAGATTCATCCATATTAATGCTTATCATTTACACAAGTAATAACAGATTCATCCATAATAATACTTATCATTTACACAAGTAATAACAGATTCATCCACATAATACTTATCATTTACACAAGTAATAACAGATTTATCCACATTAGTACTTATCATTTATACAAGTAATAACAGATTCATCCATATTAATACTTATCATTGACATAAGTAATAGCAGATTCATCTATATTAATACTTATCATTTACACAAGTATAAGAGATTCATCCACATTAATACTTATCATTTACACAAGTCATAATTCATCCATATTGGGTGCCCCATTTTTGGCTCCGCCTCCCGAGCACTTTTCAAAAAGGTGCTGGTAAAGTAAGGGTTAATACTTAAAATTGAGAGTTGCCAGACTTTGAGAACCAAGAAGGATAAACTCAGTTTTTGTTGTATCGTTCCTTTCAAGCCAATTTTCAGACCATGACATCATTTAGGCAATTCTCCATAGCTTAAAGAGCACTTAGTTCCAAGCCAGTATTTCCTGCTCTAAAGTTTAGATAGAGGACATGATCGTTGGCTTAACCCATGACCTCTGGAAGGTGCATGGATATACAGTAGTTTGAAGTAAAACACAATACTTACATAGACAGTAGAGAACAAGTCCTGCACAGGATCCTTGAGGTACACCCTGGTGAAGGTTTGATTTAGCAGAAAGGCATTCACCAACCGTAAGACTTTGTGTGCACTGGTCTTAAGTAACAATCCAACCACGATTCAGCCTGACCCATAACACCAAAGACACTCAGTCTACACTGGCACAGTATCAAATTCTGTGGATAGATCCAGCATGACATCATCGTAAACCACCTGGGCTTCCACAAGGGCTTTTAGGCAGATCCTAGGACCCCACAAGGGCTCCTAGGTGGACCCTGGTACCCCACACCCACCCTCTAGGCTTCATGCTACGCGATCTAAAAATTCATTGGCTGTTTCACCCCCCACCTCAGGGGATCGAACCTGGGATGCCAGATTGGAAAACTGAAGCTTTACTGCATTGCCACAGTGCAGGTCTCAACAGTTACAAAGAATGGGCAAAATGTTAAGAAAAATGTTTGGTTGCATTATTTATATGACATTGTATATCATTTTTTATATATCATTTAACACTTTCTTTTGTTCTCATGCTACAATGCAGTGTGCCAATTACAATAAATATAAAAAGAAATGCAGCATTACAATGAAAGCTTACTGGTATGCATGAATAAAGTCTGCCTAAGTTGCCAATTGCTGTTATTTTATTTATTCAATTAAAACAGAATTGAAAATAATGATTTGCTGTTGGTGGTCACCAACATGTCACTTCTTTTGTGGTTTCTCCCCACCCCTCCCACATTGAAAGTATTGCTGTGATATTTTGATCTTAGACCAGCAGCAAAGAATGCTCCTAACAAAACTCTGGCGAAGGTTTAATTGGTTTGGTTTAACATCCTGACAAATTAGAAGTTGGAATAACAAGACGCCCACGGCTGTTTTATTAACTAGTTGTGGAGCACTGGTTGGAGACCCACCGGGAATCAAACCCTGAATGCTATATTGCCAAACCGGAGGCTTGACTACTAGACAATAGAGGTCTCTAGGCTTGGTGCAGGTGAGACCCTGCTGGAGGTCTCAGTTCCCTCAACAAAAAAGTGGGGTTAGGTGGAGCTTAAATCATGTATAGCCCCCTTCCCCCCTGCCAATATTTTAATCCATAGGTTGAGATCGGTACCGTCGTAATTGAAAGGCTGTTCTCTTATTCCAGCAAGTGCATGTGATGCAATAGCGTCGGTTACAATTAACATACAGAAGATGCAGCAAAGCTGGCATGCCTTCAGTAAATTGCACAATAAAGTAGTCAGCTTTTTCCAAGTGTTGTTAAAAATGTCAAGTCTGTCATGGCCAGTTGCATTATACTTTTGTATGTACTTTTTGATAAATTTTGGTAGTTCTTAGCATTACCAGGTGTTATATTTGGTTGATGATATTTTCATAATCAAACTTTGGAGAAAAAGTTGATCTTGTTCTTCTGTAGATGACACTTCTGATTCTTATGATTTGGTTACCAACACGTCACCTCTTTGGCTGTGTCTTTCTCCCCACCCCCTTCCCCATTATTAAAAGTACAGCTATTATATTTGTTATCTTGGAATGTGGCCTCTCCCACCCCTCCCCTCTTCCCCTCCCCCTTCCCCTCCCCCTTCCCCTAATATTTTAATCCATCGGTAGAGATTGGTACTGTCACACTTGAAAGGCTGTTCTTTTATTCCAGTAGCTTCATTCACATGCATGTGATGCCTTACGGTCTGTTACAAACATGCAGCAAAGCTTGCATGCCTGAATAACTTGAAGACTTACAAAGCTTACAATATGCATGAATAAAGGAGTCGCTTTTGCCAAGTGTTGTTAACAATGCTTAGCTTGTCATGAACAGTTGCATTATATTTATGTATACTTTTTGATTAATGCAGGTAGTACGTAACATTACCCATAATATTGGATGATATTTTGATAATTAAAGGTTTTCAGAGAAAAAGCTGATCTACTGTAGCCCCAGATGACACTTCTTTTCCTTATGATTGACCTTTGGTGCTTTAACCAACAGATCACATCTTTTGCTGTCCCACCCCTTCCCAATCAAAAGTAGTTCTGTTATTCTTTCATCTTAGAGAAGGCAGTAAGTGTGTTTTAACTCTTTGAATCATGACAAAAAATGCCTGTCCATGTAAGGACTGGGCTCCTCACAAAAATGGACTTTCTGGGTGCATCCCTCTTTTAAAACAATTTGACCTGGCCTCGAAGCAATTTTGAATAGATTACACTGATTGGCATTTTGTGGCTTGTTAATCTCTATGGCCCTCAGCATCATAATCCCTAGCTATGGCCCTCAGCATCATAATCCCTAGCTATGGCCCTCAGCATCATATTCCCTAGCTATGGCCCTCAGCATCATAATCCCTAGCTATGGCCCTCAGCATCATATTCCCTAGCTATGGCCCTCAGCATCATAATCCCTAGCTATGGCCCTCAGCATCATAATCCCTAGCTATGGCTATGTACTTTCTCTCTTACCCCCTGAGGACCCTCGCTCCCTCCCTCTCTCTCAATGAAACTGATCAAGGGCAAGGGTCATTTTTCAGAATATTTATGTGTTATGAAATTCCTTTTTTTTTCATTATACAGAAACTCCAATACAGAGAAGACCCGGTGAGACATTCACACAGTTTGCCGCAAGACAAAGGCAGGTTGCCAGAGAAACATATTCCGTGAGTCACTGTTTTCATAAATAATATCACATATGTTTTGATGACTGCAAATGATCACGATGTAGGAAGCTGGAGGAGATGCCACGGCAAATTGTCCTCTTTGTTTCATTTCCTGATTGCAAGCTTTTTTTCCGATTGGGAGGTAAAATTGGGAAATTATTCAAGTGAAATTGAACAATTTTGTTACTTTGAAAGAACCAAAATTGATTTTGATAAAATAGTGTGGGAAATATTAATGAAATGGCATGTAGAAATCTTTTGTAATATTTGGGCAACGTTTTTAAAAGTGTAGAAAATCTCCTGAAATTTAAAGGATATTGGCCCAAAATTGAAGGATATTGGCCCAAAATTAAAGGATATTGCCTGAAAATTGAAGGAGATTGCCTGAAAACTGAAGGAGATTGCCCAAAAATTGACTGAGGTTTCCTGATTAGCAGCAACATCTGATGGAAGCTTAACAAGTGCAGTTTCCACTTGTAACCATGCAGGATATTATTTGAGAGGTGACCTTTCTAGATCCCTCTTTATAAAGAAGGGCAAAGCAAATTTGCCCTCCCAGCAACTCCATATTGGATCAAAACACCAATGTTGCAGGTTAAGTTGTCATTTTCTGGTATTGATCAGATCAAGAGGTGGGTGCATGAACACAGTATTTTCCACCCTCCATTTTGGTTCGCATGCGAAGCATAATGCGAACCAATATAATTAATGGTGATTTTGTTCGTCCGGCTGTCTGTCCGGCCGTCCACAGTTTTTCCTGAGATTTCCTCAGAAATGTTAAAGTTTCTTCAGAGTTCCTTAAGAAAACATTTCTTCAGATATTCTTATGGAAGGTTAGAATTTCTTTACAAAATGTTAGTGTTTCAGAGACTCTTAAGTTAGATTGAGGACTAATTTTCTTAAAAAGTCTACAAAACATTTGATATTTCATTAACAGAAAATAACTGTAATTTTGCAATATTTTTCAGAGATTCTCAAGCATATCTCTCGTAGCACTTGATATTTAAAATCCTTAAACTCTTCAAATTATTTGGGCACCAATGGTTGTATCAGGCATGATTATTAAACTCTACCTTTATTATTGTGGTCATTTGAATAAATTTGCTACAATGTATGAACTGACCAGACTTTAATTTAGCATGCTCAGTCAGGAAGTGTGACAGGATGTAAGTGCATATGGACATAGGAAGGGATGCCATGTGGGACATGGGTGGGAGCCATGGATGGGGGCCATGCATGACATGATATAATATACACCAAGGGCTGTATCAGGAGTAATTATTTGACTCTGCCTTTTTTCATATTCAACAGGTCATTTGCATATAAGATGGACTTGCTTGACCCCTGAACTAATCCTTGAATGCTTTGTTCACTTTCTTTTAAAGTCCTCTTTCATATAAGATGGACTTGCTTGACCCCTGACCTAAATTCCTTCAAATTAAACAATACTTTTCATTGTTGTTTTGTTTCAGAGTTCTGGAGGTTCTATGGTCACTGAGGAGGAGAATTTGTGAGTATTTATTAAAAGTTACATAGCCCCACCATACATATTGTCAAGGATCCATTAAATTCCTCTAAATACCACAGGGGCTGAGGGAGGGAGGGGGGGGGGGGGACATTACCCATTAGATTTCAGCCTATTAACACTTTTCTGTCTGGTAAATCCCAGATATTCATTTGGGCTAAATGATTTTGGCATGCTGCCCCACTTTCAACAGCGCTTGTCCTACCATTAACTACAACATCGCTGGTGTTCTAGTTTTAATAGTTTACTGCATTTTGGTTGTTCAATAAAGTGGGATAAATAATGATACTTTTTTTTTGTTTCATGCAGATATGAAGATGAGGATAAATACTTGGAACCATCACCATTTTCTTCCCCTCCCGCAATCCCTACCACTAAGAGACCTATGTCCCTGAGACCACCCAGTACTACGAGCGCCGACACCGATGCCCATCATAGCGGCTCTGGGTCCATCACTGTAAGTTGGGAGTGATGAAAATCTCCAAATGCATATTTCTTCTTTAATTAATGTGAGAAAGCAGTATATTTTTTTTAAATATTTAATTTCAGGGTACCAGGTCTAAATAACCCTTCATAAAAGACACTGAAAACTCCCAAAATAGCATTTAAGACCATCAAGGGACATGGTCAAAAAATGTTGACCTGGGCTACCACTGGGATCAGACAGAACTTGGATATCCTGACACACTACCTGTTCAACATATCCACAGTACATTAGTTAACAGTTACATTACACCCCCAATGGAATGTTTTATCTATGGCAAGTGACATGGTTTGGCTATGACCATGCAGACTACAATAGACAGGCGGTGATGAGTGGTGTGTGTATGAGTGGGGTGGAGGGGGGGGGGGGGGTGCGGAACTGTAGACCTCCCATATTTTTTCTCGTCAATTGTATAAATATAATTAACTGAAATATCAAATGAATCATAGAATTCATTTCGTATAGACTGATTTATTGTTCATTTTGGACCGAAAGTCTTTCAATTTTGGACCAAAAACCTACAAAAATGGACAAAAGTGTACCTCATTTCAATTTTGGGAGAACTGCATTTTTAGACATTGATTATCCTTCCTGAGGTTTTGTATATGAGGGGGAGGGGGTGAAGGGCTGATATCCACTGCACTTTTTTCCCCTTCAGTTATACCACTAGTTCTTAGGCATACCTTCATTTGTCAAAAATATTGCATTACAAATTATTGGAACTATGATCATTCATATCTTGAAGATAACTTACAAAATATCAAAAACCTTTTTGGTGTTCTTTCACTTAAATGTAAATTTTGCTAGCTCTGTCACTCAAGGGCATTGGATTATTTTCTTTCAGAACAAAATACAAAAGGCATAAACGGCAATTATTTTCTCTATCTTGAGTAGAAAAAATACCTCAAACCCCAGAACAAATCTCAATGAATCTTCTTGATATAGATTACTGAAGCGCATCTAGCTAAATATTACGTTTTCAAATTCTATAATACTTGTTTGAACAATAGGTGCGACCCTAATAACAAAAAGAACGACATATGTGCTGTTGAGTTTTGATAATAAAGTTTAAGGACCTATGTTTATGATCACGCGGGAGTATGTTTCGGATTCAGTGCGCAATTGCTGATCATGCAGTCAAGCTTCTGTGCGCATACATCAATTATTAACTTGTGTCACCTCTGGCTTTTGTTTTTAACAATAGAAATTGAAAATGATGATTTTGGCTAGCTCTTTCAGTTTTGCAAAGTCCAATAAAAAGCAAGAGACAATTAGACTCAACAATATTATCTAAAAACTACTTGAAAGACTTCTCCAATCTTGAGACATACATTAAAATGAATATGAAAGTGAATGCTACAATATGTAACAGCCTTTATAATACAATTTTGTGAGGTCCTCAAATTTCTAATCACCGTTTGAGAAAAATGTTCCTTATCAATTTCAATTTAATCTGGAGGTATGATTGTATTCAGGAATAGTTTTCAATTTCTTTTAAATATTTTGTGTATACTTAAATTATTGAACAAGAATAGATTATTGAACAAGAAAGATGCAGTGTGCAATATATCAATAAGAAAATGAATTCATTTAAAGTCATTGTGACTTGCGTGTGCTTTCTCTGGCATATGCCTAAAAGTGAAAAAAAAGAAAGAAAAAAAAGATACGTGGTCAAATAGGGTTATCTTCCTGGGTCAAGCGTTGGAACAGTTACAAAATAAAAAATCTGAATCCATTCTGTAGGCATTGATGTTAACTCAGTCTTATGTGACTCAATAAGAAATAATATAATTACAATAATTTCAATCAGCAAAAACATTACTGTTAATTTCCAAGTGTCCACTGAAATACATTTACATTTTTAAAGTCCATGGAGTATGGAAGGCTGGAGGTGATGAGTAAAAACTGTTACAGCCTATATAACTTGCTCCAAATAAAAATTTCAGATCAAGCCAATCAAGTTAACTTTTTTTGCCACCAAGGAAGTCTTAAAGATAGGGGCGTAAATGTCGTGGGTTTGGGGAGTATCACACCCTCTCTAATTTTGAGACTCGTGTTTAAAATGTGAGATTTGTTGGCAAATCTGGTATCAGATTGGTAAAAATATCAATTTTTATCATTAGCTTTTCTACAGGGAGGCTATTTTTTCAATTTTACACCCCCTCCCCCCCCCCCGGCTCCCTCCCCCCCGGCTCCCCGCCCGGCCCCCTCCCCTTCCCCAATCAAAATGGTATACTAACGCACCTGCTCCATAAAAGCCTCTTTTTATTTTAAATTTGGTTTCTGTAAATCCAATATTCCAACCATGATATCAATGGGTGAATTGGAAACACACAATTGATGGATTTGCATGGCAGTGGCCTTGCTAGGAGTTTTTGGGTGCAGGTGAAGGACGACCTAAATAATTGTTCAGGATTCAGGGTTAAAGTCATGCTCAGTCTACTCTCTGTGTATAGGCATGAATGCATTTCACCTTCTACTGTTGTTTACTAGCATTTTTGTAAGATCCTTTAAGAAATAAGAGAGATACAACAACATTATTTTTTTTTTTAAATCGCTTGAAAAATGTTAAAAGATTAATCGTTCAAAAACTTTTTCAATCTTAAGAAGTAAATTGAAATTATATTTGCTGATGTGGCCTCCATGTAAAGACCTTCAAAACATACAGTTCTGAGATCCCTTCCTTCTAAAGTTAAGGTATTCCTTACTAGTAAGAACCAAAAACACTACGGGAGCCACCATTGAACAAGATTACCCATGATGCAGTATTCTGCTTGTTTAGTGTAGGGATTAAACTCTGAATGTCCTGGAAGCAAAACATGAATATTCAAGTGAATGGGTTATAGAATAAGAAAAAACTTGTAACTCTATTATGTGTTCATTGTTATATTTCGTGAAATTCGGAAACCGTTGAGTACAACAGAATGTGGTTACTTCATCGACACGAATACTTTGTCTCTTGAGGTAAGAGATATGCCCAAAAGTAAATTATCTCCTGGACTGATTGATATAAGAGGAGAGGAAGTTGCAGCCTACAGTATATCTCAAGCACAGAACATTGATTATTTTTAGTACCTCACTGAAAATGATAAATTACATAAAATCATCAAACAAACAAACAGACGTTCAATGTTTATTATCCATTAGGACCATATTGACACTGACAATTTCAAAAAAAGTTAACTTCATAATCTAAAATGTGATGGGAAATATCAGCTGTTTGTGCACCACCTATCAACTAGTTTATGTAAATTAGTGGCAATTTTATCGACCAGCACAATTGATGTCAGCCCAACCAGGATTTGGGACATTGGGGGTAGAGAGGGCAGGGGGCAAGAGGGCAATTTTGTCTCATGGGGGGTGCAAAAGCCTATAAATCGGACAAAATATGTCACTTTACAAAATTTTGTGGGGGAAAAAGGTGATCTCAAATATGTCACTTCACAACATTTTCTGGGGAGGAAAGCGATCTCAAGGCATCCCCACCCCCATCCTTTGCCACTGTGTCAGCCTCAATGTATTCTTAATATAATATTTAAAGGTTTGATTTTGACATTCATTTGGTAAAATTATAGGGTCATTATTTTTACCAAGGTACCAGAGACAATTTTTGTGAGCATGCTCCATAGGCTATAGTGTAACATGTTGCTCTCACTTTAGTCTTGTGTTTCGGAGGTCTATATCTAGTCATTTGGGGTAATCGACTATCACTGTAGTGATTGGTTTGGAGTTATTTCAGAGTGAAAGGATAATAGTGACCACCAAGTTAAAACAAACCAAACAAAATCCACAGATAATTCATGCTTTTGTATGATAATATCTATCTATCAATTCCATTAAAATTTTCAGTGTGCCATAATTTATCATTCATTATTTATCTTCAATTTGGAGAGGGAACCACAGTACACAGCTGAATCCGATATGGTCCAAGTATCGAGTACCTATGAGAACCATTCACGTTTATTACCATGGCGACGACAATCTTTCATGGAAAAAACCTCTACAAAGCTCATTGATTCTCCAACTGTAAGTCTTAAAGCACTGCTGGGAAAGCCTACAAATGAATGCAACTACTGAATTCACATATGCAAGGCTTAATTTTATATAATACATATTTGTGCACATTGTTTGATTTGAAAACCCTTCTGGTTTATTGCCATGGCAATGACATACTTTTATGGAGAAAAATTATACACAGCTGCTGATTCTCAAATCAAGTCTTATATAATGCACTGCTTGGATAGACTAAAGGGAAATAATGCACCTACTATGCAGAGCTAATTTGCATATTTATGCAAATTAAGTTTTGAAAACTTCAGAATTATTACCATAGCTACAACGCTCTTTCTTGGAGAAAAGCGTTGCAAAATTCTGCCTATTTTTTTGTTCTCAAATCGTAGGATTTGCCCCTCTGGGGCACGCGACCACTGTATATATGCATTCACAAGGGTATTTTGCACAAATTGAGTGTAATTTTATGTTTCTCTAACTGGCCATAAAGTGGGTAGGGGGATATTACCTCACCAAGTACTGAAAATTAAAGGACTTTTGTTAGACTGGATATTGAGTAGGGATATTACCTCACCAAGTACTGAAAATTAAAGGACTTTTGTTAGACTCGATATTGAGTGGGGATATTACCTCACCAAGTACTGAAAATTGAAGAGTTTTCTTAGACTCGATATTGAGTTTTGGGCAACGCATGAATATAAACTCATATTTTTCCAACTTTTGATCACAAATTTTTCCAATTTTGTGAATAATGATCAGTCCTTAATTTGTCTGCTTTCTGTCACCTTTATTCCCACCCCTTCCCTCCTTACCCCTTTTCCCCACCCCTTCCGCTCTGCACTTCGCATAAGCTAGGCAATTAGGACACTTTCCAGCCAAAGTATTCTTTTCCCTGACCCCCATTGTGCATGTAACACAATCCTTTCCTTTCCAGTCATTAGTATTTGACAGCATGGTGTTTTTATTTGTTTTTTTAATTTTGAGAAACGGTCACATAGTCATGGTAATGGCTGTCACCATGACAACTGAATGTCACTTCCATGAAATAGAGCAAATCATGTGTTAATTGCGTCAAGGAAGAAAGGTTACAGGAAACATTTGGTATTATTTTACATCATTCATTGCATAACAATTGGTGATATTCACATATACAGTATACACCACACCAAAATTTTGGACTGTTTATGTACAGAGAATTTATAATGCATGTATGCCACCCAGTCTATTGATGAGTGGTATACTATTAGGTGTGCATGTTTTTTAGATTATTTTTTATGCCAGACTTCAATTTTTGGTCGTATTTTTCAAAGTTTCAGCCGTAAATAGAGCTCTAGTATCACTGTACTAAAACTTACTTTGGTACATGTAATCCTACTGACTAATGATTGCAGGAAAATTAACGAGTAACATAACTCTTGGCCCAGCAGAATCAAAGTTTGTTTTTCCCCTAGTAGTGTTGAAATGTCCCAGAAAAAGATCCTTATCACATAACATGTTTTAAGAATACCAATGTCAGTAAACATCATTGAAAACAATATCCACATTATTCCATTTTCTAATCAACAACTGTCATGTCCGCCGCTAATACACCATGCACACATGACATAACAGTGCGTGCAGTGAATATACAGTATAAACAACAAGCATTGCATAACAATGTTGTGCCCGAGTAAAGGCCGTTCTGTATACTAGCAGCTAAAATAGCTAGCTCTAAACGTGATACATACAATGCGTAGGGAACAACAACAACACAATGGAATAAACGGTAAAACATTTAGATATTTGATCATATTTCGCTTATAATTGTAATATAAACTCTTATTTTATAATGATTTGATTAACCATTTACTGTATATTAAGTATTTTGGTAAATTTTATACAGAATTTTTGGACGTAAGTTCATGTACCTGATATTTATTTTGTACGTCGGAAGCAATAATATGGACATAGATATGTACCAGTAATGCAAAAAAAAAATGGCCATTTTGGCATAAAACGCAACCTATGGTAGTGGAGGCATTTCCCCTTGTAATCCCTTCATGTGGATGTGATAGTAGCATGAATGTGAAAAGAACCAGGATGGCAGAATTACAAAGAAAGTCTCATTGGGTTATTTTGTCTTATATTATAAACAGCAGTTAGGAAATAGTAAAAATTATATAAAGCATTCCATTGAACATTAATTCCAGTATACCCACCGGATTGGGAGATTGCTCCGATTTCCCAATCAGGAGATAAATTGCAACCATTACCCCTAATGCAAGTTTCCAATTTTGAATTTTGTCTTTAACAACATAACAATAAGCACTTGTTTTTGACTAAAATAAAAAATACAAGCCCAAATATTTCATATTTTATTGCTGTTTTTTTTCACTTTCAAAAGCGTAAACTTCTCATTTACTAGAGGGACAAGAGGGTTTAAAAAATATATAAAGAAAAACATATTTGTTAAGTTTCCGCTAAGAAGATTTTGGAATCTATTTTCCACAACATGAATGCCTCATAACTTATAATAGCAAATATTTATTGTGTGTTAATGAATCCAAGCCTCATTCTATAGTTTCAATCGATACATTGCACCACTTGAAACAAAATACAAAAAAAGTACATTGTGCTACATTACATAAAAGGATTAGTTCAGTGGTCAAGCATGTCCATCTCATGAAAGAGGACACTTTAAAAGAAACAAAATGGTGAAGAAGCATTCAAAATTCTTATTCCGTTAAGGAGATATTCCAGAACTGTCTTTGACTGGTGTAGTAATTAAGTGTGTTATAGAAGGTTGGCACCCTAATCCTCCATTTTTAACAATTGTTGATGTATTTTAAAGAGAATTGATTTTATATTTTTACTATTTGAATTATTTTTCCTTGAACTTTCTTCAGGTTGCTGATTATAATTACCCTTAGTAGATTCTGTTTTAATACTTGTCTGAAAAATCCAATTTTAAGCCATAAAATCACAGGACAAAATATGATAGAATACATATCTGATGCTGAATCTGAGGCTATGATGTCATCACTAGTCTGATTTCAGTCGTTTCCACACAAATGATACCAAACTTTAAACTTATATGTATATATCTTCTTAACGGAATAAGATTTTTGAATGCTTTCTTCGCCATTTTGTTTCTTTTTGATTAAGTCCTCTTTCATGTAAGATGGCTTGCTTGACCCTGAAGTGGTTATGAATATTCGAATTATATTAACATGTAAACAACCACTGCTTATGAATATATAGATCCTATTAACATTTATATCAACAGTCCTGCAAAGGCTATATATTATTAAAACTATTCAGACTGCATTTACTGCACATGCTTATATCTCTTAATTGGGAGGAGATCTCCTGATCGGGGAGTGTGTACCCGACTGTCGCAAGCTCTAGCTTTTAGACCTCTGCATCAGGTTCTACACATTTTGCTTAAGGGACCGATATCACCATGTTTATCAACATTAAATACACCAAACAAATACTGCTAGGATGTTTATAAAACTTTAAATAATCCATTTGTCTATGTTTATCTTCAAATGTTTTTTTTTTATTCAATATACTAAAGTAATCTGATCATATACTTATACTAACTATGATCATTTTTAGTCTTCCAAATTTTTATGGTGAGTAGAAGTTAGCTGGCAACAAATTAATGACTGTTCTTGCTGCAATGTATGACATCACTACGATTTATTTTGAGACAAGATCACTCCTTTAACCAGCAAACTTATTTGTTTATTTATTGTTTGGTTGATAATCCATTTGTTGATTTGGTTTTTGATTTGGTGATTAAACACATTTGATGGTGATCAGCATGTTAGTAATGATAACATTTTGTTGGTGGTTAGGTGGTTTTGGTGATTATATATTTTCTTTTTATCAACATATTGGTGATCAAAACAATTTTTGGTGATAGGAATAATTTATCAATGAGATTATAATTGATTTTAGAATTTGATAGTGATCAACATATTTTTGGTGATCAGCACATTTAATTGGTGATAAGTCTACATGTAACCTATACTTCATGTTGTGGGTTATGAAAAAAATAAAAACTATTATAATTATTTTGGATCTAATTTATGCATAGAAGAATAATTGAATTTCATGAAGGTTGAAAGTTTTACTCTTTTTGTACGAACACATGTTACTGGTGATCACCGCATATTTAAGTGATCACCACCTACCTATCAGTGATCATCTGCAGTTTTTTGGTGACCAACGCAAATGTCGTGTGGAAGAAGCCTACGGCGTATAAAGTAGCTACAGTAGGTTATCAATGCATTATTTTGTTTTGTGTCTTAGTTGAATAATTGAATTTCTTGAAGGTTGTATAAGTTCACTCCTTTGATATGAAATGTTCTTTCAGTCGTGTTTATGTAAATCATGTTGCTATAGCGACAGCACAGGGAGGACTGGAAGCTCACACTCCAACATCAAACTTTTCAAGTTAATCTAAACATGACAGGAAAATGTTGAGGGGGAGGGGAGTGATATTTTGACATTTATAACGGATTGCCATATCAAAATCTGCAAATTTAAACAAGCATTAGTCTGAAAATTGAGGGTGCACATTTTTCCAGAGACTCACAAGTATTTAGCACTTGCAGGCTTTTTTTAACCCACGTGGAGAGCTACACATCTTCTGTATAACACCAATGTTTATACCAAGTAGTTATCTGAGATTGTTAAACAATGACACTTTATCACCTTGGGAGCTAATGGATATTTCAAATTCACTAAAAAGATGCCCTCAGTCACACCATACCCTCACTTATGGGTCCAGTCTACTTTAAAAGCTGTATAATTAATGGACAATTTTGATCGGAACTTTTTTTTCTTCTTTTCTGTGATAGTATATGAAGCTGATATTGTTACTACATGCCCATAGACCTATAAGGAAATAGATCATTCACCTCAGAAGCATCAGTATCGGAAGATTGAATGTATGCGTTATGCAACCACAGTGACATTTGTTGTATTGTTTGATATGGGGTCATGTCAATACTGTTGCAAGTCCTGACAAGTGTTTGTCATTAAGTGTACCAATTACTGCATGGTATTGTCTTATTGAGTCTGAACCACATGAGATACAAATTTGTTCCTCGAGTTGGTACATGGACAGTTGGCCATTTTAATTTTGCAGAAATAGATCTAAAATCTACTTAGGTAGTAGAATGATGATCTTCTGGTGTTTTTCAGGGGTACAATTAGAGGGGTGGGTAGAGCCTGTGGGCCCAAGAATATGTCATTTGTTTGGGCCTGATTAACAAAACTGTGATATACAAAATTCCCATGTGCTCCAAAAAGTCATAACAAGTAGAATTATAGAGTTGTTAAATATTTGTGAATAATTCCCAGTGTGATGTTGAAGAACTATACGATGACGTTGTAACTGCTTCAGAGGCGCAAGTACTATACGATGTTGTCGGATCGACTGCAGATGTTATGGGGGATGCGAAGCAAAAGAGATTGTCTCGTTCGCATAAATTGTCATTTCGAAAGACGTTCATCTCACTGCAGGGACACTTTAAGAAACAGGAAAATGTGGCGGAAGAAACTTCAAACGAGATTGAAAAGCTGGTTGGAATAAACAACGAAACAGAGAAAGAAGACAAACCTGAGGATATAGTGAGTTACATGCGTGCCGTATCCATTGTGGTAGTGGGGAGCTTCTCTTCACACTCATTTCTAACAATGGTTCCATTGTTTTCTCTAACAATGGTTCCATTGTGTTTTCTAACAAAGGTTCCATTGTTCTTCATTGTATTCCTGACTAAACACTTTTCTGTTCTCATTCTGAGGAAGTGCATTCTTTCAATCATGTCATATGTTGCAGTTGAACGTGACAGAATTATTCGGCATATTTACAAAGAAAACTTTAAGAAGCCTGCAAATTTTTGGAAGTCGGAAAACTATGCACAGCCGCTGTAAATATTTAAACTTTTATCCACTATAGAAAAAATTCTTTCTTCGCACAGTAACTTCTCTGAAAAAAAAGATACTTGGATTGCACAAAATGGTGTTGGGCATACTAATAGATTTTTAAAATTTGAATATGCATGAGACTAATTTAATTGAAAGAGACTAGAAATACTGAGAGAGATTTTTGTTTCTTCATATCTATCGACCTAAGTCAAACAGTTTGGAAGAAGGATGGTATGAATTCTGGTGGTTTTAGTTTGTATGTTTGTAAAAGGAGGGCGACATATGATAGTGATATATTATCACAGATGGCACAATTTCAGCCAAGCTATGGATAAATGTGTTTCCATTTGTTAATGTAGTTTCATCATATTCATAATTGTCTGATCATCAATTGTTTAAATTTGTTTTTATTTTCTATAGTAACCCTATGGGAAATGTTATAAGCTTACACTGAAGTTGCATTTTGACTATGCCTGCCCGAAATTGTAATGAGCTAACAGAAATCTAGAAATGGGTTCATTTAAGTTTGACAAAATTAGCTGGTTGCGAATAGGTTTTTTTTTGTCGCCGCTAATCGGTAAATGTTATTGTGGGCTTATTTAAGCTCCTGATAAACTGAGTTTTGGGAACTACACAACCTTTACAGAAATATTAGCTTGCAGGAAGCTTGCAGCACACTTACGACAAGCTAACAATTTTTTGCTTGCGCAAGCATGCTGCAATCTTGTACAAACATGCTGCAAGCTTGTGCAAGCATGCTCTAAACTTGCAGCAAGCTTGCTATAGCTTGTGCAAGCTAACATTAGCTTGGGCAAGCTAGCATAAAATATTTGTTACCTTGCAAGTTTTGCTTGCTTGCAGATAACTTTTGCCAGCTTGCGCAAGCTAATTTGTATTACATACTAGCTTGCTGCAAGCTTGCAGCATGTTTGTAGCATGTTTGCACAAACTGCAAGCTAAAGATGTTAGCTTGTCGCAAGTGTGTTGCAAGCTGGTGCAAGCTGGTACAAGCTGATATTTCTGTAATGGTATTCTCTATTGGAAGTGAACCCTTCAATGCACTTTTGAAAAGATTGTTTTGATATTCAGCATGGGTACAAAGATTCTGTTTGTGAGATTACTGCATAAAGTCTGCTATGAAGCTCCAATTGCGAGCTTATTGCGAGCTTTTAGCAAACTCAGCAAAGCTTTCCATATCTATATAAGGGAACTTCCTTCAGTAAATGAATTTTAAATCTATATTGTAATGCATGCATGTGATCATCATATAGTATAAAGGATGATTTGTGTAACTCATATTACTCATACATTATAATTTTCACTCATAACATATGTGCGCTTAAGTAAGGCTTTTCCATTTTTTATTTGTATACTGACGTATATTTGACATATTAAGCACACCTGCTTTAATAAGTGCCATCCAACAATTTTTGGCTGATACCATAATTTAGTTGATTAATTTGAAGATTTAAAATAACTTATGCTACATTATTTGCTTATTTTGCGTCTGACACTCGCAATGTTTTTGTTATGAAAATTGTGGGGCTAATATAGAATCAGTTCACACAATGTAGTTCCAATATATCACACTGTACGTGGCCACGGGGCATGCTTATGGGCGCTTATTAAGAAGAAGCTTTGAGCCTAAAAAGTCATGTAAGTTTATTTAAAGCAAGCGCCCGGGCGCTTATTACGTCAAATACGGTGCTTGTATTTACATGACCCTTTGTCCCAAAGGTAAGGACATATTATTCTAGAATCTTCCAAATTTTTCTTGCATGTGACGATATTGATAATCTGTGATATGAATATTCATATCAGCTGTAACCATATCACGAGAGTTATTTCAATCTTCAACAACATACGTCAGTGTTCGATATTGAATTAAATTTATAGAAAAAAAAGTCCTGTTTTTGCAAGTTTGCATGAGTGTTTAAAGCCTGAATACTGTGATTTGAGTGCTCTTTGGAGCTTACATTGTTATCGATACTAGTAATTAGAAGAAATGCGAGATTGTTAGCTAGCACAAGGTTGCAAAAGCTTGCAAAACTTTCTGCAAGCTTGCACAAGCTAACAAATATTTTTTTGCTATCTTGCGCAAGCTAGTGTAAGTTTGCACAAGCTACGTAGCAACTTTGGTTTTTCCTAAAAACTAACTTGCAGCTAGCTAGCTAAGTACTAGCTTCTTGCAGCAAAATTGCACAAGCTGAAAATGTTAGCATGTCATAAGTGTGCTACAAGAGTGCTGGCTGCAAGCTAGAATTTACTGTAAGGGAAAGTCCTGAAATATAGTTAATTATTTAGCAATTGTGACTGTTTTTATGCCCTTGACATGGTGTTGTCATATCTTTAGCTATTGTTGCCTGTAACTTGTCTAAAAACCTTTAAAGGAAAGGTATCGTTCCAAAAATAAATTCAGAAGTAATTAAACGCCACCGTGCAGGTAACGTCACTTCCGCTTTTCAATTTTCCTTATTATTGATTGCAAGAAATCTAGGCTCCTATGTCGGTGCGGTGAATGTGTTACCAAAAAAATGTCAGATTTTTCGCAATCAATAAGAGAAATGATGCTAGCAACAAGGCGGCGTTCACTTCTTAATGTATTTATGTGATGAAACCTTTCCTTTAACTGACATTGTTACCCATAGCGATGGACCTACAACTTCCTTTTGTCATTTGAGAGTGCCAATTGGCTGCCGGCATTTGGTCAAGTAAAGCTTGTTATAAAGCGAGAACTTTTGTTGCATTAATTGTCATTGAGTTTGTAGTTGTATTCTATCAAGCTATATTCTTTATATCATTTTCAATATTTGTTATAATAATCTATTCATTACAGGCCGGTGTATGGTCACTTAGATTAATGGCCCACCAGAAAGAACTGTAATTTAATTTTCAATATTGTATATACAAATTCTAAAAGCTATAAACTGGCAAATTTTAAAGTCATTTTGTTGATAGTTTTTGCCTATTTTCATGGTTTGATACATGTGAATATAATTGATGTAATCTTTCCTCATAGGTTTCTTCTTGTAATAAGTGGATCAGTTGTGTAATGTATTCTTCCCTACTAGTTTGCTTCTTGTAATAAGTGAATCAGCTATGTAATGTATTCTTCCCTACTAGTTAGCTTCTTGTAATAAGTGGATCAGCTATGTAATGTATTCTTCCCTACTAGTTTGTTTCTTGTAATAAGTAAATCAGCTGTGTAATGTATTCTTCCCTACTAGTTTGTTTCTTGTTATAAGTGGATGAGCTGTGTAATGTATTCTTCCCTACTAGTTTGCTTCTTGTAATAAGTGGATCAGCTGTGTAATGTATTCTTCCCTACTAGTTTGTTTCTTGTTATAAGTGGATGAGCTGTGTAATGTATTCTTCCCTACTAGTTTGCTTCTTGTAATAAGTGGATCAGCTGTGTAATGTAATCTTCCCTCATAGGTTTCTTCTTGTAATAAGTGGATCAGCTGTGTAATGTATTCTTTCCTACTAGTTTGCTTCTCGTAATAAGTGGATCAGCTGTGTAATGTATTCTCCCCTACTAGTTTGTTTCTTGTAATAAGTGGATCAGCTGTGTAATGTATTCTCCCCTACTAGTTTGTTTCTTGTAATAAGTGGATCAGCTGTGTAATGTATTCTTCACTACTAGTTTGCTTCTTGTAATAAGTGGATCAGCTGTGTAATGTATTCTTCCCTACTAGTTTGTTTCTTGTAATAAGTGGATCAGCTGTGTAATGTATTCTTCCCTACTAGTTTGTTTCTTGTAATAAGTGGATCAGCTGTGTAATGTATTCTTCCCTACTACAGTAGTTTGCTTCTTGTAATAAGTGGATCAGCTGTGTAATGTATTCTTTCCTACTAGTTTGCTTCTTGTAATAAGTGGATCAGCTGTAATAAGTGGATCAGCTGTGTAATGTATTCTTCCCTAGCTAGTAATGTATTCTTCCCTAGTTTGTTAGTTTGCTTCCCTCTTGTAATAAGTGGATCAGCTGTGTAATGTATTCTTCCCTACTAGTTTGTTTCTTGTAATAAGTGGATCAGCTGTGTAATGTATTCTTCCCTACTAGTTTGCTTCTTGTAACAAGTAGATCAGCTATGTAATGTATTCTTTCCTACTAGTTTGCTTCTCGTAATAAGTGGATCAGCTGTGTAATGTATTCTTCCCTACTAGTTTGCTTCTTGTAATAAGTGGATCAGCTGTGTAATGTATTCTTCCCTACTAGTTTGTTTCTTGTAATAAGTGGATCAGCTGTGCAATGTATTCTTCCCTACTAGTTTGCTTCTTGTAACAAGTAGATCAGCTATGTAATGTATTCTTTCCTACTAGTTTGCTTCTCGTAATAAGTGGATCAGCTGTGTAATGTATTCTTCCCTACTAGTTTGTTTCTTGTAACAAGTGGATCAGCTATGTAATGTATTCTTCCCTACTAGTTTGCTTCTCGTAATAAGTGGATCAGCTGTGCAATGTATTCTTCCCTACTAGTTTGTTTCTTGTAATAAGTGGATCAGCTGTGTAATGTATTCTTCCCTACTAGTTTGTTTCTTGTAATAAGTGGATCAGCTGTGCAATGTATTCTTCCCTACTACAGTAGTTTGTTTCTTGTAACAAGTGGATCAGCTATGTAATGTATTCTTCCCTACTAGTTTGCTTCTCGTAATAAGTGGATCAGCTGTGCAATGTATTCTTCCCTACTAGTTTGTTTCTTGTAATAAGTGGATCAGCTGTGTAATGTATTCTTCCCTACTAGTTTGCTTCTTGTAATAAGTGGATCAGCTGTGTAATGTATTCTTCCCTACTAGTTTGCTTCTTGTAATAAGTGGATCAGCTGTGTAATGTATTCTTCCCTACTAGTTTGTTTCTTGTAATAAGTGGATCAGCTGTGCAATGTATTCTTCCCTACTAGTTTGCTTCTTGTAACAAGTAGATCAGCTATGTAATGTATTCTTCCCTACTAGTTTGCTTCTCGTAATAAGTGGATCAGCTGTGCAATGTATTCTTCCCTACTAGTTTGCTTCTTGTAATAAGTGGATCAGCTGTGTAATGCATTCTTCCCTACTAGTTTGCTTCTTGTAATAAGTGGATCAGCTGTGTAATGTATTCTTCCCTACTAGTTTGTTTCTTGTAATAAGTGGATCAGCTGTGTAATGTATTCTTCACTACTAGTTTGCTTCTTGTAATAAGTGGATCAGCTATGTAATGTATTCTTCCCTACTAGTTTGCTTCTTGTAATAAGTGGATCAGCTGTGTAATGTATTCTTCCCTACTAGTTTGCTTCTCGTAATAAGTGGATCAGCTGTGTAATGTATTCTTCCCTACTAGTTTGCTTCTCGTAATAAGTGGATCAGTTGTGTAATGTATGCTTCACTACTAGTTTGCTTCTTGTAATAAGTGGATCAGCTATGTAATGTATTCTTCCCCACTAGTTTGCTTCTCGTAATAAGTGGATCAGCTGTGTAATGTATTCTTCCCTACTAGTTTGTTTCTTGTAATAAGTGGATCAGCTGTGTAATGTATTCTTCCCTACTAGTTTGCTTCTCGTAATAAGTGGATCAGCTGTGTAATGTATTCTTCACTACTAGTTTGCTTCTTGTAATAAGTGGATCAGCTATGTAATGTATTCTTCCCTACTAGTTTGCTTCTCGTAATAAGTGGATCAGCTGTGTAATGTATTCTTCCCTACTAGTTTGCTTCTTGTAATAAGTGGATCAGCTGTGTAATGTATTCTTTCCTACTAGTTTGCTTCTTGTAATAAGTGGATCAGCTGTGTAATGTATTCTTCACTACTAGTTTGCTTCTTGTAATAAGTGGATCAGCTATGTAATGTATTCTTCCCTACTAGTTTGCTTCTTGTAATAAGTGGATCAGCTGTGTAATGTATTCTTCACTACTAGTTTGCTTCTTGTAATAAGTGGATCAGCTATGTAATGTATTCTTCCCTACTAGTTTGCTTCTTGTAATAAGTGGATCAGCTGTGTAATGTATTCTTCCCTACTAGTTTGTTTCTTGTAATAAGTGGATCAGCTGTGTAATGTATTCTTCCCTACTAGTTTGCTTCTCGTAATAAGTGGATCAGCTATGTAATGTATTCTTCCCTACTAGTTTGTTTCTTGTAATAAGTGGATCAGCTATGTAATGTATTCTTCCCTACTAGTTTGTTTCTTGTAATAAGTGGATCAGCTATGTAATGTATTCTTCCCTACTAGTTTGTTTCTTGTAATAAGTGGATCAGCTATGTAATGTATTCTTCCCTACTAGTTTGTTTCTTGTAATAAGTGGATCAGCTGTGTAATGTATTCTTCCCTACTAGTTTGTTTCTTGTAATAAGTGGATCAGCTGTGTAATGCATTCTTGCCTACTAGTTTGTTTCTTGTAACAAGTGGATCAGCTGTGTAATGTATTCTTCCCTACTAGTTTGTTTCTTGTAATAAGTGGATCAGCTATGTAATGTATTCTTCCCTACCAGTTTGTTTCTTGTAATAAGTGGATCAGCTATGTAATGTATTCTTCCCTACTAGTTTGTTTCTTGTAATAAGTGGATCAGCTATGTAATGTATTCTTTCCTACTAGTTTGCTTCTCGTAATAAGTGGATCAGCTGTGTAATGTATTCTTCCCTACCAGTTTGTTTCTTGTAATAAGTGGATCAGCTATGTAATGTATTCTTCCCTACCAGTTTGTTTCTTGTAATAAGTGAATCAGCTGTGTAATGTATTCTTCCCTACCAGTTTGTTTCTTGTAATAAGTGGATCAGCTATGTAATGTATTCTTCCCTACTAGTTTGTTTCTTGTAATAAGTGGATCAGTTGTGTAATGTATTCTTCCCTACTAGTTTGCTTCTTGTAATAAGTGGATAAGCTGTGAAATGAAACTCCCATGAGGTGTTTTATAAAACAAGTTTCATGTAATCCTCCTTCCCCTGTGGTCTACGCTTTCATCAAAATACTGATGATTTTGGGCAACTCGCAAATCTCTATATTGAATCATAATGTGACTTTAGCTCAATGGAACATTTTGGGTTTTGAAACGAGCACTTTTAGTTTATGACTGATCAATGTTGATCACGTTTTAGTTCCTGCAAAATTTGTGATGTATGCACAGTAGGCCTGTCACTTTCTTACCTAACTCATAGTCAGTCTCTGGAAATGATGGAATTTGAAAGTTGATCCCTGCTAAAAAAAATTGGGGGCATGGTAAAGACTCGAAACCTGTTTGTCATAATTTGCTACACTGGCCACTTCAAGGAATTATGATTGACATTTAAAGATAAACAAAGAATTTACAAAAGAAAATACCAAGGTCACCTTGTTTCAATACATCACAAAATTTGCATAGAATACCGTATTTTCTCTAATAAACACCCCCCTTCTAATAAACGCCCCCCCCGTCATTTTTCATACTTTCAGGATGTAACAACGTACGTTTAACTTACCGAATGTGACTTGAAAAGGCTGTAAGTTAAACGTAACCAAGCAGAAAATATGCTAAGAGTATATTCTATTAATAATCCATGCACAATAATGCTTAAAACACAAAAATCGCTTGAAGAAACTAATACCATAGGCCTAAAAGGAATTGCCGTTCTTTTGTAAATTATATTTTTTTCTTCATAATTTACCCTCGATTAAACGCCCCCCCTGTTTTCCAAATGCTATGCCTGGGGGCGTTTATTAGAGAAAATACGGTATGCAAATAAATTGATGAGATTTAAAAATTCTGTAAAATAGTCAATGCTTAACCAAATTTGATGACATCTTTTGCCATTATGCTAATTTTAACTTTTATTGCCGTACATCGCAAATATCCATAGTCCATCGATGACTGCCTTTACGAAGACGCCTCATCAACGCTCAAGGTATCCACGGCCGTCAAAAACCCAGCAATGTCGCAGAAACCACCATCTAAGAAGAAATTCATGTCCCTGCCAGGTCATTTTAGAAAGAGTGAAAAAACCTCCAAAACGAAACAGGAGATTGTTGAGGAGATAGTGAGTAATTACTTGTGTACCGCCATCATTGTAATCGAACACACCACACCCAACCACATTCTTATCAAATTTAATGCACGCTTGAATTTACAAGTATATATATATATATACTCATTGTAATGATCGCACACATGCTTCGATACCTAAACTCTGGATGACACCTTCCCCCTGTCTTTGTCAATCTCCCCGACTTAACGAATACAATTTGTAATTGTAAGTTGTCTTTTTAGTCAGTGTTTTGCTTTCCAAATTAAACTTGGCAGAGGGATTTCAGACTTATTGCTTCCATATTGAAAATATGGAAAGCTGTTCTCAAGATGACATAACAAATTTGTATTTTTAAAGATTCATCAGGGTCATTTCATCTCAAATCACCCAAAAAACTCCTCAAAAATAACACCCGGCCATACGTTTCAGATTTTATTGTATAACCTTAAGATTGATACCCTTTGCATCAAATTTGGGCCTTTGGGCACTTTAAAAAAACATTAGCCCCTGCCCTTATTTACAACTTTTAGCTGAAATTGTGGATTTTTTCATGTCTATGAAGCAATATCTTTCCTTGGGGAAGTGGTCCATCAATCATTCACACATCACTTCAGGCATATGATACACACATTTTCATAACCAGTTTGCAACACAAATAACCTTGGGCTACTTGGCTGTGCAGAGCATGGGAATAGCAGATAAACAATCATTGTTTGGAGAGGAAACAATACACTGAACAGGAAGTCGGTTTAGTAATTGTCATACCTGAGTTTTCAGGATTAACTCAGGTATCGGGTGCAGGTAGGCTTAAAGAGAAACTTATTGCCATGTCTTTCTTCCAATAAACCCTGCCCACCAAATTTCATCAAAATCTGAGAAATGGGGGTAATTTGCATCAGGTGTATGACATGGAATATTTGAAATATACCTCAATTTCTTAACTTAATTACAAATCAACCGTTCATGTATGTATCTTTATCGAATTCACCTCCATTGCTTGAATATTGTGTAAAATTATCATAATGACTTCAAAAGAAAAGAAACAAAATAGTAAAGGAAGCATTCAAAATCTTATTCTGTTAGGGAGATATTTGATTTAAAGTTTAGTATCTTTTTATAATTAACCTTACTAAATCAACCTTTGCTATTTGATTTTAAGCCACAGCAGGACAAAATATGATAGCATACATAAAAACTTTGAGGGATCTGAGGATGTGACATCACAACTAGTCTGATTTTAGTCGTTTCTACACAAATAATACCAAATATCTTATTAACGCAATGGGAATTTTGAATGCTTTCTTCACCATTTTGTTTCTTTGAAGTCCTCTTTCATGTAAGATAAACTTGCTTGACCCCTGAACTAATCCTTTATTGTCCTGTCTTCTACCATGCAAGATGGACATATATGATCACATGACTAATTCTTTCAAATGCATGTGCTACCTCTTTTTTTTTTTCTTCAAACAAATTTTCTTCCAAAACAAGGATCAAGGGTCAAGCATTAATCAAGTCCACATTTGCAATTTCTTTTCCTCTATATCACAGTTAAAACTGGTGGCACTGGAAGGCCACACTTTTCATGAAGTACCCCACTTTTTGTGCATATATATTGCTAGCTAATGTATTGCTAGCCAATGTATTGCTAGCCAATGTATTGCTAGCTAATGTATTGCTAGCAAATGTATTGCTAGCTAATGTATTGCTAGCTAATGTTTTGCTAGCTAATGTATTGCTAACTAATGTATTGCTAGCTAATGTATTGCTAGCTAATGTATTGCTAGCTAATGTATTGCTAGCTAATGTATTGCTATATGTATTGCTAGCTAATGTCATAAATGGTGGAAAAGTACATTTTACTCTTTCACTAAGATCTGAAAGTTCTTGTACGTTTTCCAGTATTATTTGACACACTTTCAGTATACTATAAACAGCATTTAAACATTTACACCAAAAATCTGTAAGTAGCTCACATTCATTAAAACATTTCATCTGTTACTAGCTGATGATTTGTTAGCTAGTATATATAATCCCATGTATTCATTAAATGACTCTTTGCAAGAAATGAACTGCATGAATTTCTCTTGTAGAAATTAAGGCACACTTAGAAAAGCTGATATGTGAAGCTCCTGTGTATTTTTTGACCTTTTCAAACCAAGTTTAGCCGATCGTGATTACTTCAGGGTATGTAGACCAATCAACTGTTACAGTAATACAAGAATAAAAAATCCCTTTGTTATCCAACACACCAACTTCATTTGCTTAAGGAAAAGTTGAACAATTCACACGATTATTACACATATATAGGCACACTCAGCATTTTTCTACACTCGACTGCATTTCCTGCATGAATTGTGAAGACAGTCAAGATTCCCTCAGTATTTTAATTGGTCAATTAGATTCCCTCAGTGTACTATGATTGGTCCATTACGGATAAGTGAATTTCATCCATTTGACATTTAAATATTTTTTTTAGTAAATTGCTAATTCAGATTTGATATGGTCTGTGGTGAGCATACATGTGCGAGTTTACAATGAGTACGCACTGATGAGCTCGCTATCAACAGATTGTAACTTCTAAAACAAGGTAGCTTGCAGAATTAGAAAAATGAAGCACATTGCCAAGAGCTACAATCCCCACCAAAACAAATGAAACAAAGTCAAGTAATGAATTGTCCCCCAAAAAAATTCAAACAACTTTTGAGCCTCCCCCTTCTCCCACCATTCAATGTTGGGCGATTTTGAAAGATTTTTGGCCAAAATGACAACCTTGAAGAGGGGTGCTTTTTTTCTCTTTCATTAATACCTTTGGTGGGGATTGCAATTCCCATGTGCAATCCCCACCAAAACAAATGAAACAAAACTCAAGTTATGATCTGCGCTTAATTCAGTAAAATTCAAACAATTGAGCCTCTGCCTTCTCCCTCAATGTGGGCGAGTTTACTTCCCCTTCTCCCCCAATGTGGGCGAGTTTACTCCGCCTTTTCCCCCAATGTGGGCGAGTTTACTCCGCCTTCTCCCCCAATGTGGGCGAGTTTACTCCGCCTTCTCGGCCAATGTGGGCGAGTTTACTCCGCCTTCTCCCCCAATGTGGGCGAGTTTACTCCGCCTTCTCCCCCAATGTGGGTGAGTTTACTCCGCCTTTTCCCCCAATGTGGGCGAGTTTACTCCGCCTTCTCCCCCAATGTGGGCGAGTTTACTCCCTCTCCCCAATGTGGGCAAGTTTATCTCGCCTTCTCCCCAATGTGAGCGAGTTTACTCCGCCTTCTCCCCCAATGTGGGCGAGTTCACTCCGCTTTCTTCCCCAATGTGGGCGAATTTACTCCGCCTTCTCCCCCAATGTGGGCGAATTTATTCGCCTTCTCCCCAATGTGGGTGAGTTTACTCCGCTTTTCCCCAATGTGGGCGAAGTTTACTCCGCCTTCTCCCCAATGTGGGCAAGTTTACTCCGCCTTCTCCCCAATGTGGGCGAAGTTTACTCCCCAATGTGGGCAAGTTTACTTTCCCCCAATGTGAGCGAGTTTACTCCGCCTTCTCCCCCAATGTGAGCGAGTTCACTCCGCTTTCTTCCCCAATGTGGGCAAGTTTACTCCGCCTTCTCCCCCAATGTGAGCGAGTTTACTCCGCCTTCTCCCCCAATGTGGGCGAGTTCACTCCGCTTTCTTCCCCAATGTGGGCGAATTTACTCCGCTTTCTCCCCCAATGTGGGTGACTTCACTCCGCTTTCTTCCCCAATGTGGGCGAATTTACTCCGCCTTCTCCCCCAATGTGGGCGAATTTACTCCGCCTTCTCCCCCAATGTGGGCGAATTTACTCCGCCTTCTTTCCCAATGTGGGCGAATTTACTCCGCCTTCTCCCCCAATGTGGGCGACTTTCAAACATTCGATAACAACATCGAAGAGGGGTGCGGGGTTTGTTTGATTTACTTTTCATTTTCATGTTTTTATTTACTCTCCAGTTCAGAGCTGATTTATGTTTGCGACAGGTCTGACAAACCTCAACCAAGCTTTTGTTTTGTTTATAAACCAGAGGAAGGGGGAGGGCCCAACTAATTTTAGGTGAAAGTGTATGGAAAAGGTTTACATAGATGAATTAATTCAAGCTGAGACATATATCACATGTTACACAACCTCATTACGCTGTCCAATATTTTGATCACTCCCCACCCTGCAAGTTCCAGTTGTGAGTATACAGCAGTAATGAATTTGTGAGAGAAGCTCATGGAAGGCTAAAAGTATTTTATCTTCTTATTTCTATATAAAGTTGCAAGTTTGCTATGAAAAGCAACTTTTCTTGCTGTGAAATCAGTTTCTGAATGAAAAGTTTGTTTCATATTCAATGGCGATAATTGGGTTATGTTCATACCATATACAAATTGTAAGCGATCGTTTGGTGTTGTTCATATTAGCCACATTTCATATTTTCTTTCTTGAAATTCGTTGTCTAAATTCCGTTTTTGTGTTTCATGCTAGTCACAAGCCTTCTCATGAACACTATGTAAGCCATATGATAAATTTGTGTGTATTTTGAAAATGGGACACATTTTCATTTGCTTGCTTCAATCTTATCTCATTGGTATGATTTTTACTATTTTCCTTACATTTTTTGGGGAGTGAGAAAAGGGCGTGGGGTAGAGCTTGAACATCCTTTCTCGTATGAAAAGTGAGAAAGGAACACGAGTATGGCTTACATCTCTTCTTGTAGACAAATATTGCATTGAAAAGGGAGAAAAAAAAGTATCCTGAAATTTGTGTTAAAGTGCTTCTAAATCTGCCACTTTGTCCTGGGAAGAAAGCTCATCAGCGGTTAATCTATATCATATTTCCCGCTACTAATGAAGCTTTTACAAGGTGAGGGTGAAAGTTGCACTTTTGCAAAAACTTCTTTTTTTTTTAAAGAATTATACTTTCTCTTTTGCTGGGAAGGGTAAAAGGTGAACTCATACCAAAAAAAACAAACAACAACGTTAAATTCTTTATTCCTTTTTTTGCTGGGCATCGTGGTGTTTTATAAAGAATGTGCATTAAAACAAGTACTTTGACAATTTCATCTTTTAGGAAGGAAAATTGATGAAGGTAAGATGCATCTCACAAACCTTATAAGAAATTAATGTTTTGAGTCTTTGAAGCATCATTATTTATGCAAATTTAAATTCAAATTATGTAAGCTATAATTGTTAGCTTTTCGCAAGCATGCTACAAACGTGCTACAAGCTAAAATTGATAACATATCACATGATAACACAAAAATTTGCATATTTGCAGGAAAAACTTTCAAACGCTGTAAAATGGCAAATTTGTAATTCATTAATTGTGATGAAATATTTTGCTTTCTTAACATGTTATTTTAGTGGATTTTACATCAGTTTAGCTAATGTTGCCTCTATCTGTCTATATACCTGTAAAATTCTTCCTTTATCAGTTTGAGCAGTTTTCTCCACTTGCTGACATGTACCATTCACTCCTAAATACACCTGTACACATTGGATAGGCCTGTGGTAATTGTATAGTTACTTTTATAGTGGTGGTACACTACGTAGGTATGAATTTCAAAGTCGATAGCTAAGAAACGTAGAATTTAATAGCTTTTTCTGTCTTAAAAAAAGTATTTAAAAAGCTGAAAGTAATATCTATATTATTGAATCTTTTGTTTTATAAACAGGTGGGTTTATGGATTCTGTCATACTGGATTTATGAATGAAATGACATATGATGCAATTTTTTTCCTTTCGCTCATGATCATCAAATAATTGTTCATATATTGTAGCTGTATACGTGCACCATTCCCTTAGCTGATGTTTCCTGATGCATATTTCATGATGCATGATATTTTGTTCATATATATTCTTTTCGTTTGCTTGACCATATATAATCATCATTACCAAAACACAATATTTTGAATGGTAATCATTATATATGATCACTATACATATTAAGATCTTTTCAAAAAAAACATTTTCAACTTTTAAAAGAATCTAAAGATATGGTTTCTGTGGACTTGAATTCTGTTGTGAGCATGGGCGTGGGAAGGTTAAGCAAGATTGAACAAATCAGTGTACTGGTATATTAAAGTTCCCAACAAACCTTGCCGCTTATCAGGCGCCAAATCTGCTTCAAGTTTCAGGAAAATTTTCCTTCATTTTTAGGAATTTCTTACATGAGAAATTTCCTTAGCATTTCAGAAATTTCCTTCATTTTTAAAATTTTCTTTATTTTCAGGAATTTCCTTCATTTTAGGAATTTCCTTTATTTTCAGGAAATTCCTTTATTTTTAGGAATGTCTTTCATTTTAGGAATTTCCTTTATTTTCAGGTATTTTCTCTAATTTCAGGAATGTCCTTCATTTTCAGGAATTTCCTTCATTTTAGGAATTTCTTTATTTTCAGGAATGCCCTTAATTTTCAGGAATTTCCTTTATTTTAGGAATTTCCTTTATTATCAGGAATTTCCTTTATTTTCAGGAATTCCCTTCATTTTTAGAAATTTCCTTATTTTCAGGAATTTCCTTCATTTGAGGAATTTCCTTTATTTTCAGGAATTTCCTTTATTTGTAGAAATTTGCTGGTTTGTTTACTATAGCATGAAGGTGCACTAGCTCAGTGGTTCAAGCTCGTATTCGAAAGGTACCATGTTTGATTCCCGGGATGAGCGCTGCATTGTGTCCTTGAGCAAAGCACTTTACTTTCTTCAGTCCACTGAGTCAGCTGTGAAATGAGTACCAGCACTGCTGGGGACTTAATCTGCGATGGACTGGCAGATTAACACCAGGGGGAGTTGAGTACTCCCATCCGCTTGCACAGAAACTGGGGATAAGTACCATCTATATAAGCCTAGTGGCTCGATGGAATAAGCTTTATATTATAGCAATGAAAATTTGGATTATTGAACTTTGTCGTTACTGTCAGATGAAGAAAAAAAAAAATTCTTTAAAATATTAAAACTTTCCAAAATAAAAATTGTGGAAATAGCAGAACTTTTAAAGGATTAATTCAGGGGTCAAGAAAAAGAAGACTTCAGAAAGAAACAAAAGTGGTGGAAAAAAACAAAAAAACATTGAACTATCTTAATCTATTAAAGAGATATTTCAGTTTCAAGTTTGAGGTCATTTGTGTAGAAACAACTGAAATCAGACTAGCTGTAATGTCACTGCCTCAGATTTTTCAAAGTCTTTATGTATTCTATCATATTTTGTCCTGTGATTTTGTGGCATAGAAAAACATTGGATATGTCAGGAAAATAGTAAAACAGAATCTAGTAAGGGATTATTATACTTTACTATGTGAAGAAAATTTCAGGAAAAGTAATTCAAATAGTAGAAAAGTAAAATAAAGTTTTGAAAATATATTAACAATTGTTGAGAATGTGATGAAGAGAGCGCTAACATTATGTGTGTTATTTCTACATAGATAAGGCAGACTCAGCTTTAAACTTGAATATCTCCTCAATGGAATAAGATATATATTGAAGTAGTTTCTTAACCATTTTGTTTCTATTTGAGTGCTCTTTCTTTCACTAAATAATCCTTTATTATTATATGATCATATTATATTATTTATAACACAATTGAGCATGGTATGTCATGAATATTCATTCTTTTTTTTGCAGTATGATGAGCCAATTGAGAGACAAATTGATGCTGAGGAAGACAACTTCTTATATGATGATATCGATGTAGGGGACGGAGGTAATAATTGTTATCACATATTAAATTAATCAAAAGGGAAACACAAGGTAAGCAGAAAAGACCTGAAATGTGAAATGTGCGCCACACATGGGGGTAGCTATGGGGGTAGCTATGGGGGTAGCTATGGGGGTAGACTGGTTTGTTTGATCCTCCCACCCTATGGCTACGCAAAGGGTAAAAAGGTCCATCGATTTTGCTATAAAGTCCATAAACTTTGCTAAGAAAGAGAAATTCTTTTACACTTAGATTTTGATTGAAATGTGACTTATACCTAAGTAAGGAAATAGTAAAGATGTTTGTTAGCTAGAAAATAGAAATGTCATTATTTTTATTAAGAATTTGCACATTGACGCTTAAAAATTCACAGAAGTTGAAAGTTAAATCCATACTTTGTCCAGATGACCCATCAGACTGGTGTTTATTCCAGGTTTCCTTGGTGTAAGCAGAGGAAAGTACATGACTTCCCCTGGATTGGATACTGGTCCATTGCAGGGCAAACAATCCTGGTACTCATTGTGACGGTAAAGTGTCTTGCTCAAGGGCACAACGCATCCCTCGTTACCTGAGTACCTTTTGCATACGAGTCTTACCACTGAGCCACTGCACAGTACTAACAGAATACTTTTCATCATATGTCTATTTCATTTTCTTGGAACATTATGCTTCCCCAACTAATTTGCTGTTTTATGTTTAATGTGCTTAATTCATAGGGGGACCCAACAACATTGCAATTCAATTTATGTCACGTTAAAGATTGTGCAATTTTCTTTGTGTCTCTTTATAGAACCGGCAGAAGACTCTTTCTCGGAAGAAGAATTTGAAGAAGTTGGTGAAGAGGGAACTGTGAAAGCTGAAGACTAGTAAGAGCAGAAATTAATTTCCCCCCACCAACCCCCACCCACCCCCACCCACCCCACCCCCTCCTCCTTCACTCCACCTTCACCCCTTATCCTACACTCGTTCATGCTAGCAATCACTCCCAAGCTATCAACAAACTCCACAACATACAACCCATCATATGCACCAGCCCTACATCTACCAATATCTCCCACAAAGATAAAGTCATCTACACTAATGAATATTGCACCCATTTTCACATTTCTACCTGTTCTATAACTTCCACCAACCTCTACGCAACAGTTGGAAGGAACTGCAGCTTGAGTCAAACATATCTTCCTAGACTGTCCTCTCTATGTTCCACAGAGTCTCCCTCACCCCTTCTAAAACAATCACAGAGCTGGTTGGTTTACCAAATTTTATAACGTCCCAACAGACCTCCATTGGAGTGTAACGTCAAGAAACTGACGGCAGTTTTATTAGGCAGTCGAGGAGCACTGCTTAAAGACCTACTGGGATTCAAACCCGGTATGCTTAATTAAAAAGCTGAAGCTTTATGGCACTGCCATGGAGGAGTTATTCCACTGGGATTCAAACCCGGTATGCCTAATTAAAAGCTAAAGCTTTACCGCACTGCCATGGAGGAGTTATTCCACTGGGATTCAAACCCGGTATGCTTAATTAGAAAGCTAAAGCTTTACCTTACTACCATCGAGGAGTTATTCCACTGGAATTCAAACCCGGTATGCCTTATTTAAAGCTAAAGCTTTACCGCACTGCCATGGAGGAGTTATTCCACTAGGATTCAAACCCGGTATGCTTAATTAAAAGCTAAAGCTTTACTGCACTGCCATGGAGGAGTTATTCCATAATAAATGTCATTCAAAACTTCTCTCCTTCATTGGCCATACCAATTGCAGCCAAATCCTTCTGACCCCTGGCCCCTGGAGGTTCTATTTTTCTTCAGCTCTTCATTTAGTCCCTTTGAATGCACCTTGTTCTATTTTTTCTTCACCTCTTCATTTAGTCTCTCTTAATAAGAGCCCTTCAATGCACTATTTTTTCTTGTTTAGTCTCTCTTTTTAACAGCTTGAATTGATTTAAGCTCTCTGGTACAATTACTTAATTTATGCTGTTATTTTGATGACAAATCTGCATCAATCATTTTATATTACCATATTTGACGCATTAAGCACCCCTTCTCTAATAAGAGCCCACCCAACATTTCTTGACTTGATAACATGATTCATTTGAATAATTTGAAGACTTAAAATAAGTTTTGTTACATTATTTGCTTATTTTGCGTCTGACACTTACAACGTTTATGTGGTGGTTACTGTGGCACTAGTATAGAACCAGTTCACACAATGCGGTTCCAATAGAACACTGTACTCATGGAATGCTTATTAGGAGAACTTTGAGCTTCAAAGGTGGTGCAATTCTATTGTCGGATACGGTATTAGAAAATTCTGTTTACCGATTCCCATTTCTGTCGTAGCACCAGTATAACTTTTAATATAGAAATATAAGAATTCAAATAAACATAACTTTTGCTATATATTCAAAATTTGTGATTTAGTCATTGAAGACAGTCCATAGGGCTTTATCCAATTTTTCAAACTTTGTCCTTTAAATATTGTTGATGAATATTGATGAATAAGTTGATGAATATTCAAAACAGTTTTAATAGCCATTTGATGGGGCTATATGGCCAATTTTTAAAATTTTCTTTGTCAAAATCATTCGCTCTCTTTCAAATTATTGCAGCATAAGACTGGAATACAATATAGATTTAACTCAAGAAAAAAAGAGCTAATAAAAAGATGACATCACAAATTTGCATAATTGAGTCTTCAAATTTGCATAAATAGGTCTACATATTCATATTTAGGTCTTCAGATTTTGATTTACAACGTTCTGGGGAAAAAAAATTACAAGTTCAAATAGCAATTGGGGCAAAATCTACTTGCTTTATATTCTTGTGTATGTCTCTTAGAAGGGCATTGAGAAGAATGGTTCAAATTGCAGTTTTGTCCATAGTTGTATGAATTAAACATATTCTAAAGGGGCGAGAGTGTTTTGCCGGGAAGTAATTTATTCTTGAAAAAATTTTCATTATAATTTGATATGAAAATTGATAATAGTCCATCAAATTAATATTGATTTTAATATTTGTCTTCTTTTGCATTCACTCATCTTGTTAATTGGGCCCTTTTGGCCCAAATGCATCCATTGATTTTCCCCAATTTATTCCGTCAGCATTTGGGGGCATAAGTTTATTTTTCATTATCCCTCTTTTTGCTCATTAATGGCTGGGTTTGACCAATCAGCTTTGAGGCAGCTCCAGGACATTGAACTCCATTTATTGTTGTCCAGAAATTTCAGCTAGATTACCCTGATAAATTTATACGCACATTTTAAAATCAATATTCCTCTGAATTTTCATGTTTTGTTTTTTTTCTGTTTAGGAGTTATTGCATTTCAAAATTATTATAAGTTATTGCATTTCAATTATGTTGAAACATGACCTCACAGTGACAAATGTGATGTAAGTGAGGCATAAAGGCCCTTAGGCTCTGTGCTGAAAATATTTCTACAACTTAACTGTATCAATCTAGGTAGTCATGCATTCCCACTCCAGACAAATTCTTTACCTCTAATTGCCAATGAACAGCCAACTATTGTTGCTCAGTAAGCTTGCTGCTCCACTATCCTGAAGTAATGTGGCAAGCAATTACACTGCACTTGTGTGATGAAGCTGGTTAACAATAGATCTTTTCATTGAATCAGCGAAGCGGAAAGTTCAGACGGGGCTAATATCTCAGAAATGATTGTGCTTTTAGACAAGCAGGATTGAGCTTTTTGAAATCCACTGTACAGTGGATATTTTGATCAATTGCAGTAACGGTATTTACACAACATGATAAAGGAAGATTCAAAACAAGTTTTATATATTTCTATAGTTTTTAACACCCTCTTGGCACATGTGACTCTGACTGTCGCGGTGCCGTTAAACATCAACAAAGCAAACCTTTTGCTTAGAGTGTAAAGTTCATGTGCAGATGGGCAAAACCCGTTCTTATTAAGTGTATGTTATACGCCATTTCAATGATTAAACAAAAAATGCTTCCAGTAATTTAGGGAGAGGCAATTAATTTTCAAAGAAATACACACAAAATTGTCTAGGATTTGCCTATGTTATGACATCATACTGTACTGTACACTGTGAGGTCACTTTTCAACACACTCACGCAATCTTTGAAATGCAATAACTCCTAAACAGAAAAAGATTTCAACATGGTTTTTACACCAAATTTTTTCTTTCATATTCCTCTATCGTATGTATGGAAATGAAACTTCACAGGAATATTCCTTTAATACAATTTTTATCCTTCAAGATTTGGTTTTGTGACTGGCAGACTCAACAAAATTATGGTTTGTCTTAATATTATTTTTGTTTGTCCCAGAATATGCTACACCCTGGAAATGGTTCCTCACCCCCAGGGAAGCCTGTTACATGTGCACTAGGATATGTTGCACCTGGATACTCTTCCTCCACCGCCCTGAGTTGAATCCTTTTACAGGTGCATGCCATCCAACCGCCATCCCCACCCTGTCCATCATGCCATCCTGTCCTGTCCTTAATTAGTTTCACCGGGCAGCTAGATGAGTGTTTTGTCAGTCTTTGATGGTTTGTGCATGTTTATCGTGTGATCCCTCATTGTATCCCTCATTGTATCCCTCATTGTATCCCTCATTGTATCCCTCATTGTATCCCTCATTGTATCCCTCATTGTATCCCTCATTGTATCCCTCATTGTATCCCTCATTGTATCCCTCATTGTATCCCTCATTGTATCCCACTCCTATCTCCTTTCTCTCTCTTCAGTGAGTCAAATACTCAAGAGTGGACAGGAAAGATAAAAGAATTCCACAATCGTTTCAAAGATGACACCGAAGTTGACATGATTGGTGCACTGTACTATTATAACATCTACGGAACAATATCAAAGAGGTTTGGAGGGAAATGGGACAAGAGGTATTGCGTGGCTCGTGATCGTCAACTACACGTCTACAATAATTCCACCAAAAAGAAGCCATTCCTTAGTGTAGTACTACCCGGTCACACCGTAGAATTGTCCGGTAAGGAGAGTGGGAAAAAGAACGTCATCATAATTCAGCACCCTGGAAAATCAAAGCAGTTGTTCAGCTGTACAACAAAGGATGAAGCTGATAGGTGGATAGAGGTAAGATTGATTGCAATAGTGCACGTTAGGAGGGGGGACCACTTCCAATTTTCTGTTCCTTCAAATTTGGGGGAAAATGCAGGCGCTGGGGAGGGAAGTCCACGATTAGTGTCTAGTATCTTTTCAAAGTTTTGTTGACTGCTGTTTATGTGACCCAGCACTGGTATTTGAGTACTTTGAAAAATCAGCGTGGCTAGCTCCGAGCAAAAATAATATGTATTGGATAGCTAAGGGGTTAGATGTTAAGTAGAAGAAAGGGGTACTATGGATTATGGAGTATATAGGGAAGCAAACTTGAATTCAAGCTTGTGATATTGCTAACATTTTTAGTACTAGCTTGCAACAAGCTTGTGATATTGTTAACATTTTTAGTACTAGCTTGCAACAAGCTTGTGATAAGTTAACATTTTTAGTACTAGCTTGCAACAAGCTTGTGATAAGCTAAGATTTTTAGTACTAGCTTGCAACAAGCTTGTGATGAGCTAACATTTTTAGTACTAGCTTGCAACAAGCTTGTTATAAGCTAACATTTTTAGTACAAGCTTGTGATAAGCTAACATTTTTACTAGCTTGTGACAAGCTAGTATTTGGAACTAGCGCAAACTTGCTTGCAGTAAGTTTTTGCTACCTTGCAGAAAGGTTTTGTTAGCTTGCAGAAAGTTTTTGCTAGGTTGCTGCAAGCTTGTGCAAGCTAAAAATGTTAACTTGTTGCAAGCTTGCTGCAAGTTAGATTTTTCTGTAAGGAAACTTGTATATCACTAGAATGAAAATGATAAGAATGGGAAGTTTGATTCAAAAGAAAATTCCTGGTCTGAATAGTAATTGAAACAATAAAACCTGGCTTGAAAAAGAATTAAACAATCAAGATACACAGTTTGACAACCTCCAAGAATGAAAAAAAAAACATGCTTGAAATTTAAAAAGGCAAGACCTTCCAAGTTGCAAATTTCTAGTCTTCTTAGTCAAGTGTAAAAAAATACTATGTTGAACTTCACAAGTCATCAATGAAAGGACAGAATTGCAGAGATGCAATTTTAATTGATGGAGAAGAATTTATAAGTAAATGATTCTAGACTTGATCTTAAAAGCTTCAAAACTTCACACAAATTTTCAAGACGTTCTTACTAAGATTTTAAAGATAAGTTTTTTTAAAAAGTAGGCTGTTAAATGTTGCAATTTTACTCTGATTACGAATTTGCGCATGATTGAAATTTAAGTGTAGTTTGAATTTTCATACAGTACTACTGTATGTTAAAAAAATAGTCCATTTCCTTTAGCTATAGTTTTACCTCTCCATCTTTGAAATGAAGATACCGTGAGCATGAAGAAATTTCCTGTTCATTTTAGTGGAGAAAATGTACTTTGTCAAAAATAAGAAAACATTTGGATACAAAGCTTAGAGATTTGTTTTCGTTGAAAATAAGTTTTTTGTTGGAGTAAAGCGTTTTATTTTTAAATCAGATAAATCTTACTGTAAATATTTGTGAGTTCTATGAAATTAAAGGTAAGTATTGTCACTTGCCTTTTTGCTTTACAAAGTTATTACTAATAGTAATAACTTGGTAGTAATGAATGAATTGTTGTATAATATTTGCAAAAATGAAATTTATTGAGTGCTTCAGCTGAATTTGAATGGACCAGTAAGTATTTAAAGTAGTTGTAGAATTACAAATATTAGCCATCACACAATGCGGGTTGTGTTCAATAGCGGCGACATTGGGAGGCCTTAAGGGAACTCACTTCTTCCGCCTCTCCCAACGTCACATTTTCAGTTCATCCAAATTTGAGGAGGAAATGTGGGGTGGGAGGATTGCAGGAGTGTTGAGTGAGGCCCTTCTCTGCTATCTTTCTATTTATTTTGTTTACCTGAGTTTTTCAGCACTTTAAAAAGCCGGTGTTGCTGCTGATATTTTTCCTGAGGCATTTGTCTCTCCCAGCTTGTGCTGCTTGGCACCGCCACTGGGATTCGTTAACTTCCCTACCTTTTGACATATGTTTTAATCTACATATTGAATTCGTGAGCGTTTGGGTTTATGATATCAAACCTTAATTTGTTTTATGTTGTTCAGGTACTTCAAGATTATGCAACGATGGGCAACCAAATAATCCCCGATTCAGGGGTCGTGGAGGTCATTGAGGAAACAAAGGAAGAAGAGAAAGTGGAGGGGAAGAAAAAGAAGAGTAAGTTTGTTGGTCAAAGATCTATGGATGGGTAGAGGTGACATTAGCTTAGGTATCCAGGATGCAACATATCCTGTTGCACCTGTAAAACGATTCCACCCGGTAATATCCAGGGTGCAGCATATCCAGGTAGGGAAACATATCCAGGGCGCAACATATCCAGTTATCACCCGGGTAGGGAAACATATTCAGGGTGCAGCATATCCAGGTATCACCCGGGAGGTAGGGAAATATATCCAGGGTGCAACATATCCAGGTATCATCGGGAGGTAGGGAAACATATCCAGGGTGCAGCATATTTAGGTATCACCCGGGAGGTAGGGAGACATATCCAGGGCGCAGCATACCCAGGTATCACCCGGGAGGTAGGGAGACATATTCAGGGCGCAGCATATCCAGGTATCACCCGGGAGGTAGGTAAACATATCCAGGGCATAGCATATCCAGGTATCACCCGGGAGGTAGAAGGACAAAAATAATAATGGGACAAACTATAATTTTTGCTGAGTCCACCAGTAACAAAACCAAATTGTAGTAAAGGAATCATTTTTTATTCTCAATTATGTGACAGAGGGCATGTTGATATCTTATTCAGTTATTCCACATTATACAAATTTCACAAATATGTTGAAAAGTTTTCTTGCCATGTAAAAAATTGAGGTGGCAGAGCATCGTGCAGGTGGAGTCATTTGATTTTGTATGTTGTAGGTTACCATGGCTTCAGACACCGGGGGGCCATGGCCCCCTCATTTTTCAAAGTACTAATTTCAAGTAGACCTTATCTCTTTGCTCGTTAGGCAATTGACCCCTCCCCCTCCTGTCCACCCTCTGGCATCTATATGTATCTGTGGTACTAGAGTATGGTAAAACAGTACTTAATTGAGTCCATGTAGCAATACTGCCAATAGGGGGGGTTAGGAGGCCTGGGTCCTAGGTGGCTCTTAAAAATTGTGTGATAAGGAGTCAACCATCTAATAGTCCATGTAATCATTTTTGGCTTATGAAAAGGGTTTGTTTGTTCGAGATAGCCTTGGCCTGCTTTGGTTCTCCTTGGCCATGTTTTGCATACTAAAGTCCGGACAGTCCTACAACAATGTATTATGGTAATCTTAGGTAGGGCTTGTATGACGTAATTATCTTAGATAGATTTTGTGTGATGTAATTATATGTGGTAGCGTTTGTGTAACATAATTATCTTAAGTGAGTTTGTGTGACGTAGTTATCTTAGGTAGGGTTTGTGTGACGTAATTATCTTTGGTAGCGTTGTGTGACATAATTATCTTAGGTAAGTTGTGTAACGTAATTATCTTAGGTAGCGTTTGTGTGACGTAATTATCTTAGGTAGCGTTTGTGTGACATAATTTTCTTAGGTAGGGTTTGTGTGACGTAATCATCTTCGCTAGCGTTTGTGTGACGTAATTATCTTTGGTAGTGTTTGTGTGACAAATTATCTTAGGTGAGTTTTTGTGACGTAATTATCTTAGGTAGGGTTTGTGTGACGTAATTATCTTTGGTAGCGTTTGTGTGACATAATTATCTTAGGTGAGTTTGTGACGTAATTATCTTAGGTAGCGTTTGTGTGACGTCATTATCTTAGGTAACGTTTGTGTGACATAATTTTCTTAGGTAGGGTTTGTGTGACATAGTTATCTTAGGTGAGTTTGTGTGACGTAATTATCTTAGGTGAGTTTGTGTGACGTAATTATCTTAGGTGAGTTTGTGTGACATAATTATCTTAGGTGAGTTTGTGTGACATAATTATCTTAGGTGAGTTTGTGACATAATTATCTTAGGTGAGTTTGTGTGATGTAATTATCTTAGGTGAGTTTGTGTGACATAATTATCTTAGGTGAGTTTGTGTGACATAATTATCTTAGGTGAGTTTGTGTGACATAATTATCTTAGGTGAGTTTGTGACGTAATTATCTTAGGTGAGTTTGTGTGACGTAATTATCTTAGGTGAGTTTGTGTGACATAGTTATCTTAGGTGAGTTTGTGACGTAATTATCTTAGGTGAGTTTGTGTGATGTAATTATCTTAGGTGAGTTTGTGTGACGTAATTATCTTAGGTGAGTTTGTGTGACATAGTTATCTTAGGTGAGTTTGTGTGACATAATTATCTTAGGTGAGTTTGTGACGTAATTATCTTAGGTGAGTTTGTATAACATAATTACCTTGGGTAGCGTTTGTGTGACGTAATTATCTTAGGTGAGTTTTTGTGACGTAATTTTCTTAGGTGAGTTTGTGACGTAATTATCTTAGGTGAGTTTGTATGACATAATTACCTTAGGTAGCGTTTGTGCGACGTAATTATCTTAGGTGAGTTTTTGTGACGTAATTATCTTAGGTAGCGTTTGTGTGACGTAATTATCTTTATTTTTGTGTTTCTTGCTAGAAAACAAACTGTTCAACAAGAACAAGCAAAAGAAAGAAGTGAAACCAACAACACCACAACTATCATTGGATGAGAATGGAGTTCTATCAGGTAAGGTTGTTACTATGCCGCTATTAAAATCAAGACCAAGTTGTTTATTCATATGGAAAACTTTTACAGGTGTATGGCCAGGACAACATGAGCTTAAAATGTACTAAAAACCATGAAATAAAACCCATGAAAAACCCATGAAAAAACCCATGAAAAACTATGAAAAAAACCTAAGAAAAACCATTTGTTCATGTTCCCCTTATGCTGAATACCAGGCGAAAGGTTCCAAGTCTTTGCTATGGCTCAAAAAAGGATCTTACTAGGGAAGAAGAGAAATAATTAAATTTGCAAAACACTCACTATGTATAGGAAAGTGCATGGGCAGGATTTGCTTACCGCAAACCACAGAATCATGCTAAGATGTAAAAATTCACAATACAAAATTTGAAGAAAAAGTGGGGGTGTCCCCTCCCCCCTTCTTCTACCATAATTTAAATCCTGCCTATGGGCAAGTGTGCTGTAATTTTTGAAGTGCTATATCTAAGAGTTGGATCAGAGGTATTGTGACCCTGGTGCAATCTAGATGTGGGGATCCATACCCAAAGTGTGGCCCTTCATTGATTTTAGGTTTGGGAAACTTGGAGACTGATTTTTTTACTCAAATGCCAAAAACTTACTTTTATGATTGTGGACTTTCTTCAAATAGTACCTATAATTTTGTTGGAACCTTTTTATATATAGTGCATGGGCCTTTCAGCAAAGTCAAGGCTATATTTTGACTTCTGATGATGACTTTAGCAGCCCTTTCAGCAATGTTGAATATTCCCGTGAATTTTGATATATATATATATATATATATATATATATATATATATATATATATATATATATATATATATATATGTATATGACAGAGAATCTATTAAAGAAACAAAATGGTGAAGAAGAAAAAAAACCATGTTGATATCTCATTCTGTTTAAAAGATATTGTATTTCAATGATATCACCAGTGTGACCTCACAGTGTACAGTGTGATGTCACGAAGGCAGATCCAAGAATTTGTATTCCCTCGCCAACGAAGTTGGTGAAGAGAGGATATAGTATCTTGACCGTTCTTCCGTAGGTCCGTCCTTCCATATTTATTGTCCGTCCAACCACATACATTGTTCAGCTAGGGAGGCAGGTAGCTCAAGGAAGGCAGGTAGCTCAAGGGAGGCAGGTAGCTCAAGGGAGGCAGGTAGCTCAAGGGAGGCAGGTAGCTCAAGGGAGGCAGGTAGCCCCAGGGAGGCAGGTAGCTCCAGGGGGGCAGGTAGCTCAAGGGAGGCAGGTAGCTCAAGGGAGGCAGGTAGCTCAAGGGAGGCAGGTAGCTCAAGGGAGGCAGGTAGCTCAAGGGAGGCAGGTAGCCCAAGGGAGGCAGGTAGCCCAAGGGAGGCAGGTAGCTCAAGGGAGGCAGGTAGCTCAAGGGAGGCAGGT
This sequence comes from Chiridota heheva, assembly GCA_020152595.1. Taxonomy (NCBI): domain Eukaryota; kingdom Metazoa; phylum Echinodermata; class Holothuroidea; order Apodida; family Chiridotidae; genus Chiridota; species Chiridota heheva. Next base: position 1,392,459 of record JAIGNY010000077.1, on the reverse strand, counting down.
AGCTCAAGGGAAGCAGGTAGCTCAAGGGTGGCAGGTAGCTCAAGGGAGAAAGGTAGCTCAAGGGAGTCAGGTAGCTCAAGGGAGGCAGGTAGCTCAAGGGGGCAGGTAGCTCAAGGGAGGCAGGTAGCTCAAGGGGGGCAGGTAGCTCAAGGGAGGCAGGTAGCTCAAGGAAGGCAGGTAGCTCAAGGGAGGCAGGTAGCTCAAGGGAGGCAGGTAGCTCAAGGGAGGCAGGTAGCTCAAGGGAGGCAGGTAGCTCAAGGGTGGCAGGTAGCTCAAGATAGGCAGGTAGCTCAAGGGTAACAAGTAGCTTAAGGGAGGCAGGTAGCTCAAGGGAGGCAGGTAGCTCAAGGGAGGCAGGTAGCTCAAGGGAGGCAGGTAGCTCAAGGGAGAAAGGTAGCTCAAGGGAGGCAGGTAGCTCAAGGGAGGCAGGTAGCTCAAGGAAGGCAGGTAGCTCAAGGGGTCAGGTAGCTCAAGGGAGGCAGGTAGCTCAAGGGAGGCAGGTAGCTCAAGGGTGGCAGGTAGCTCAAGGGAGGCAGGTAGCTCAAGGGAGGCAGGTAGCTCAAGGGAGGCAGGTAGCTCAAGGAAGGCAGGTAGCTCAAGGGGGCAGGTAGCTCAAGAGAGGCAGGAAGCTCAAGGAAGGCAGGTAGCTCAAGGGTGGCAGGTAGCTCAAGGGAGGCAGGTAGCTCAAGGGAGGCAGGTAGCTCAAGGGAGGCAGGTAGCTCAAGGAAGGCAGGTAGCTCAAGGGAGAAAGGTAGCTCAAGGAAGGCAGGTAGCTCAAGGGGGGCAGGTAGCTCAAGGGAGGCAGGTAGCTCAAGGGTGGCAGGTAGCTCAAGGGAGGCAGGTAGCTCAAGGGAGGCAAGTAGCTCAAGGGAGGCAGGTAGCTCAAGAGAGGCAGGTAGCTCAAGGGAGGCAGGTAGCTCAAGGGAGGCAGGTAGCTCAAGGGAGGCAGGTAGCTCAAGGGAGGCAGGTAGCTCAAGGCGAGGCAGGTAGCTCAAGGGAGGCAGGTAGCTCGTACCACTGAGATGCTGGAGGTCCCAGGTTCAAGTCCAATGACAATTTAACCAGCAATTTTTCCACAGATATGCAGAACGGTATACCCTGACATCAAGTGCAGAGGTTTGTCTTTTGCATCACACCTTTTCCCCCACCCGACCTTTGTGAAAAGTGGCCAATGGTTGGGTGGCGCTCACCGTGCCTTCGGAGGGGACGTAAAGCCGTCGACCACGATGGTAGGAGTTTCACCCCCTGCCTGGTTCTCTGAACACTTCTCGAAAAGAGCAGGGTGTTAACCCAGTGTTTATCTACTTTCCATCCTGGCAAATTCATCGGGTACACACTGAAAACAAGTTGTTGTGACTTACGTGTAATTTCCATGGCATATGCCTAAAAGTGAATACAGCTACTAGGGAACAAAAGATTTCTGCTTAGGGAAAGGAATTTCACTATTTTTATGAAAAGAAATTTATGTAAAGGAGACAAGCTTTGAAAGAGCTTAGAACGAATGTATTATAGACTTGAATAGCAATTTAAGGATTTGTTCTGGCATGAAGAAAAATATCAGAACAAAAGAACTGATGAACAAATAAAATCTATAATGAAGTTTCTTGGGAATAAAAAACAAATCTTCCCTTGAATAGAGTGGAAACATAATAGACTTATGATAATCTCCAAAGTAATCTGTACTGAATTTTCATTCTGATTTGGTAGATAGATCAGCTCCATCTGGTTTATAAGGGAAAAAATTGAGCATGTTTTTATTGGTAGGTCAGATTAAAGTTAAGGGTGGGGAGCTGTGGTTCAATGGAATGAGTAAAGGTTGGAGTGATGAGAAGGTTAAGAGTATATATGGTAGATGAGTGGATGGCAAAAGGTGTGTTGGGGTAGTAGGGGAATGGATGATGCTAGGTGAATGGAGGCGGATGGTAGATGAATGGGGCATGTTGGGGAATAGAGGATAGTAGGTGAATGGAGGATGGTAGATGAATGGCGGATGGCAGGTGAAGGGGATGGGAGGTAAATGGGACATGTTCGGTTGATAGAAGTGAGGTGATGGGAGTTAGAGGAAAGAATGTTGGGTGCAAGATTGTAGAATGATTGGTAGAAGTAGGAAATAGGTTGAAGGTGGAATGGCATGGGAGACAGGATGGGATGAAATGTGGGACAGTATGGGATGAAATGTGGGACAGAGTGGCATGTGGGACAAGGTGCCATGGAATGTGGGACAGGATGTCATGGGAGACAGGATGAGATGAAATGTGGGACAGGATGGAATGGCATGTGGGACAGGGTGGCATGTGGGACAGGGTGCCATGGAATGTGGGACAGGATGTCATGGCACATAGGATAGGGTGTGATAGCATTTGGGACAGGATGTCATGGCTTATAGGATAGGGTGGGATAGCATGTGGAACAGGATGGCATGGCATGTGAAACAAGGTGGTGTCATGGCATTTATGACAAGCTGGGATGGCATGTGGGACAAGTTGGGATGGCATGGGGGACATAATGGTTTGACATGTGGGACAGGAAGGCATGTAATGAAATATCATCTGTATTTCAGGTGGAATGGCATAAGGGACAGAGTGGGATAGCATGTGGGATAGGATGGAATGACCTGTATGACAGGGTGGGATATGGCACGAGATAAATGTAGGGATGGCATGTGGGACAGGGTAGGATGGCACAATTGGTACAGGGATGGATGGCATGTGGGAAAGGGTGGCATGGTGTATGGGACAGGGTGGCAAGGCTATGGTGGGATGTCATCTTTATTGCAGGTGTGATGGCATATGGGTCATGTGGTGAAATGGTATCTGGATTTCATGTATGACTTCCTGTAGGAAGGGAAGAAGGATGGGACATCATGTGGAACAGAGGATGGGATGGCAGTTGTGACAGAGGGTGGAAAGCATGTTATTAACGGCGAGGGGAATTGTATCGTTTATGATGTCTGGTTATGTATTTCTATAAAACAAAACAATTGTTGTCTTTTACTGAAAGTGTTTATAGCAGATAGCATTTGGTTCATGAGCAGATATGCAAAGCATGTTCTTGCAAGGTGCATGTTATACCCTCATGTCAATAATTAAAACAAAAAAATGCTTCCATTAAATTTAGAAAAAGCAATTGATTTTTAAAGAAATGCATACAAATTATCTTGGATTTGCCTTTGTGACATCACAATGAACACATTGGTGAAATCTTTCAAATGTAACAACTCCTTACCGGAATAAGATTTTAACATGGTTTGTACATCAAATTGTTTTTTTATCATAGTCCTCTACCATATGTAGCACAATGAAAAATTCACAAGATATTCCTTTAACTGAGCATCCTCTAGTTAGATATGAGATGCTTTTGAGTGATAATTGATTGAGTAATTGGTTGATTATTTAACAGCTAGATGTATGAATCAATTGATTCCTTTCTTTTCACCAGGTTATGTTAATTTGCTGGGTGGCTACTATGGTGAACCTAAATGGAACAAATGTTGGATCTCAATACAATCTTCGTCTTTCAAATGTCACATAGCGGCCAACGATTTACCACTATATTCGTTTGACCTCAGAAAGGTTGGAATTGACCTCGCCGATTCAAAGGAGTGCAAGGGAACATCAACATTTAAAATTTTTAGTGGGGAGGAGGTCTACATTCATGTTGAGGTAAAAAAACATGTACTCAGGGCCGAATTCCACGGGCAGGGGAGGGGAAATGTCCCCACTTTTCAGGAGAATATAAATAAGTCAAAACATTTTGTAAAAATTTGCTTTTTGACCCCTCCCCCCCCACTTTGTGGATAAAAAGTCATGCCCCCTCCCCTTCCCCCTCTCCCTACACACACACACACTTTCTGGATGAGTTTTACAGCCCTGCATGTACTTAGTACTAAAATAAATCCCTTTTCCGGACGTAGTTCGACACGGTCTGAAAAAATACATATCTAGTTTCTAGTTTTCTCCTCCATACCTACTACTATGACTATATCTAATTGATCTTACAATATCCCATCTACCTACTGCTCTCCCCCGTCCATTCTATATCTACCTACTGCACTCCCCCGTCCATTCTGTATCTACCTACTGCTCTCCCCCGTCCATTCTATATCTACCTACTGCTCTCCCCGTTCTATATCTACCTACTGCACTCCCCCGTCCATTCTGTATCTACCTACTGCTCTCCCCCGTCCATTCTATATCTACCTACTGCTCTCCCCCGTCCATTCTATATCTACCTACTGCTCTTCCCCATCCATTCTATATATACTTACTGCACTCCCCCATCCATTCTATATATACCTACTGCTCTCCCCCGTCCATTCTATATCTACCTACTGCACTCCCCCGTCCATTCTATATCTACCTACTGCACTCCCCGTCCATTCTATATCTACCTACTGCACTCCCCGTCCATTCTATATCTACCTACCATTCTATATCTACCTACTGCTCACCCCGTCCATTCTATATCTACCTACTGCTCACCCCCGTCCATTCTATATCTACCTACTGCTCTCCCCCGTCCATTCTATATCTACCTACTGCTCTCCCCGTCCATTCTATATCTACCTACTGCACTCCCCGTCCATTCTATATCTACCTGCTGCTCTCCCCATCCATTCTATATCTACCTACTGCTCACCCCGTCCATTCTATATCTACCTACTGCTCACCCCGTCCATTCTATATCTACCTACTGCTCTCCCCGTCCATTCTATATCTACCTACTGCTCTCCCCCGTCCATTCTATATCTACCTACTGCACTCTCCTGTCCATTCTATATCTACCTACTGCTCTCCCCATCCATTCTATATCTACCTACTGCTCTCCCCGTCCATTCTATATCTACCTACTGCACTCTCCTGTCCATTCTATATCTACCTACTGCTCTCCCCATCCATTCTATATCTACCTACTGCTCACCCCGTCCATTCTATATCTACCTACTGCTCTCCCCCGTCCATTCTATATCTACCTACTGCACTCCCCCGTCCATTCTATATCTACCTACTGCACTCCCCCATCCATTCTATATATACCTACTGCTCTCCCCCGTCCATTCTATATCTACCTACTGCACACCCCCGTCCATTCTATATCTACCTACTGCTCTCCCCCGTCCATTCTATATCTACCTACTGCACTCCCCGTCCATTCTATATCTACCTACTGCACTCCCCATCCATTCTATATATACCTACTGCTCTCCCCCGTCCATTCTATATCTACCTACTGCACTCCCCCGTCCATTCTATATCTACCTACTGCTCTCCCCCGTCCATTCTATATCTACCTACTGCTCTTCCCCATCCATTCTATATCTACCTACTGCACTCCCCATCCATTCTATATATACCTACTGCTCTCCCCGTCCATTCTGTATCTACCTACTGCTCTCCCCGTCCATTCTATATCTACCTACTGCTCTCCCCGTCCATTCTATATCTACCTACTGCTCTTCCCCATCCATTCTATATATACCTACTGCTCTCCCCATCCATTCTATATATACCTACTGCTCTCCCCGTCCATTCTATATCTACCTACTGCTCTCCCCATCCATTCTATATCTACCTACTGCACACCCCGTCCATTCTATATCTACCTACTGCTCTCCCCGTCCATTCTATATCTACCTACTGCTTTCCCCCGTTTATTCTATATACACCTACTGCACTCCCCCGTCCATTCTATATCTACCTACAGCACTCCCCCGTCCATTCTATATCTACCTACTGCTCTCCCCCATCCATTCTATATCTACCTACTGCACTCCCCCGTCCATTCTATATCTACCTACTGCTTTCCCCCGTTTATTCTATATACACCTACTGCACTCCCCCGTCCATTCTATATCTACCTACAGCACTCCCCGTCCATTCTATATCTACCTACTGCTCTCCCCCATCCATTCTATATCTACCTACTGCACTCCCCATCCATTCTATATCTACCTACTGCACTCCCTCGTCCATTCTATATCTACCTACTGCACTCCCCCGTCCATTCTATATCTACCTACTGCACTCCCCCGTCCATTCTATATCTACCTACTGATCAAAGTTTGAGAAGTATTGCTGATGTAAAATTTGTTCTGTACAAGGGTTTATCCAGCCATGTTGATTGTTGGGGGAGGGGAGGGGGTTATAGAACAAACAAATTTGCTGATGGCCTCACTTTTTCTCCAATATTGTGTTGAAATTGTGATTTTGAAACTGTTCGGAGCCTATATGTTACTGAAGAGCAAACTGTAAGGGTCATTTACTTCTTAAGCCTGTATTTTAGTATTTAAAGATTTTTTATATTTTTTTTTCACTATTTAGATTACTTTTCCTTGATTTTTCTGCAGGTAAATACCTTTCCTCAGTTTTGCTCCTTTTTTGACATATCCCATTGTTTTTAAATTGCAAAATTGTAGGACAAAATATGATAGACTACATAAATACTTTGATGAATCTGAGGCTATGACATCACAACTAGTCTGATTTAAGTCATTATTGTACGACAAAATATGATAGACTACAAAAAAAATACTACGTCAAATGACTCTAGAAAATAACAGCGTTGATAGCTTGCATGTTAGCACATTTCACAGAGCGCTTTTTCCCTTTTGCGCCTACTTTTTTACGCGTATGTTTTTTGGCGCTCTGAAATTAGAAGAAAAGTTAGTTTACAATAGAAGTGTTAGTAAGCTTAGGTTTGAAACAGTTAAGAATAGGTACATGTTTAGAGATAGTAAATAGGGAATTTCTTACCTGTAATATTGACGTGGACAGTTGGCTTGGTGCAAGCACTATTATGGGGTCATCCTAACCTAGATCCTACTTCATTATACAGCTTTATATAGGTGTATGATAAGGTACAATAAATTAACGCAGCTTAATGCTACTATTGGAAAGGGTAGGCTGAAGAAGTACAAATGATAATCCTAGTGAGTGACTAGTCTATTGTAGTGAGGGGTGTGCACAGCGGAATGGTATTATGTAAGACCTTGGTATGTGGGAGGTTTGATATGGATCACTACACATGTACATGCAATGTATCACTACACATGTACATGCAATGTATTACTACAAATGTACATGCAATGTATCACTACACATGTACATGCAATGTATTATTTGATTGAATCTTCACAGGCTCTTCACATACTCGACACTGGGAGTCTACTAAAAGGCTTGGTTGCGGGAATGACTTCAGACAAGGTCATCGATAAAACCAGCCAAAGTGGTTTGGTAGCAAAATTGATGGCAGCATTCCAATCTGCAGAAGAGGGCCAACCGTTAGACTATGAGGTATGTGGAATACTGCGTGTCCCCATTTAGATTCATTTTTCATATCTAATGTTGTTTTTTCCTGTAATTATATTTTGTATAGGAATAATGAAAATTAACTGAAACACTTGGTGGTGGAACAGACAGACTATGGCTTATTAATATGAGACTAAAATATTGATGTTTGAGTAATTATTTATTTAAAATGGTGATGGTGGTGGCACTGCACCATTTTACTGACCATGCATTGTTCCGACAATAGTCACAGATGAGTGATGTGAGGGAGCACCATATGCTAGTAGTTGGAGAGAAATATTGCGAAAGAAAACTAAAAGAAATATTTTCTGAATAGGCAACGTTTTTTTTTTTTTTAATGGATCTGCCAACCCTTCCTTCCCAGCACCTTGCATCGCAGCCCGTATTTGTTGTCTTATTTTTTTTTGCTCATAACCTCTTCAATTTGAAGATCACAGCTTTCAAAATAATGTATCAAATCATGTTTGTCCCATTAAAAATACAAAGCAGTGTTTTCGTTTATTCAAATCATATTTCATTTTTCATCAATTTTGTTTTATCCCACAATGCATTTCTCTCTATCAAAATTTGCCCTCTTATGCAAGGATGTAATACTTTCAGATTTTTCTTAAAATTTCAATTTTTGGTATTTGAATAGTAAAATATTTTTTTCTTTGAATTCCTTTTGTGCTTAATTAATTTCATTCTCAACAAAAGACAGATTATCAAACAATACACATGAAAACCATTACCGAAATATCAGTAGTAGACTACTAGTGACTTACGCTATTAATAAACTTAAAGTGGTCCTGCCATGGGGGTCGGATCTTATGTCAAATATGTTATTTGGATTATTTGATTTGCAAAATAGAACTTTTTCTGCACAAAACCCCATCGGTTGCGATAAAATCGCAAACGAAAAATGCATTTTTCGTCACCTTTTTGCAAAAAACCAGAATAAGGCTCAATACGCAATGATGTCATTTTGAGAACCACTGTATGTAAACAATGCATCGATGCCACATGTAACGTGTGGCTGCCATTAAAATTTCACGACTAGTATCGACTGCATCTCTGTTTGTTCTTCTAAAATATTATATTTTCCAAGCAAATATTAAACAAAATTCCGCAGCGTTGTGTAGTTGGAGGATGCAGTAATATAAATTCTCAAACTAAAAGTCGTTTATCAATGGCAAAGGGCAACAAAACGAGACAATTCTGGATGTGTTTTGTGCACTTGACATGAACCGAGATTACCGAGGCTTACCGGGTACAGTGTCATATTCAGCTCATGCCAGATTGTTACCCCTGTTCTGTTCGATTTAAACAGTAGCTTGAGTCTACTTGACCGTATCATCTCTGACATGAAAATTTAACTTTTCCGCGAGTTATAAAAATTCAAATAAAAGAAAAAACAAAAAGAGAAGGTTAGATTTGAACTCATAACCTCTCGCTCAAAAGATAAAGCTGTAACCCACTGGGCTACTAAACCAGTTGAAAATTTGTATGATTTATTTTATATATAGTGTGGAATGTGATCGAAGGAAGAAAAATCTTTAAAATAGAACTGAATTGTAATTATTGTGTCCATATGCCAAGCTGTCCCTTTTAGCATATCAAAACTTAAAAAATAAACTCACAAAATTTTTACAACTTCTTTAAAAACTTTCAATTCAAGTGCAAAAACGCAAACAAATTGTGTGAATGAACTATTCAGTTCACGTAGGCCTATTGACTAAACGTCAAGCAACAGAGACCTGAACATTGATAAATAAAACTTTATATTTACATTAGACGTAATAAAAAGAAGGTAGATGTTGTTGCAAACACTTCAATTTGAATGTTTAACTAAATATTACTTGCGAAACAGTAAGGATTTCATGGCGACTACGCAAGCTTTGAATTGTAGGACAGTGTAAGGGCCCGTGTAAGGGCCCGTGTAAGGGCCCGTAAGGGCCCGTAAGGGCCCGTAAGCCTGATCCTTCTTTTTTGTCTGCAAGTGGTTCAAATTAAAAAGGAACGACATCCCCTCATTTAGGAGAATGTTCTTCATTTATTTCCAAATCATTTTTATCATAGCTTAAACTTGAAGATGACAAATTAAGATCTAAACAGCCCGAAAAACTTTCACAATCAGATGCTATTTGGACGTGGTTAGTATGTGTGTAGTGCATTGTTTACGATCGGCAGTTCCTGAAATGACGTAGCAAACTGTTATGACGTCACAAATCCCTTTCAATTTTTTTTTTCTCGGAGCAAGCAATAAATGATCAATTTCTAAGTCCTTTTTCATCCTTTTTCAGGCTTGACGGAATATTGATTTTAGGGATATGAAAAACGTATAACAGGTTAGATCTCAATTTATTTTAGAAGGCATGGCAGGACAACTTTAAACATTAAAGATGATCGTATATATATCTTTCCATTGGACCCCATTCATTCTTAATGTAAGTGCATGGACCCAACGTTGATTGGGTGCAGGGCTTATGCATGTGCATTTTTCACAATTTCAGGATATTTTTTTGTTTACATTTCTGACTTACATCCCTGCGTATGATATGCAGAACATGTTTCAATTTCACCATCAGACTTAGTGTTAATGAATCGAAAGCATTAAACAAATCATTTGCGACAACATCTTTTTATTAAATTGTCATTCATTTTTATATACGTGCAATGTTTATGAAATTGAAATTCACAAAAATTCTTTTTGATATGCACTTTACATGTGATAATGACATATCGGGTTATTTTCTGATATGGAAAAGGCAACATCACCATTATCAGCATGTCATTTCATTTTATCACATATTTTCTTACGAGAAAAAAATGTTCTTTGACAATTTTCAAGTTGCCACTTCAAAATTTCATCACTCAGTTAAGTGAATGCCTTACCATTAAGCTGTATGTGACTGATGTATTTACAGTTCCCCAAATGTTAGTGATAGTTCTCTTGATGGGGGAAACGTCTTCATACTGGGGGTGGGGCAGAATCTCGTTGATAGAGTGAGGCAAAGTGCCATTGTACTTCAGGTTCTAGAAGGTGTACTGGAATATAACGGTCTATGTATGCACAAGAATGTTTGAATATTAAAAAGAGTTTTGTTTTTAGTGCTAAAGATTCTTTAATGTTTTATGGATGATCAAAGTTTGAGCATTTTTTATGTTAAATTAATACCTAGACAATTATAATCAATATACCTCATGACGGAAAATTTGCATTCCCCTGACCGTCAACAAACTATGCTATAAGGAAACGCGATGTGACACAATTGGGTGACAGACACCTTTTCATGTATTTATTTTGTGAGCTTGTAGCTTTCTGTAGTAGGTGGTTGGGGGAAGGGGGGGGGAGAGCCTTTTTTTAAGTGGCAAAATCTATTACTTTAGAATATGGACATCCTAACGTTTTGCATGAGTGTAGCCAGAAGAATCGACCGGGTCATTCGACCCACCTTCCCCCGTAAAAATGTCTCAAATGGTCCAGAAAGTTTGCTAAAAGGTCCAGAAATTTAGCTAAACTGTCTGTCTGCATTTTGACACAATTTTGGACATAACATCATCAGCATTTTGGGAGGTTTGTTGCATTTCAAGCAAATTCGGAAAGCTGGCTACACCCATCCCCCACCCCGCAATCCAAAAGGCTGGCTACACCCATCCCCCACCCCGCAATCCAAAAGGCTGGCTGCACCCTTGCTGCTTGTTAACCAATGATTAAAGCTTTCCTGTTCCTGACAAAAAAGAAGGTGTACTGGAATATAACGGTCTATGTATGCACAAGAATGTTTGAATGTTAAAAAGAGTTTTGTTTTTAGTGCTGAAGATTCTTTAATGTTTTATGGATGATCAAAGTTTGAGCATTTTTTATCTTAAATTAATTTAAATTTGTGGTAGGTTGATCACGATCATACATCTTTTAAGTTCTCTTTTAATTGAATTTCTTTAGTTCAGTTTTGACAAATATCTTTTCGCAGTTTGATGTCGGGAATATGATAAAAAAGTTTCATAATGAGAATGAGAATGAAATTGGCAGTGGATTTGAAACAATAAAATAATGTCACATATGTCACAAGTATTCATAAAATAAAAGAAATAAGGCTTCAAATTGCAAAAAGATTGCCAATTTTCAAAAGAGTTTGATGAGAATGTTGTGATATGTGATAGATTAAAACGTCTGACGTAGCAATTTCTGTATCTTGAAAGACTATTCAGATCTGAGCAGATCAGCTTGTGAAAAAATTACTTTTAGTTTTTAGTTATAGAGTGGGTGACAAAAGTTTGATCACTTTTCAATTGATGCAATATTTGTGATGTATGATGGAGCAGACAGGACAGCTCATAAACTTGATGTAATTCTTTTCATTTCTCTCCTAAATCTTGGTTGCTGAAAATGATTGGAAAGTTTATTCCTGCTAGAAATTGATTGGGGGCATGGTCAAGACTCAAATTAATATTTGGCCAGAATATGCTGCACCACTTCAAAGAATTTTGAAAAATACAAATACAAAAGGATTTACAAAAGAAAATACATGTGTATAATATATAAGCCTACAAATTGATCCCTGAGATATAAAAACTATGTAAAATAGTCAATTTTCAAGTGATTTTGGTCAAATTTTTTGCTATTACGATGGTTAATTATAGATTTTGAAGCAATTAAGCCATAGGTAATGTTGCTTCTACATGTCATTCAGGCCATGCTCTTACATGTCCATCGATATCTAACTTTTGTTTCTTCAAATGTGCTTGCTCATTAATGTGATCCATCCATCACAGCAACTTGCCATCGACGAACCGGAATATGTAAACGCAAACTTTCATGACCTTTCAACACTGCCCTCTTTTAAAAATAAGGGGGCATTAAGGCGGTCCATTCGGTTGACAAGATCAAAACGAGAGAATAGCGGAATTTATCTTGAGCTCCGAGGCCTATCGCTTGACCTCGAGGAGGAAGAGGAGAGGTGTATGGCACAGGTGAAGAATTGCGGCCTGTATTCAGTGAGTCAAAAATTCACGACTTGCGCCTCCTGAAAGCAGACTTAAATCATCACTCTGAAACTAACTGCATTTCTTCCATGGAGAATACAATTTTTTTCTTATTCTGCTTTGCATAACTTTTCTTTTTGGCAAATGTCACCTGCTTCAGTTACCCTCAGCTTGAGTTTTTTTGTTTGTTTATTTCTGTGGAAGTTGTTTGTGTGTAATCTTCTAAGGGGTGGGAAAAATTCCTCCATGGAGAATCTACAGGGGTGAGGGGAAATATCCTCCAGAGGGAATCTACTAGAGGGAGGGGGAAAATTCCTCCATGGGGAATTACAAAGGGAGGGGGGTAAATTCCTCCCTGGAAATCTACTAGGGGGAAAAGCCATTGTTTGTCCTTATTATTTTGAGGTTCTTATTTAATGTAGAAAAAATTTTCCCTCCAAATTTTGCAAAGATGTTATAATTTCAGCTGATGACATCATAATAAAAGTTTTTTCACTTTTCGTTAAAAAATATTGACCCTTAAAACAAAGATTTGAGATGACTGACTTCTCATAGAATGCCAAAAAGCTCCTGCCATGCTTTGGGCCAATGTCCTCAAAGGTTCCTCTTGGCTTGCATTGTCAAGGCAGGTTTATTTAAAAAAATATGTTTAAGTGGTCCAAGACAAGAGGACAAAAAAAAAAGAAGATAGACAAATAAAATTATGCAGGCAAAAGGTGCTATGATATTTCATTGAAACTCTTAAAGGTCATCCAAGCCAAGTGACCAGTACATCTGATATATATGTGAGCATTACTTCTTTAAGAATTTTGTACGGTGAATTACAGTTTTTTTCTGAAAATCTGGAAATGGTGGAAAGGTCTTCCTGTACAATTTTGTAAATACTTGGGAAAAGCTATAAAATTCATTTTATCCTGAAGGCAGTAGATTTTAATGTATTTTCAACCATTTTTTTCATTGTCTTTGGTTATCATTTGTCTTCTATCACATAAATTGGAAATACTTGACCAATGAATTTATTCTTCAGTCTGTGCAACTAATTGCTGGAAGATTGTAACAAAAAAAACTTAAATAAAGATATTTATCTGCTTCACTGTCTTCTGTGCCAAACTTGGAACCAGCCGTAGAAATATATATTAAAAGTAACAGTCCTTCTGCTATCGTATCTTTATTTGCTAAAAAGAAGAAAATGCATCAAAGCTTAAGTTTTCTTACGTTCTTTTCTTTCATTGAGAGGTTGACAAATGTTATGGCCAATGGTATCAACATAGTTTTTTGTTTGTTTTTTGTTCAGGGTGGGGAGGGGGGGAATAAGGTAGTGATCCCAACAGTTGAGAGAAAGAAATAGTGGAGTTATAGAGATCTACATGATCTGATATTTGAAAATGTAAGTATTTCTTCGGGAGAATGCAGGGGACAGAATGAATTTGGCGGGAATGCCTTGTGTCCTCATGAGTTTGGCGGGGATTCCTGGTGCCTTCGTGAATTTGGCGGGAATGCCTTGTACCTATGGGAATTTGGCAGGAATCCCTTGTACCTTTCCTCCTACTGATGCAACTGCTCTGTAGTTTTCCTCATTTAACCATTGTCCTAGTTTTTTCCGTTGATGACTTTTTAAGTTCTTATATAAATTCATTGGATGAAAGCTTTCTTTTGTAAATTGATGTTTGTGCGTTTAGTTCTTCAAAGCTGTTTCTTGTTTCATCCGTTTTGTGTCAGTCCTCAGCAGAGATAATCAATTATTAAATCACAGTGGCTGATCCAGGGGGTGAATAGGGTGGCTATAGCCAACCCCCTCCACTTCTCCGGCAAAAAAAGTCTTGACTCAGCAATGCCAAATACAAAGTAACTTTCTTCAGTCAAGTTGCCCTCTAAGAGCATATAAAGGCTTACTTTTCAAAATAAATCTCTGTTTTTCCATGGGGAACACCACCCTCCCACACCTACTTCCCCCCCCCCCTTGTTTGGTGCTTTGTGCCTCAATGGGACACTTCTCTGGACATCCCCCTTTCTTGAATTCTGGATCCGCCACTGAATCACGGCATGCTTGAGCTTAAGATTGTAGCTTTGCGTCATTAGTTTATTGTAGAAGGCTGTGTTTCAGATGCACATAAAGACTCTCCCAGCCTCCATGTACCCACCACACTCCCATCATCCGTAATGATGACTTCACCTACCACCCTTTCACCTTACCCCACCCCTTATAACCTCATGTGCATCCCTATTTCCTTCATAATACTGTTGCACCTATTAGCAATGCGTAATTCTCAGAAGCAAGAAACAATAGTTTAATGTACTCATAGTCATATGCATAGGAGGTGGGGTCACAAGGTTAATGATCATGTCATGCTCCCTCCTCCCTCCATTGCTAAACTTTAATACTAGTGGTACCTCCAAGGCAAGGAAGGGGGGGGGGCATAGAGGATGGGGGCCTAGATGGTAAGTCCTACTTACGAAAATATGAAACATCAAAGGACAGTTTGGATGCAAATATTGTTTCCACAATTTTAAGTTCTGTTTGATACTACTACCACACCACTTTTTATTTTTATATAAGATGATGTTTTTTTTCGTTGGGGGAGGTGGAGAGATCTTTCAGCAGACTTTCATCTCTGTTTGATTTTGAACTTCAGACAGGGAAGTTAAAACCCTCTTCAAACATATTCAAAAATAATTTTATTATAGCCCTATTTGTTAATTATCAGAGATTCCATTCTATTAACACATATGTAATATATATTATACATTATATAATATATTTCATATGTATAATATATTGTATTGCGTAGTGCCTCTACCGATAATACGACTCTTACAGCACCAACAAGGATATTAATATGGGCTGGAAGGGTTCTTATATTCTTGGCCGCAGAATCCCTGAAATGAGTGGATGTCGCTGCAGTCCTGGTAAATAATAGTGCAGGATTGTACATGCACAAGGCTAGCAGAAAATTCTTTGTCCAACATATAACCTTATATAATTTAAGTTTCAGAGAATATGCCATCGAAAGTTTCTGTACATTTGGTTTCTAAAGGGAACAGCTTTGCCAAAATAGGAAGATCAGCGTCTTCATGGCCTTGTGATAATTTCTGGCAAGTCTTTGGAATACGTGATACCCTTTGCTTGTTTTTTTTTTTCCCTTGTTTTTTTTTCTTTATGGTGCTTTGTATGTTTGTTCAGTTTGAGAATTGTTTATAATTCTATGAATTATTTAGGTTGATTTATTGTCAGTAGGTTCAGATCCATCCTCCAGGGGGCCTTGCATTTGCAGACCCCCCAGGGGTTATAGTCATTCCCTACCCACAGACATTTAGTTTTCAATTCTATAAATATTGTGCAATCATTAAATATACGGGTTGGGGCATTGATGGGCAGTTATTTTCCAATTCACAGAATAAAACTAGAAATTTAGATAAAATTTATGGGTGAATTCAGCAAAAAAGAACCCATCAAGCATTAATTGCCAGTGGATTCTTTTTGTAGCAACATCATGTATTTAAAATAGCATGCACAAATAGAAGAAATAAGAATAGGCGGAATTGTATGAAGACAGGTGGCAACAACTTGAGCTTAATTGGAAGAAAATATGCTATAACCCATGAAAATATGCTATCAACCATGAATATATGCTATCAACCATGGAAATATGCTATAAACCATGAAAATATGCTATAAACCATGAAAATATGCTATAAACCATGAAAATATGCTATCAACCTTGAAAATATGCTATCATCCATGAAAGTATGCTAACAGCCATGAAAATATGCTATAAATCAGGAAAGTATGCTATAAACCAGGAAACTAGGCTATAAACCAGAAAACTAGGCTATAAACCAGGAAACTAGGCTATAAACCAGGAAACTAGGCTATAAACCAAGAAACTAGGCTATAAACCAAGAAACTAGGCTATAAACCAGAAAACTAGGCTATAAACCAGGAAGCTAGGTTATAAACCAAGAAACTAGGCTATAAACCAAGAAACTAGGCTATAAGCCAGGAAACTAGGCTATAAGCCAGGAAACTAGGCTATAAACCAGGAAACTAGGCTATAAACCAAGAAACTAGGCTATAAACCAAGAAACTAGGCTATAAACCAAGAAACTAGGCTATAAACCAGAAAACTAGGCTATAAACCAGGAAACTAGGTTATAAACCAAGAAACTAGGCTATAAACCAAGAAACTAGGCTATAAACCAGGAAACTAGGCTATAAGCCAGGAAACTAGGCTATAAACCAGGAAACTAGGCTATAAACCAAGAAACTAGGCTATAAACCAAGAAACTAGGCTATAAGCCAGGAAACTAGGCTATAAACCAGGAAACTAGGCTATAAACCAAGAAACTAGGCTATAAACCAAGAAACTAGGCTATAAACCAGAAAACTAGGCTATAAACCAGGAAACTAGGCTATAAACCAAGAAACTAGGCTATAAACCAAGAAACTAGGCTATAAACCAGAAAACTAGGCTATAAACCAGGAAACTAGGTTATAAACCAGGAAACTAGGCTATAAACCAGAAACTAGGCTATAAACCAAGAAACTAGGCTATAAGCCAGAAACTAGGCTATAAACCAGAAACTAGGCTATAAACCAAGAAACTAGGCTATAAACCAAGAAACTAGGCTATAAACCAGAAAAATAGGCTATAAACCAGGAAACTAGGTTATAAACCAGGAAACTAGGCTATAAACCAAGAAACTAGGCTATAAACCAAGAAACTAGGCTATAAGCCAGGAAACTAGGCTATAAACCAAGAAACTAGGCTATAAACCAAGAAACTAGGCTATAAACCAGAAAACTAGGCTATAAACCAGGAAACTAGGTTATAAACCAGGAAACTAGGCTATAAACCAAGAAACTAGGCTATAAACCAGGAAAATATGCTAGAAACCATGAACAAATGCTAGAAACCATGAAAATATGCTAGAAACAATGAAAATATGCTATCAGCCATGAAATTAGGCTAAAAACCATGAAAATAGGCTAGAAACCATGAAAATAGGCTATCAACTCTAAAAATATGCTATCAACCATGAAAATTTGCTAGAAACAATGAAAATATGTTACAATTATGAACATATGCTGTCAAGCATGAAAATATGCTATCAACCATGAGATTATGCTATCAAGCATTACAAATATTCAATCAACCATGAGAATATGCAATAAATCATGAAAATATGCTATAAACCATTAAAATATGCTATAAACCATGAAAATATGCTATAAACCATTAAAACATGCTACATAAACCATGAAAATATACTATAAACCAGGAAAATATGCTATACAAACCAGGAAAATATGCTATCAACCAGGAAATTTTGCTATCAACCAGGAAAATGTGCTATCAACCAGGAAAATGTGCTACCAACCAAGGAACTGTGCTATCAATCCGGGAACTGTGCTATAAACCAGGAAAAATATGCTATCAACCATGAAAATATGCTATCAACCATGAAAATATGCTATCAACCATGAAAATATGCTATAGACCATGAAAATATGCTATCAAAGTTGAAAATATGCTATAAACCATGAAAATATGCTATAAACAATATGCTATCACATATTTTTATGGTCTATAGCATATTTTCATGATTTATATTTATAAAAATATGCCAGAAACGATAAAATTAGGCTATAAACCATAAAAAATAGTCCAGAAACTATCAAAATAGGCCAGAAACTATTAAAATAGGCCAGAAACTACGAAAATAGGCCAGAAACCATGAAAATAGGCCAGAAACCACGAAAATAGGCCAGAAGCCACGAAAATTGGCCAGAAACCACGAAAATAGGCCATACATTATTAAAATAGGCCCATAGACCACGAAAAGGCCAGAAACCAGGAAAAAATGCCATAGACCAGGAAAATAGGCCATAAACCAGAAAAATAGGCCATAAACCAGAAAAATAGGCCATAGACCAGGAAAATAGGCCATAGACCAGGAAAATAGGCCATAGTTTAGGAAAATAAGCCATAGACCAGGAAAATAGGTCATAGACCAGGAAAATAGGTCATAGACCAGGAAAATTGGCCAGAGACCACGAAAATTGGCCAGAGACCACGAAAATAGGCCAGAGACCACGAAAATAGGAACATAGGCCATAAACCAGGAAAATAGGCCATAAACCAGGAAAATAGGCCATAAACCAGGAAAATAGGCCATAAACCAGGAAAATAGGCCATAAACCAGGAAAATAGGCCATAAACCAGGAAAATAGGCCATAAACCAGGAAAATAGGCCATAAACCAGGAAAATAGGCCATAAACCAGGAAAATAGGCCATAAACCAGGAAAATAGGCCATAAACCAGGAAAATAGGCCATAAACCAGGAAAATAGGCCATAAACCAGGAAAATAGGCCATAAACCAGGAAAATAGGCCATAAACCAGGAAAATAGGCCATAAACCAGGAAAATAGGCCATAAACCAGAAAATAGGCCATAAACCAGGAAAATAGGCCATAAACCAGGAAAATAGGCCATAAACCAGGAAAATAGGCCATAAACCAGGAAATAGGCCAAAACCAGGAAAATAGGCCATAAACCAGGAAAATAGGCCATAAACCAGGAAAATAGGCCATAAACCAGGAAAATAGGCCATAAACCTGGAAAATAGGCCATAAACCAGGAAAATAGGATATAGTTGAAAGACTACCTCATATGTACAGAATATAAACTACAGGCGCTACTGTTATAATTTAAAGACTATCCTGTTCAGAATATAAACTACAGGCGCTACTGTCGTAAGTTAAAGACTACCCTGTACAGAATATAAACTACAGGCGTTACTGTCTTAAGTTAAAGTATACCCTGTAAAGAATATAAACTACAAGCTCTACTGTTGTAATTAAAAGACTACCTTGTACAGGATATAAACTACAGGCGCTACTGTCAAATTTAAAGACTACCCTGTACAGAATGTAAGTACATGCGCTACTGTTGTAATTGAAAGACTACCCTGTGCAGAATATAAACTACAGGCACTAGTAGTGTTATTTAAAGACCACCCTGTGCAGAATATAAATTACAGGCGCTACTGTCGTAATTTAAAGACTACCCTGTGCAGAATATAAACTACAGGTGCTACTGTCATAATTTAAAGACTACCCTGGCAGAATATAAACTACAGGCGCTACTGTCGTAATTTAAAGACCACCTAGTGCAGAATATAAACTACAGGCGCTACTGTCGTAAATTAAAGACTACCCTGTGCAGAATATAAACCACAGGTGCTACTGTCGTAATTTAAAGACCACCCTGTGCAGAATATAAACTACAGGCACTACTGTCGTAATTTAAAGACCACCTTATGCAGAGTATAAACTACAGGCGCTACTGTTGTAATTTAAAGACTACCCTGTGCAGAATATAAACTACAGGTGCTACTGTCATAATTTAAAGACTACCTTGGCAGAATATAAACTACAGGCGCTACTGTCGTAATTTGAAGACTAGCCTGTACAGAATATAAACTATGGACACTACTGTCGTAATTTAAAGACAACCCTGTACAGAATATAAAGTACAGGTTCTATTGTCGTTATTTAAAGACTACCTTGTACAGAATATAAAGTACAGGCGCTACTGTCATAATTTAAGGACTACCCTGTACAGAATATAAAGTTGATTTTAGCGAATATGGTATATCTACATGTCCGTACACCTTCAAGCCCTGCCACACCCCCGTGGCTGCATGAGCATGGCTTTTGCTATAGTTTCATTATATTTTTATTAGTTTCATTATATTCTTTAGTTTCATTATATTTTTTGTTTCATTTTATTTTTTGTTTCATTATATTTTTTGTTTCATTATATTCTTTAGTTTCATTATATTCTTTAATTTGATTTTGTACATGCTTTTAAACTTCAAAAGTATTTTGTTAATACTTTGAAATGCCTATATGAGAGATAGCTTGATTCACCATTTAATTTTCCATTTCAGAACGACGCACGGTATGTAATTAAGTCAAATGTCTTATGTTTTAATGTGAAAATAATACCTATTTATGATTAACGAATGTAAACCTAATCTTTTTATTAAGCAATATGTGATATATAGATGATATATATCTGAAATGTATTGTACATTTTATAAATGTACATTTCATAAATACACATTGCTGTCCAACGAGATACCTTATTTTGCCTTTGCCTGTAGTAACATTTGTAGCACATAGCAAGCATTTAGAGTTCTTCTTTAGTGAAGTTCTGTATCTGCGTAGAAGAAATGTAATACATCAAGTCATAATGATTTGTTTTTAATTTGCATTTATCATTTAGATGATCATTTTGTTTTATTAGATAACGTTTACTTTCAGTTTATTTGATTTTGAGTTTGATTTTAGCATTAGAAATGGCTCTGCTTAAAACCAGAAACACTACGACCGGTCCTCATAAAGAGCAGGGCCGGTTGAAGTAAAAGTTACCTATTTCTTTAATTCCCAAAACCACAAAACTGTGGTCTCAACATTCCATACAAGCTGTTCAATGAACCATGTGCTTGATTTCCACCCAACACAAAGGAGTTTTTATTAAGAGGAGCAGCATCTCCCAAGGGTATGAAATGTCCTTTGAAGCAAAGTTATTCTGGTGGAATGATGCGTAAATTTATAGTCTGAAATTTAACAAAACATATTTTTAAGCAGTGTCTATACTAATGAGATTTTTCTTGAATAAAATGTAGGATACCTTACTTTACCAGTCCAGTTCGTACCCCCGATCGGGAGAACAGTTTTGTTCTCCCGATCGAGGGATGCTTTACAGCAGTATCCCACAATGCATCTATTGAATTCAAAGTTTGTATAGGAATAACATAAGAATCAGACATATTTCGAGCGCAGGGAACTCAACCACTGTGAAGGGTTCAAATTTGTCATCACTATTTGAAATAATGGCATATGAATTATCTTTTCACCGTGCACTTTTAAAATTCACTGCGGTTTTCGAGAAATTTAAAGAAAAGTGATGAATTCTTATTGTGTGTTACCGTTAGGCAGTTGCACTTTTACAAGGTTTTCTGAATTTATAAAAAAAAAGTTGGGGATTTGTGAAAATTATTTGGTAATAACTGCGTGTTATTTAGCTATAACTGCGTGATAATAACGAAGTTGTTTTACTTTCGCGAAATTGAACATGAACAAAGCAAACTTTGTTACAAACCTTCAATGAAACAAGTGATAAGCGTCTGTGACTGAAACTTCACAATGAAAATGGCTGCTTCCATATATCACTGTAAGCTCAGTGTGCATGCTTGAGTCTCTGGATAGGGAACTTATTGAGTCCCCCGATCGGCGGAACTGTTTACTCATGCCAAGAGTAACATTTGTTATGCAAGATTCACTTAAACCTTCAGGTTTTTCATCTGTCAACTTTGATGCAAAAAGGACTGAAGATTTGAAGACTTTCTTGATTTTTGTTTTGTTTTTTTGTCTGTTATGTTTTGTACTTCATAGTTTTATATATGCTGAAAAATCACCATTGATCATGCATAATACCAAAACTAGATATGCCATTTTTGAAATTTAAACGATTAATTCAGGGGTGAGGTAACTTGGTCTTATATGAACAGTGACGGCACCAGGATTTTGGTCATGGGGGGCAAGAGGGGAAAATTGGTCTCATGGAGGGGGGGGGGCAAAAGCCTATAAATTGGACAAAAATGTGGGGGAGGCAAAGCAATCTTGTGGAAGGCAAATTTCTTCCTCCTCCCCTTCTCCCCCCCCCATAGTGCCACCACTGTATATGAAAGAGGACTAATTCAAACAAAACAACTGGCAAGAGATTACTTCAATATCTTATTCCATGCATTGAGGAGATATTCAAGTTTAAAGTTCTGTCTCTTATATAGAAATGACTGGCACAGTAAGTCTACTTTGGTAAGTTGGCGCCCTCATCCTCACTTTAACAATTCTTAATGTAAGATAATTAATTTAATTTGTCTACTATTTGAATAATTTTTCCCTCAAACCTCCTTCAGGTGTTGAAGTATAAGTACCCTTACTGATTATTGTTTGACTACTTGCCTGACATATCCCATGGTTTCTAAGTCACAAAATCTTAGGAAAACTATGATGGAATACATAAAGATAAGGAATTTGTAATCTGATTTCAGTCATCTCAACACAAATGATATGTTAATAAAAAATAGTAAAACTGAATCTAGAAAGGGTATTTAAAATATACCACCTGAAGAAAGATTGAGAACAAAAATTTAAATAGTGAAAAATTGAATAAACTTTTTTTGAATACTTTAACAATTGTTAAGATGTGAGGATGAAGGCACCACCTTTCCCAACTAGTAGACTTACTATATCAGTCATTTCTACACATAGATAATACCCTAAACTTGAATATCTCCTTAGTGGAATGAGATTTGTAAATGGTTTCTTCACCATTTTGTTTCTTTTAAAGTCATCTTTCTTATGAATAGACTTGCTTGACCAATGAACTGGTCTACCCAGAATTGAGTGTTCTTGATCAGGTTATGAAACCAGCATACACCTCAAAGGTATGGACAAGTCAACATTCGGACAGAATGACTTTTGAATTTGATTATAGATTAATTTTTTTCTGTCCCAAAATTTCATGAAGAAATGGTCAAAATATCTCAATTCATTTCTTATGGGGTTAAGAACCCCACCAATTTGAAGAATGGCCATTAACCACACACTTAGTGCACTTTATATAATGTGCTACACTAAATCTAATATTTCTCTATTTTTCTTTAACTCGCAAAAATGCACCGGCACTTGTTATTGCTTTTGTATGTAGTCACTTGCAGCGCTGAAAGAGTTACAACACCAACAGGCGGAGTATCTAGAATTTGAGAGCAAACAGCGCCACCTTTGGACACAAACCACCTTTCTACTAATACCTCTGCCTCCTCTCTTTCTGACTCAAATGAGTCACAATCTTCGCACGTGAGTCTATGGTTGTGTTGTCACGACCAATGCTTTCCTTTTGCATTATATTAATGGTGATAGGATAGTCTCTTTGGTAACGCTAACATTTTCACATTGTTCAAGGTTAGCATTTGTATTTTGTGATTAGTTATCTACTTAATTTCATTTTTTTATTAATTTGGTTCAGATGAAAAGGACTCCAGAGATGTTTAAAAACAAGAAGAAAAAAAACAAAACAATCATTACCATAATTTGGTTACTGTTATAGAATTGGCAAGGTCTGGTGATATAACAGTTTTTATAATTATGTGAAAGATCATTAAATTCTGAGTAAAATGCCTTCCAAATCTCTGGTTTCCAGCATATTTTCCTGGTTTAAAGCATAATTTTCTGGTTTATATCATATTTTCCTGGTTTATAGCATATTTTCTGGTTTATAGCCTATTTTCTTGGTTTTAATTTCCAATTAAGCTCAAGTTGTCACCTGTCCATAGATCTTTATACTCATTGCAAGCTTTACAAGATTGTCATTTTGAAATGATTGGAATCACAATGTGCTCATTTCAGGCTTACTAACTCACTGCTAGCAGGTTTAAAGGAGACTTAAAGTCTGACAATCAATCCTTGGTTCATATATAAAGATTAATGATTCTGGTAGAATGGCCTGACTTTTGCAAATCTTGAACCGTGCAAAATACTTATAAAGATACTCATGCCAAAAATTAATCTTTTATACAGATTTTGTTTAAGATTGTTTAAAATACATAAAAAGCTTAAGATTGTTTAAAATACATAAAAGCTTAAGATTGTTTAAAATACAAAAAAGCTTAGGATTGTTTAAAATACATAAAAAGCTTAAGATTGTTTAAAATACATTAAAAGCTTAAGATTGTTTAAAATACACAAAAGCTTAAGATTGTTTAAAATACATAAAAAGCTTAAGATTGTTTAAATTACATAAAAAGCTTAAGATTGTTTGAAATATATAAAAAGCCTAATTAAGATTGTTTAAAATACATTAAAAGATAAGATTGTTTAAAATACATTAAAAGCTTAAGATTGTTTAAAATACATAAAAAGCTTAAGATTGTTTAAAATACATAAAAAGCTTAAGATTGTTTAAAATACATAGAAAGCTGAAGATTGTTAAAAATACATAAAAAGCTTAAGATTGTTTAAAATACATAAAAGCTTAAGATTGTTTAAAATACATAAAAAGCTTAAGATTGTTTAAAATACATAAAAGCTTAAGATTGTTTAAAATACATAAAAAGCTTAAGATTGTTTAAAATACATAAAAAGCTTAAGATTGTTTAAAATACATAAAAGCTTAAGATTGTATAAAATACATAAATCTTAAGATTGTATAAAATACAAAAAAAGCTTAAGATTGTTTAAAATACAAAAAAGCTTAAGATTGTATAAAATACATAAAAAGCTTAAGATTGTTTAAAATACAAAAAAAGCTTAGGATTGTTTAAAATACATAAAAAGCTTAAGATTGTTTAAAATACATTAAAAGCTTAAGATTGTTTAAAATACACAAAAAGCTTAACCCTTACTCTACCACGCGGCGATACTATCGCCGATTTCAAACCACCTTTTTCTAAAAATAAAATCGGGACTTTACCACGGTCCTATACGAGTGATCTTGGTATCATTTTAAAGTACTTGAATAGTTCTTTCATAAAATGAAACTTTTTTTTAGAGGTTATATTACATAATTTTTAGAAAAATTACATCGAGAAATGGTAAAAATCAATAATTGCTAAAAACATTGCATTTTTTTTTTTTTTTTTTTTCAAATCTTACGATAATTTCAAGATCACATTTTTGCTTCAAAATCAAACACGCAAGTCCTAAGACATGATAGTATTGGTTTCTGGTATAATTTTTATAATCCCTACGTCCAATCTTTTGTTCTAGTGAAAGTTCTGCAAAATTTCATGAATTTCTGCTATTTTTGGCCGGTTTTGTTCAAAAAATCGTGAAACCCAAACCTCACAACACGCATGCTTGGTTGAAACGCCGTTCGAAAGCGCTTGAAATTTCCTTTCATTTGACATATAAATTAAGGCATACCCCCCTCTATTTAGAACCTATCCTATAAGAACAAAATTACAGCCATTCAATTTCAACGACCACGTAGCGCAGGGGAAAATTACGCGACTAGCGTCAAGCGCCGGGTTCGAAAAGCCGCGTGACCACTGCGTAATTATTTTTCTGCTGCAGCTTTCAGGGGACGTTTGACTTTTATCATTTTTGATGATAAAAGCTTACCCTTTCTTTCTAAAAAATGTAGGTTAGTATCATTAGAAAGGAAATTTCAAAATAAATCTAAATATGTAACACAAATCTCTGTTTTCAATACTGACAAGAAGTTATACTTCTGCAAAGATTGACCATTTGTTGAACAAATTTAGCCAAAATTGCTTATTTTGCATAATTCTGTCTAATATTTCCTCAATTGGTTTTAATTACTCAAAAGCTAAATAACTTAGCATCTATTCCAACCAAACTTGTAACGAAAGAAAATGAAAGGAAAGTTGTCAAAAATGCATAGAAATAAAAAGTTACGAAAATTGGGGTCGCTATTTCTAAAGCCCTGGTAGAGTAAGGGTTAAGATTGTTTAAAATACATAAAAACTTAAGATTGTTTGAAATATAAGAAAGCTTAAGATTGTTTAAAATACATAAAAAGGTTAAGATTGTTTAAATTACATAAAAAGCTTAAGATTGTTTGAAATATATAAAAGCCTAATTAAGATTGTTTAAAATACATTAAAAGATAAGATTGTTTAAAATACATTAAAAGCTTAAGATTGTTTAAAATACATAAAAAGCTTAAGATTGTTTAAAATACATAAAAAGCTTAAGATTGTTTAAAATACATTAAAAGCTTAAGATTGTTTAAAATACATTAAAAGCTTAAGATTGTTTAAATTACATAAAAAGCTTAAGATTGTTTGAAATATATAAAAAGCCTAATTAAGATTGTTTAAAATACATTAAAAGATAAGATTGTTTAAAATACATTAAAAGCTTAAGATTGTTTAAAATACATAAAAAGCTTAAGATTGTTTAAAATACATAAAAAGCTTAAGATTGTTTAAAATACATAGAAAGCTGAAGATTGTTAAAATACATAAAAAGCTTAAGATTGTTTAAAATACATAAAAAGCTTAAGATTGTTTAAAATACATAAAAAGCTTAAGATTGTTTAAAATACATAAAAAGCTTAAGATTGTTTAAAATACATAAAAAGCTTAAGATTGTTTAAAATACATAAAAGCTTAAGATTGTATAAAATACATAAATCTTAAGATTGTATAAAATACAAAAAAGCTTAAGATTGTTTAAAATACAAAAAGCTTAAGATTGTATAAAATACATAAAAAGCTTAAGATTGTTTAAAATACAAAAAGCTTAGGATTGTTTAAAATACATAAAAAGCTTAAGATTGTTTAAAATACATTAAAAGCTTAAGATTGTTTAAAATACACAAAAAGCTTAAGATTGTTTAAAATACATAAAAACTTAAGATTGTTTGAAATATAAGAAAGCTTAAGATTGTTTAAAATACATAAAAAGGTTAAGATTGTTTAAATTACATAAAAAGCTTAAGATTGTTTGAAATATATAAAAAGCCTAATTAAGATTGTTTAAAATACATTAAAAGATAAGATTGTTTAAAATACATTAAAAGCTTAAGATTGTTTAAAATACATAAAAAGCTTAAGATTGTTTAAAATACATAAAAGCTTAAGATTGTTTAAAATACATAGAAAGCTGAAGATTGTTAAAAATACATAGAAAGCTGAAGATTGTTAAAAATACATAAAAAGCTTAAGATTGTTTAAAATACATAAAAAGCTTAAGATTGTTTAAAATACATAAAAAGCTTAAGATTGTTTAAAATACATAAAAAGCTTAAGATTGTTTGAAATACATAAAAGCTTAAGATTGTATAAAATACATAAATCTTAAGATTGTATAAAATACAAAAAGCTTAAGATTGTTTAAAATACAAAAAGCTGAAGATTGTATAAAATACATAAAAAGCTTAAGATTGTTTAAAATACAAAAAGCTTAAGATTGTTTAAGATACATAAAAAGCTTAAGATTGTTTAAAATACATAAAGAGCAGAAGATTGTTTGAAATATATAGAAAGCTTAAGATTGTTTAAAATACATAAAAAGCTTAAGATTGTATAAAATACATAAAAGCTTAAGATTGTTTAAAATACAAAAAGCTTAAGATTGTTTAAAATACAAAAAAGCTTAAGATTGTTTAAAATACATAAAAAGCTTAAAATTGTTTGAAATATATAAAAGCTTAAGATTGTTTAAAATACATTAAAAGCTTAAGATTGTTTAAAATACATAAAAAGCTTAAGATTGTTTAAAATACATGAGAAGCTTAAGATTGTTTAAAATACATAAAAGCTTAAGATTGTATAAAATACATAAAAGCTTAAGATTGTTTGAAATATATAGAAAGCTTAAGATTGTTTAAAATACATAAAAAGCTTAAGATTGTTTAAAATACATAAAAGCTTAAGATTGTATAAAATACAAAAAGCTTAGGATTGTTTAAAATACATAAAAGCTTAAGATTGTTTGAAATATATAGAAAGCTTAAGGTTGTTTAAAATACATAAAAAGCTTAAGGTTGTTTAAAATACATAAAAAGCTTAAAATTGTTTAAAATACATAAAAGCTTAAGATTGTATAAAATACAAAAAAGCTTAGGATTGTTTAAAATACATAAAAGCTTAAGATTGTTTAAAATACATGAAAAGCTTAAGATTGTTTAAAATACATAAAGAGCTTAAGATTGTTTAAAATACATAAAAGCTTAAGATTGTTTAAAATACATAAAAGCTTAAGATTGTTTAAAATACATAAAAGTTTAAGATTGTTTAAAATACATAAAAAGCTTAAGATTGTTTGAAATATATAGAAAGTTTAAGATTGTTTAAAATACATAAAAGCTTAAGATTGTTTAAGATACAAAAAAGCTTAAGATTGTTTAAAATACATAAAGAGCAGAAGATTCTTTAAAATACAAAAAAGCTTAAGGATGTTTCAAATACATAAAAAGCCTAAGATTGTTTGAAATATATAGAATGCTTAAGATTATTTAAAATACATAAAAAGCAAATAAAATGAATGAAAAACAAGAAGAGTTTATTTGTATTTTACCGCTTTATTACAAAAACTACCTGTTTTAAAAATGGGATAAACCAAGTGATGTTGGTCATTGCTTAACGGGAATTAATGCATGAGTCAAAACAATGCAATTACTCTGTAGAAATTTTATAATTGTCCTTATTTTATATGATAGAATTAAAAATTCTACTGATCAAGTTTTATATCTCCTGAATCAATCTAACACATTTGTTGTAGCTATTAAGAACTCTAGTGCTACTACTCTAGGGGCCACCATTTTGATTTTAAAACATGCAGAAAATGATGTCATCAACCCAGAATCTCAGTTTTCTAGCAAATAAAAAATTGGTTCCCTTTTGTAAGGGTCAACGACATTTTTGTGTACACATGAAATTATCAAACATGCTGTTTTAAAACTGTGTCACATCATATCGGAATCAAAAATTTACTAAAATTTGTAAAGAAATACATTATAATCCTTATGCCACTGTTGGGGAAATAGTGGCATGCACAAGATTTCAATACAGATTTGAACAAAATGGCAGCCCACATGTACCAATTTTAAAGATGAATAATTTGAGATAGAAATAAGATATTGAATTGCTGTTTTTGGTAGTTGGTTTAGAATTTAATTGCCTATCATATGAAATAAGGATTGTATCAGACTTGAGCTCCTTTAAGCTCACAGCCAGTTTTTAAAAGCTAATGGCTAGCTGATACAAGATCAAATGAGCTTACGACAAAGGAATTCTCCTCTTCCACCCCCTCTCTACTTTGTTTTTGTTTTACCCATGCACCTCCTCTCTCGATCACAGCTTTCTGGCTTTTGTTCTTGAATTTCTCTCATTCTTCCCTGGTCTCTTTCCTTAACCTCTAAAATGATCTGACCTCTCAGGCACAATTTGACCTTCGTTGTCGAACTCAAACAAACAAACAAACAAACAACAAAGGAACTCATAACTTGTATTTTTTCTGTTTCAAATTAACAGTTAAATTGTTTCAATTTGTTTTCCTTTGTTAGTGAAATACCTTATTAGTAGAATAGCCAATAACACCGCTTTTATTGTAGTTTCAACTATTTTGCTCTATAACCTCTAACATTTAACCTTCTCTTTAATTCGCAATGTGCACCTGACAATTGTTAATGCTTTTGTAGTCACTTGCAGCGCTGAAAGAGTTGCAACACCAAGAGGCGGAGTATCTAGAATTTGAAGAGCAAACAGCGCCACCTTCTGACACAAACCGCCTTTCTACTAACACCTCTGCCTCCCCTCTTTCTGACTCAAATGAGTCACATTTTCCGCACGTGAGTTGTGTTGTCATGACCAATGCTTTCCCTTTTGCATTATATTAATGGTGAATGGTTGCTTAAATCTGTTTATCTTGTTTCCTTCAATGAATACTAACATTGTCACAATGTTCAATGTTTGTATTTTATCATCATATTTATGAAAATGTTTCTTTCAGAAATAATGTATATAAATGTCTTCATTTCACTGTTTCAACATTTGTAAAAAGGTCAGATTTATAAAAGGATTGGTGAATTTACAAGACATTCTAGGGGAACTAAATGTTCCAACAGTCTTTTGAATTTGGTACAGCCATTTGGCACAGCCATTTGGTACAGCCATGTGGTACAGGCATTTGGTACAGCTATTTGGTACAGCCATGTGGTACAGCCATGTGGTACAGCCATGTGGTACAGCCATGTGGTACAGCCATGTGGTACAGCCATGTGGTACAGCCATGTGGTACAGCCATTTGGTACAGCCATTTGGTACAGCCATTTGGTACAGCCATTTGGTACAGCCATTTGGTACAGCCATTTGGTACAGCCATTCAAAAAAATAGCAAGAAAAAAAGGATTTAAGAGGATTGAGGTTTTACAGTTAAGGAGTAGGTAGCTGAGTTGGTAGAGTGCATCTTTGCAGCTCTTGCTGCCCCCCTCCCATTCAGCTGTTGAAAGAAGCGACAATGGTTGAATGGCACTCGCCGTCCTTCAGATGGGAAGTTAAACCGTCAGTCCAAATGTTAGGACAGTCACACCCTAAAAAATCGGTTAAGATTTTACCACGTGCATTTTAATATTGCCCAATATTTTAGAACCTCAGAACGGAACTAGAAAATTCCTCATGTTTAAACTCCTTGTTTTCCTAGCCTTTTTCAAAATATTTTGAATGGGAGAAGTTGGCTGTAGTGAACAGGATTGATTATTGTTATAACCCTGATCCAGATTTAGCAGTAGGATGCAATTTGAGAACATTTGATGTTTGAAAATTTGGGAAAGAAATACAAAGAATTACATTAAAGAATGTTAGCTGTATTCCTGTTTATACATCATCACTTTTGCACATGCTGAAATATTATAGACACTTTGATTTGTTATAACTTTTAAAATATAAGTGCTATTGTGACTATTTGACAACTGTCCTGCTCAAAAATTAACACTTTTCTATCTGCACAACATTTATCTACCTGTTCCTAACTTTGTGCTGCTCTCATGGTGCTCAGTGCATTTTAAACATGCTGTTGCCACATGTCCATGAATCGTTAATGCTAAAACACTTATGGCAGCATTGATGGATCCAACTGACAAGCAACAGACATTGAAACAACCCAAAAAGCAAAAAAAAAAAAAAGCTACCATGCAGCATAATTATCCTCTCGCAAATGAATATTGGTGAATTGGGATATAGCATTTTTACTGTTTGTTTGTCTGTCTGTCCGTGTATCCTGTCCACATCCATTGTCTGTCTGACCTGGTGCATTGTTCAGCTACTGGGAACAATAAGTTTTATCCCTTGAAAAGGAATTCCAACTATATTTATAAAAATAAATTTAAATAAAGGGAAAATCTTGCTTGTGACATTGTTTTAGAAGGAAAGAAAAAGTAAAAATCAATATTTTTTGATGCAAAGAAAAGTTTTGAATACTGTTTTGTAATAGGAGTATTAAAACTTAAATGAATTTTTTTTGAAAATATTATTGAACAATTTTAATTTTCATGTATTAATAATTGTCCATAAAATGTGCAAAATAAACTTTAATTTGTATATTATAGCAGATTGTGATAAAACCAAGAAGAAGGGTTGTGTTAAGGTCTTTCACACTAGAAAATCTCCATATTGGACACAGGTCCGACATGGATAATCTTGACAGACCTTTTCACACTGTAATTTTTAATGCAACATTGACCCGTGTAGGAGCTCCACCCGTGTTGTAACTAACCATGCTCTGGAGTAGGGTTAAGAGGTGTTAATCCATATTGAGAATTCCAATACGAACAACCAAATACACGTATCGGAAATGACCCACGGTTATTGATGAGAAGTGTGAACGCAGAGCGGCACTGAACCGTATTGAGTCAACATGGATTGTACCCATCCATCCATGTTCATTTGTAGTAGGCGCCTTTTCCATAGGATACAAAGCGCCCAGAATGCTGCCCCAAAGTGTGTAAATTTGACAGGAATCAAAGGTAGGCAGTATGAAAAGCCCATTAGATAGATACCATGTGATGTTGGTGCCTCTTGATAGTAGAGGTGACTGAGCAACGTGAATACATCATTCCTGGGTAAGCACCACAAAACAGGAAATATGATGGCAGAGGGTATCACCCCAGGGACAGTTTGAACATATCATTCAACTTGCTTTACTAAACCATTTTTGTCCTTTGTCAGTATCGTCATAACATCCATAGCAAGAGTTTTGTTTGTTTGTCACGTTGTCTGATGTTGTGTGCAGTGTGCTTAGGGCCACTGTGCCGTCCTCTATACTTCTCTCCTGTTCCTCTTTTCACTATGCCCTTGTATTATATAACCTCATAGCACTGCCACAAGACTAACACATCTCATTGCACCCAGTTGAAGTGCCAGTTTGTTTGTTAGTCTATTTGTGTTTAACGAAATTTTTACAGTTTAAAGTCCTATGTCCCAAAAGAGGTAATTTATGAACTTGTTTGATACTTGAGCTGAGATGATGTCTGTGGCAGTGCTATGAAGTTAACGTAAACGATGGTCTAAGAAGAGATAGGTAGGGAAAGGTATTTGGACATTCAAATCATCATTTGGTATGAATACTAAATACATTATTTGAGTTTTGTTAGTGTTCAACATGAACTGTAACATGGCTGTAATTTCAAGAGGGGGGGGAGAGACATGTCCCCCTCCCCCTCCACACACTTTTCAGTATAATTCTGAAACAGTATATTTTGGTGAAAATTTGCCTTTAGTTGTTCCCCCTTCCATGTTTTGAATAAGAAGACATATCCGCCCCTCCCCCTCCTCCTTACTTTTCTGGATGACAATTAAGGCCCTGAACAGACTTGACCCAAGAGTCCATTGTTGCAAAATATGCATAACTAGCACAAAAACAACAAATGCTTCAGTATCAAGAATGCTGCTTCTGTAGAGAAATGCAGAAGAGTTCGAACAGCTATTGTTATTTTTTAGTATTTTTTTTGTATTTGTTTTTACATTAAAATGTTTCTGTGGTCAGCCATAACTTATCAGATTTAAAACAGTTAAGACTTATAAATACATGTTTTTTATTTCACCAAATAATTCTTAAGTTTGCAAATCTTTTTTGGAGAATACTTGAGATTGGTAAAATGCTTTCTTATAAGAAGCTGGCAAAGACTTAAATAGTTTAGGCATGATTTATTTTTGCAAAAAGGCATTCCCAATATTAATTTGAATTGAGCACACTAAGAGGTTCTAGAATGGTTGGTAATAAACGATGAAACCTGGTGTAGGATTTCTGAACTGCATTCTGTTGTTCCATCAACAAATTAAGAAACTAATTACTTATTTCAAAAATTGATTTATTCCAGAATTTGCCTTTTCCAGTCAACGGAAGCGCTGTATCACGTAATTCCAGTAGTGCGTCAGACATAAGCAAAGGGGCGTCAAATGATGGCACAGTGAAGACTGGTAAGGAAAAAGTCAACATTGTCCAAAGGTATGGCTACCTTCAAGCGCCAGAGATGGACAAAACTGTGAAATCTAAACCTGTGAGCCCAAGTATTGCAAGAAGAAAACTTGAAAGTGGTAAGATAGAAAATGAATATGAATATAAATTTGTGATATGATTAGGATATATTTGATAGCTGATGGTTTATCTTTAGAAAGTTTGCATGATGTGTTTTACAGATGTGGCACAGTCAAGTCTAAGAGCTCTGTCTCTTAGTGCTGAGCCAAACACTCCCGTAATACCTAAGGGGACTCTTCTCTTCGACTTTTCTTCCCCCTTTCCAGCATAATTATAAAAATGTACACAAGGTTAAGAAACCCCCCCCCCCCTTCCCTCCATCCACGCCCTCTTTGTGAAGGAGAATCACAGCTCTGACCATGTCCATTTTACAATCAGGGACAAAGGTCTTGGCACTTTTCCCCATTCCCCTGATTCAATGTTGATATGCACTTTGGAAGAAAAGTTTGTAAAATATCTGCAACATTGAAGGGGGTTATAAATTATAAAGGGAAGAAAAAAAGTACCAAGTACTTTTCTCTGAGATTGTGGACTCCTCTTTTCACCTCCTCCATGTTGTCCCTCACATATTCTCATGTGCGGCTCGCCGTAGGGGCCATGGGGTGAACTTGCCCCCCCAAAGATTTAATAATCACTGTTTCTTCGTATCAAATTATATTATATACCCCCCCTCCCCATACAATCATGTATTGTGGTGAGGGTGGGGGTGAAATAGAATTGCCAAAATGTCAAATCACTTATACTAGCTTCAGCATAATTTTGTTTAGAAAATAGTAGCATCCTTTTGCAAAATTTGTGATATCTGAACATTGGCGGGATTTTCCCACCAGAAGTAAAGGTAGGGGCAATGACACAAAATGAAATTATTCTGATGGGGAAGGGGGGGGGCGGAAGGAGATTATAAAATCACTCAAAATACAAAAAAATCATGAAAAAGTATGGGGAAGTGTTCTCCCACATCTCACCGATGTATTAATAGGAGCACTGAGCTTAAAATTGAAATGTAATCCTTCATATTTCTGTCTTGAATATCAGTTTGACAGTCTTTGAATGTGAGGAAAATGTTTTCTCAACTTAAGATTTTGATTTGGGGGTAGGCATTCGGCTAATTCCAAAAAGGTTTTTGACCCCCTGCTCAAGGTTTTTTTTTTTTCTTCAAGCAACTGTTACAAGACTATCACATGATATAAAAAAAAATCCAAAGGACATAATATTTTCATGGTTTTTCCTGAATTTTGAAGCAATTAAGCTGATGTTGCTTATCTACTTATCCATCAATGGTAGCAGAATAAAACAAATATTGGAGGGGGTAGGGGGGGGATCGAATTGAGCAATGAATTTTACTGAAGCTAAAAAATTAAGTGGCGAGCACATCCCTGTGAAACTAATAAACTAAATATTTTACATTTTAGAACACATTTATGGCATTATGGTGTTTAAACATGACATCACTTTTTTGAAGGGTTGTGTTCCCCTCCCGTCCCCACCCCCTCCCTCCTCATCCCCCTCTACCCCTCTCTGGTTACACCACCATTGCTATCCATAGCCCTTCAGATAGAGCTGTAAACATTTAGGGATTTTAGTAAACGTGTACATGCCAAAAAAAGCGAGCGTGTATCGTTTACACGCATTTAGTACCGTACTTTTTGGAAATACACCAAAATTGCTCAAAATTTACGATGCTAAGTAAAAAAAAAAAATGCAACCGGTTAAAGTATTGACTCCATTGCGCAAATAGACTCTGGAATTTTGCTTTCCAAATCGTAAACTTTTTTCTACAGTATAAATCATTAGTTTGATGGAAAATGTGCATGGTAAATCAGTTTTGAAATAACAGATAACTTTCTTTCAATGTCATTTAGGCTCAATATCGCATAGTTTTATTGCCGTACTCGCTAGGGCTTTCAAATTTTCACTGTGAAAATCATGCATACTATGATACTTTGCCGTAAAACATTTAAAAACTACGCATATGCCAATACTGTGGAAGTTCTGAAATATCAGTCCTCTTGAAAAAATGGTCGCTATCTTTGTGAAGCACCTAGACTTTCAGCTCTGTCAAAACCTTTTTATGTTTGTTTATTTTGCAATATTTTTTCTTTCTTGCAAAATTTATACTCATTAAGTAATATTTACATGTAAATGTACTGATTGTCACAATTTAAGTATCTTGACTGTGTTTGTTGGTCGATTTAACAGCTTGTAAAATGGGCGTTGATTGAGTGGGATTTAAAGCCTTATTATAGCCTATTGTTAGTGTCACTGTTTACTGCTGCACATTCGCGGTGCATTTTACAAGTTAGCCTACTCAGATTTTGGCAAAATCAAAGTGCAAAATATCCCCATTCATAGGTACTGCGCATTGTGATTCGCACATTAAAAAAGGATTATGCTAATCGGGTTTACAGTTTGTAAAAAGTCATTGATTGGAATTTTGTCAGCAGAATGTGTGTGTGATTTCAACGGCAAGACTGACTATGAAAAAACGATTACTCGCAATGAAGTATTTAGTAAATGTTTACATGGAGTTGCGAGTGTGTAGCGTGTACGCGCTAAACGGTCACAGCTTTACCTTCAGATAACCTTACTGTCATTGTGTTGTTTTCAGTGTCCACAGTCAAGGAGCTGGACAGACTCCAAGGAGAGAGGGCTGCGATGGAGAAGAATAGGAAGGACCTCGCTCAGCTGAAGAAGGATATAAGGTTAGCGCTACCTATATGTGGGTCCATGTACACACCAGAATGTTGTTGATGGGTTCAAGCCCATAGTCAGGATGTATTTCATGTGGGGGGTGGGCAAAAACTACTTCAAGAGGACAAACATGAACCGATTTTCCATACGATTTTATGTTTTATGTTATGCTTTATTTCATACAGGAGGGGTGGGGGGGGGGGATTACCCACACAATCCATGTTGGCTATGGGGTTGTTGAGAAAGGAGCAGGTGTGCCACATTTGCACTCAAACTCTAAATGTCAATAACATATAAATCAAAACAAATTTAGACCATTCAATTTTTTTTATTTTATTGGGGAACAAGTTGGGAGAGAATTACTCATGGCTATCCCATTCCTTATAGCACTGCCTATTGTTCACATCCCCTATAGCACCGCTATTGTTCATAGGAGTACCGTGAACAATAAGCGTTTGATTGCTTTAGAAGCAGCACCAGCTTTTAATTTTCTATAAGGGGTGATAGAATAGAAATAATCTACAATATATTGCATATTGTTGGGTAATAGGCTCGTCCAAACTATTTCAATAAGAATTGCAGTTCATTTCCTCACCTTATATACCGACAGGTCTCATCTATTAATCATTTTAATTTTATTATGATATCCATTGATGGTTCATATTTTAAAATACTTCAGAATGAAGAAATTCCAAGTAAAGACGGACAAGGAACGATTGGAGATTGACGAGCAGCTGAAGGACGTCCAACGGCAGTGGAGTGAAATGAACAACAATTTAGTTGATCTAGACATGAAGATTACTGAGGCCAAAAGAGGGAACCAGGTAATATTCTCTTAAGTGCAATTGTTAAAGGAGGAGTATCGTTGTACTGAAGTCAAATAAGATCGTTCCCCAAGCAGTTCCCCTGTGCTTTAGAAATGTTGATCATGATACCCTTTATTGCGAGAAAATTGTGACACCCACACAGATAACAAATGCCACATCCAGCCTTCCATTCCCACCAACCCCAACTACCCACAACCCCTCCTGTAAAGACCATGTCTACATCACCCACCTCAGAATAGGCCACACCCACCTCACTTATTTTAACCTCCTTACCAACTCCCCCTCCCCTCCCACCTCTAGGCAATAACTGTCACAAAGCCCCTAACTGTCCTCACTGACTGCCTACATTTCACCCACCCCTCAATCCCTTCAACTCATTGCCGAGCTCTTCGGCAAAAAACAAAAGCCTGAAAGAATCATCTTCCCCCTCCTGCTACTATAACTAGATCTAATTGATCTAATCCTCTCCATCCTTATATCTACCTACTGCACTCTGTCCAATGTCTCACCCCTCTAATCTCTCTGGCACAATTTGACCATTGCTGTTGCCATATCCTCACTAAGCAAACATTTATTATGGGTCAGTTCCACTGTCTTAAGAAGCAAAAAATATTACCATGATTACGTAGATGATATTAAATTATTTTGAGATTGTTTTCATCCTGCTTTTCCGTAACTAACGATGTTGATATCATAAAAACTGTTCTGGTACAACGCGGTCGGCCCACAATGCCACAATGATGAGGTAGTATTGGAAGTGCAATGGAAGGAATCAATGTATAAATAGGCCTACCTTATATTAGTGTTTCGATTCTCAAGAACACCTGCTGGACTATATGGCACAGTCAGGGGTGGCGGAAGATGTTTGAATCTGTGGCGCACAGGATCTGAGGGGCACTTCCAAACTCGTATTCTCAAAGCACGTAGCATGGCAGCTTTATATGGTCAATTCCCCCACTCCCCTCCTCCCCCCCCCTTCTCCTCCTCCACTGGAAAATTTCTAAGATTTTATTGGTCTGAAAATAAATGGTGATCCATTTTCCCATCTTTTTTTAAAATACAGCTTCAATAATTCAAGATATTTTGGTCCCAAATTTGATAAAATAGAACATGCCGAAAAGTTTCTTTTAAGCCTACCCACACCCGACACCCGAGTTATTCCTGAAAACTCAGGTATGACAATTACCAAGCCGACTTCGTGTTTAGTGTATTGTGTTTCCTCTCCAAACAATGATTATTTATCTGCCATTCCCATGCACACCACAGTCAAAGTAGCCCAAGGTTATTTGTGTGTATAAGATTACACAAGCCCTGTGCCTAGTAATCAGGGCACTTTTGTGATCAAAATCACTCATCCATGTTAAGTGTCTTAGTGGGAGAAATTTGTTTGCAAATTGGTGATAGAAATAGTTGTGTATTACATGCTGGAGGTAATATGTGCAATAACTGTGAGTGATTGGCGGACCATTTCTTGTGAGGAAAGATATTGCTTCATGACAATTTAATACCAAAATCTACAAGAAATGGGAAAATTGATAGATATGGTCTTGAAATCATATGTGGCCTTGAAACTAGAAGTATTGAGACTTGTAGATCTCGATTAGCCAATTTAGTTTATGTCATAATAATGGCCCAGGTCCGAATAGTAAGTTTTGCCCTGCATGGCCCATTTCAAAGATGCCCATAATACAATCTGGGGTGGCTCCCACACTCTAGAAAGGCCCTATTTTAAAGAGCTTTTACAAATTAAAAGCTGGCAAAACAAACGAAGGCAGAGGTGAAGGCTTTTGAAATATTAAAAAATCCAATATGGTATAGGTTTTTTTTAGAATGATATTTGTGTTACTTTTTTTAACCCTGACATGCTCAGTGCGTAAAAAATCCTAACTAAAACATATCGGATTTTCTTTTTCAAAATTAATTTTCACAACTTTCCTTTCATTATGTATCACTACAAGTTTGGTTTATATGAATGCTTAAGACAATACACTTTTCAATAAAAATGTCAAAATAAAGAAAATATCGACATAATTATTCAAATTTGCAAAATTAGGCCAATTTATTTGAGCTTGTTTTTTTTCTTGTGAATAACAAAAATAGAGGATTTTATTTTCTATATAAACATTGTGAAATTTCCTTTCCAATGATATCAGTCCAATAACAAAAGTTCTCAAAGCAAAATAATAAAAATAACAAATAATAATCACTTCTGTAAAATAAGCTTAAACAAAATATTTTTGGTGTGCGGTAGGTGTCACTGCGATCCAGAGTGATGATTTTTTATAAAAAAAAATTCAAAAAGGCTAAAAATCATGAAATTTTGCTCAACTTTTGCCAAAAAAAGATATTATTGATAGAGGCAGACAAAATTTGATCGAAATTGGATACTTTAATGTCTTTGACAGTTGTTCACGGCTTTAACAAAATATTTTTGGTGTACGGTAGTGTACTGTGATCCAAAGTTATGATTTTTCACAAATTTGTCTCAAAAAGGCTAAAAATCATGAAATTTTACACAACTTTTGCCCCAAAAAGATATTGATGATAGGGGCAGACAAAATTCAACCGGAATTGGATACTTTAATGTCTTTGACAGTTGTTCACGGCTTTAACAAAATATTTTTGGTGTACGGTAGGTGTACTGCGATCCAGAGTTATGATTTTTTACAAATTTGTCTCAAAAAGGCATTATTCGAGAAGAGAAGCGTAAAAAGCGGTGTTTATTCACTTCCAATCCTGGCCCAGTCAAGTCAAAGTTCATGTGCACCGATTCCTTGGCAGCCAGAGAACTTGACTGGAGGCACTGTGGTCTTAATGGAATGGTGTGGTATAAAAGCCTATTGTATGTATGTTTTATGTAATATTTATCGCGCAATTACAATTTTTTTTTTGGAAAATATAGTTCTTTCCTGCAAATTCTCATTTTTCCTGGAACCGTGGCTTTTTTTCAGGTTATGAAAATGACTGTTGTACAAAGTCTACATGTGGACATTTATGGAAATGATCATTGTACAAAGTCTACTGTAGACATTTATGGAAATGACTAGTACAAAGTCTACATAGGACATTTATGGAAATAACTAGTGCACCAAAGTCTATATGTGGACATTTATGGAAATCACTAATGTACAAAGTCTACATAAGAACATTTATGGAGATGATCATTGTACAAAGTCT
The DNA here is from genome assembly GCA_020152595.1 of Chiridota heheva. Classification (NCBI taxonomy): domain Eukaryota; kingdom Metazoa; phylum Echinodermata; class Holothuroidea; order Apodida; family Chiridotidae; genus Chiridota; species Chiridota heheva. The sequence continues at coordinate 1,352,417 of JAIGNY010000077.1, read as the reverse complement.
ACATGTGGATATTTATGGAAATGATCATTGTACAAAGTCTACTCTAGACATTTAGGGAAATAACTATTGTGCAGTCTACATGTAGACATCTATGAAAATGACTATTGTACAAAGTCTACATGTGAACATTTATGGAAATGTTATACCCTCACTTTTTATATGTGCTTTATCGAAAATTACTACCGTGGTTTTTTTTAATAATGGAATTTGTTTTGTTAAAACAAACCCAAAGCCAGGAATTTGAAATTAGGATTTGAAATTGGGATTCGTATTTGATTTGAAAGGGAACTTTACAGTTGAATGTCGAAAAACAAGGAACAGGATGTTGAATATTTGGGGGGTGGGGATATTTGGACCCTCCACAAGAGTTATTCACTCTTAGAACTGTCTACTGGGGCATCTTCTTGGGAAAATACAACAGGTAGTCAGAAATAATGAAATCTAAAGGGTACTTTTTCCAAAAATTGTGAGTTTGTTTGCTCGAACGACCCCCTCCCCTTCCCACCACCCACCCCGTGGCTACTTGCATGTAAAAGATTTAAGATTTAAATTATAATTAGTTTACTAGACTCCAGTTTAGTACTCTCCTAATAAATGTTAAAGTTACAGAATATCAGAAAATGTCAATAAAATACATGTACACAAAGACTTTTGTAGAAATGTACGGTTGTGATGTCACTGCTTGTCTCATTTCAGTCATTTTCACACAAAACTTCAAAATTCAAACCTACCTAAAGGAATGATCGATTAGAAATTGTGGATGTATTTTCTTTAACAAGCAACCATCTTCTTTTTGTTCTTGTTCAGCCCAGAGAATCCGTGTCAGATTCTGACGCACCTACATCACCAGTGAAGATTCCCATCTCTGCAAGCAATGTTAAGAACATCAGGGAGGTAGGTCACTAATATCAGGGTTGCAATTTCTGGGGAATATGGGGGGGTGGGAGATTTTCCCCTCCCCTCACACACTCACACTTTAAGGCAAGAATGTAAAGCCAAAAATCAAAATTTGAGGATGTTGGAAAGTACTTTTAAACTTTTTGCCATGAAACGCTTAGGATATGTATCTTGGTAAAAGCATTCAACTTCATGGAAATAGGGTGCTTCTTCTGAGCCTCCATTTTTATTAGAGTTCCCCCTCCCTGCCCTTCCCATACTTCATTCACATCAACTTTTTTAATCCGATGAATTGAAAGTTTCTTTTGCAAGAAAAAGAGGCATATATGTTGCAAGAGTAAAGAATTAAGCTCAGTTAAATATAATTGTGCACCTAGAATAGTTCAGAGACCACCATGGTCTAGTGTTCATAGCATCTGCTTGGCAAGCTAGAGATCGTGTTCAATCCTCGGTGCGTCATCATTCACCAGTGCTTCACAAGTGGTGTGTCAAACGATCGTGGACCTCTCTATATAAACTTCGCTGTTGAAAAAAGGATGTAAAATACCCACACTTGGGAGTCTTCATGAAATGAAAGTAATTATTAAGTTGACCATCACTGTCATGGTGCATTAAAACCTCACCAGTCCGCCAACCTATCAAATTGTCTTTTCTTGCAGAAATTCAGTCATTGATGTTGAAGAGGAAATGATTTCACACGATCACAACACGGCTTTTGATCCCATCACACTCAACTCAATTTCAACGCCCAATCATCTCAAGAAACATTCCAAGTCATAGCAGCTCTGGGCTCATGTCTTGAAGATAAATTGAAGAAACTTGAAGACTTTTAGCTATGATACCTATTATGAATTCTGGATGAAAGGCTTGCTGCCTGAAAGTCCAGAGTGTAGTAAATCTGAGCTCACTTGTGTCACTGTCATAATGAAAGTGGAACACTCGCTTGCACCAATGCCTATCCAGTCTGTTTTTGAAAGTGTTCAGGTAATTAGCATCCATCACGACAACTAATAGAGAGTTCCAAAGTTTACAAACACAGATTGAAAGAAATTGTGACCAACACTTGTGCGACTTTTGTCCATGATTCTTTATATGTCCTTAAAGATTTCGTAACATGTACTAAAGGCAAATTCCCCAAACTTGTAAAAAAGTTGATTATATCCAAGCAGGAGGCTTTTCAGAATTTTATACTTTTTTTACAGCTGTACAGTTTTTTTTAGGATCAGATAGGCACTGATGTTATTTCCTGTTAAATAATTGTATATCCCCCCATTCAGTTTGTTGTGGTTAAAACTGGAAATATCTATGAAATTCGTAAACAAACCATTAATTCTGACAATTCACTTTTGACACTGAGGAAAGAATTGCTTTATTTATAAATAAAAAATCATGAAAAAAATCAAAACGTTACCTCAATCAAAAGTCATTTCACATCATTGGAAAGAAAATATGCAGATTTATGATGTCATCAGGTGAAGTAGATTTTCTGATATAAATCCATTGATTTTTTAAACTTCGCTGCAATTAGTGTAAATAAGATTAAATTCATGAAAAGTTCAATGTATTTTTAAAAGTTGGTAATTTCACAGCTGTGGAAAGAAAATATGTCAATTTATGATGTCGTCAGGTGAACTAGATTTTCTCTTGATTTTTGAACTTGAATTAAATTTAGATCATGAACAGGACAAAGAATCATTAAGAAGAAAACTTGTGATGTCATCAGGTGACCTGTACTTTCTAGTAAAAATCCATTGATTTTTGAAAATCCATTGATTTTTAAAGCTTTGCTATGATTAGCTAAGATCAGTGCAAATCTAATTTAAAATTCATGAAAAAAGCAAGGAATCTTACAAGTATTTTTTTCAGACTTAGAAATTCATTTGTTATGTCATCGGGGGAACTCACTTCTTGCTAATTATTGGAAGGAGTGCAGCTGACTGTGGTTTTAAAAAAATGGGAAGCAGATGACATTTGAGACTTTCTAAAAGCACTTAAATATGAAGGGCAGATTTTGGAAAACTCCAAAGGATCATTTGTCTTCTTCTTAACTTTGCTTGTTTTTGCTTAGATATGAGTCTGAACCTTCTGCAGTTTTTTGGCTGTATTTAAAGCAACTCAGAATTTAGAGGTTTAAATGAAGATGTGTATTCACAATCAATGGAGTATAAAGATTTGCACACCATAATTATTCCTTTTATAAGAAGATATAAATCATATATTATGGTTTTAAATTCTTCTTTTGCTGTTTATGGTATTGACCCCCATAAGTCTCATTTAAAAGATTAGTTCAGGGGTCAAGCATGTCCATCTTATATTAAAGAGGACTTCAAAAGAAACAAAATGGTGAAGAAAGAATTCAAAAATCTTATTCCATTAAGGATATATTTAAGTTTGAAGTTCAGCATCATTTGTGTAAAAACGACTGAAATCAGACTAGTTGTGACATCACAGCCTAGATCCCTCAAAGTCTTGATGTATTCTGTTATGATTTTCCCTGCGATTTTTGGCTTAATAAACATTGGATATGCCAGGAACGTGAAAAAACATAATCTAATAAGGGTAATCATAATTTACAACTTGAAGAAATATTGAGGAAAAATCATTCAAATAATAGAAACGTTATTTAAATTTTCTTTAAAATACATAGACAAGTTTGCAGAAACTGAGGATGATGATGCCAACCTCACATAGTAGACTTACTACACCAGTTACTTTTGCTTATAAAAAAACAGAGATTTAAACTTTACATTTGAAGAAAGCATCCCTTGAAACACAGACAGGATACAACTGCCACTCTCATTTTCATCCCGTTTCAAGAACACTCTCTCAACGAGTTGACCATGTATTACGCAATCATTTGACCACAAACTTTGTAATAATACGAAGTGGAGTAAGGTGGAAATAAAATAGGACACTCCAAACTTTTCAGTGACCACATAGCAATGTCATGTAATCGTTCATGTAGTTATTAGAATACCACAGGCACAGAAAACCAGGGGCAGATTCTGTATAAATAACTCCTTACCGGAATAAATATTGAAGTAGTTTCTTCACCATTTTGTTTCTTTTAAAGTTCTCTTTCATATAAGATAAACGTGCTTGACCACTGAGCTAGCCATTCAACCCTGAAATCCCAAACCTTTTCCAAAAATTATTTAGCTAGCTTAACAACGTGATATAAGCATAATCCTAGTATCATTTTATAGACTCGCAAAGTTCGTTCAGAAAATGTAACTTTTTGATGGGGGGATTATGTTGACAGTTTTTGAGAAAAAATGGGTTGAAAATAGAGAAAATAAACAAAATGTAATGAAAAAACGATTTTTTTTTGTTTTCAAAAAGTCCATCCATTATTGGTCAATTAGGGACACCTAATTATCGGTCATAGGACATTATTTTAGTCAGTTTTCTAGAAAGTGCTGATTCAGATTTGAAAAAGTGAGTGAATGACATGCAGACATATTTTCCCACACCTTTCAATGAGGTGCAGTGGTTAAGGGGTCATGCTCGTATGCAGAAGGCACCAGGTTCAATTCCTGCCATGAGCCTGAAGTGTGTCCTTGAGCAAGACACTTCTCTCTGCTTGCTCCAATTTCAATCAGCTGTAAAATTAAGTGCCAGCACTGCTGGGGATTTAACCTGCGATGGACTGGTGTCCCATCCAGAGAAAGTCATGAACTTCCGACATGGAAACTGGGAATAAGCATAATGAGCGTAATGGCTCAGATGGATTCAACTGTTAGTTCCTTTGGGTTTTCAGTGTAAGGTCATAGCTTTTTCTTGGTGATCAGCAAGGATCACAATAAACATTAAGTCTGAACCTCGCAACTCATTTTGTGTCTTAAGCCCCGACAAAATCTAAAATCTGTCGGGGTCTACATTGCTCACAACAGAAACCACAATCCAGCACAAGCAATAACACCAGGGCTTTCCACACATTTCACCTCACTTTCCATGGTCATAATCTGACATTGATAGTAAACAAATTTCACTACAGCTGCATTGACTTTCACACTCAACACAAGGACAAAACGTATTTCCATGTGGTCATTGTGTCTGGCTTGAAGTAATAATTTACAAATAGGATGGTATTTAACTAAAGGTTTTGTTTGTTTATTGATGAGTGATTTTAAGTGATGTTTTTGTTCAACCTTGTAGGCTTTGAGGATTTGGGACTAAAAATCCATTGCAACAGATTTTCATCATGATTGTTATTTAAAAAGTTACCCATCATTAATCTTGTTTTAAAGTTTATGATAATTATAAAAACAGAAAAAATGAAATTAGTTTTTATTTGCTGAATGTAGATCATTCTATACACTGTTTAGAAATATACTTTTTGTGAATCACACCATTATTATCAAACACGAGCTGTGCTTTCAGTTCTATCATTTATATGTTTAACTTTTGTTATGGAAAATATTCTTTTAAAGTGAAACTGAAATTATAAAATCCAATTTCTGTGTAGATATGGTGAAGCTAAATTTCCAAAAAAATGTCTCATTCAAGAAAATTTTGCTACAATTTGTACATTTTATGAATTTATAATTTTGATACATCTCTAGCATGAGGTAATGATTTACAACAATGTTAGTATATTATGCAGGCAGCCTGCACATTCCAGCGTCTGCTAAAGGCCAGTTAACGTGGTACAACAATGTTAGTATATTATGCAGGCCGCCTGCACATTCCAGCGTCTGCTAAAGGCCAGTTAACATAGTACAACAATGTTAGTAGATTATGCAGGCCGCCTGCACATTCCAGCGTCTGCTAAAGGCCAGTTAATATAGTACAACAATGTTAGTAGATTATGCAGGCGCCTGCACATTCCAGCGTCTGCTAAAGGCCAGTTAACATAGTACAACAATGTTAGCAAATTATGCAGGCCGCCTGCACATTCCAGCGTCTGCTAAAGGCCAGTTAACATAGTACAACAATGTTAGCAAATTATGCAGGCAGCCTGCACATTCCAGCGTCTGCTAAAGGCCAGTTAACATAGTACAACAATGTTAGTAAATTACGCAGGCCGCCTGCATATCCAGCGTCTGCTAAAGGCCAGTTAACATAGTACAACAATGTTAGTAATTTATGCAGGCCGCCTGCACATTCTAGCGTCTGCTAAAGGCCAGTTAACATAGTACAACAATGTTAGTAAATTAGGCAGGCCGCCTGCATATCCAGCGTCTGCTAAAGGCCAGTTAACATAGTACAACAATGTTAGTAATTTATGCAGGCCACCTGCACATTCCAGCATCTGCTAAAGGCCAGTTAACATAGTACAACAATGTTAGTAGATTATGCAGGCCGCCTGCATATCCAGCGTCTGCTAAAGGCCACTTAACAGAGTACAACAATGTTAGTAAATTATGCAGGCCGCCTGCACATTCCAGCATCTGCTAAAGGCCAGTTAACATAGTACAACAATGTTAGTAAATTATGCAGGCCGCCTGCACATTCCAGCATCTGCTAAAGGCCAGTTAACATAGTACAACAATGTTAGTAAATTATGCAGGCCGCCTGCATATCCAGCGTCTGCTAAAGGCCAGTTAACATAGTACAACAATGTTAGTAAATTATGCAGGCCGCCTGCACATTCCAGTGTTTGCTAAAGGCCAGTTAACATAGTACAACAATGTTAGTAAATTAGGCAGGCCGCCTGCACATTCCAGCATCTGCTAAAGGCCATTTAATATAGTACAACAATGTTAGTAAATTATGCAGGCCGCCTGCATATCCAGCATCTGCTAAAGGCCACTTAACATAGTACAACAATGTTAGTAAATTATGCAGGCTGCCTGCATATTCCAGCATCTGCTAAAGGCCAGTTAACATTGTACAACAATGTTAGTAAATTATGCAGGCCGCCTGCACATTCCAGCATCTGCTAAAGGCCAGTTAACATAGTACAACAATGTTAGTAAATTATGCAGGCCGCCTGCATATCCAGCGTCTGCTAAAGGCCAGTTAACATAGTACAACAATGTTAGTAAATTATGCAGGCCGCCTGCACATTCCAGTGTTTGCTAAAGGCCAGTTAACATAGTACAACAATGTTAGTAAATTATGCAGGCCGCCTGCACATTCCAGTGTTTGCTAAAGGCCAGTTAACATAGTACAACAATGTTAGTAAATTATGCAGGCCAGTTAACATGCATATCCAGCGTCTGCTTCCAAAAAGGCCAGTTAACATAGTACAACAATGTTAGTAAATTATGCAGGCCGGCACATTCCAGTGTTTGCTAAAGGCCAGTTAACATAGTACAACAATGTTAGCAAATTATGCAGGCCGCCTGCATATCCAGCAACAATGTTAGTAATTTATGCAGCTAAAGGCCAGTACAACAATAATATCCAGCGTAAAGTAACAAGTACAATGTTAGTAAATTATGCAGGCCGCCTGCACATTCCAGTGTTTGCTAAAGGCCAGTTAACATAGTACAACAATGTTAGTAAATTAGGCAGGCCGCCTGCACATTCCAGCGTCTGCTAAAGGCCAGTTAACATAGTACAACAATGTTAGTAAATTGTGCAGGCCACCTGCACATTCCAGCATCTGTTACTTTAAGGCCAGTTAATGTGGATATACATTTCTGATTGGACAAAATATTTTCCACAAATTCTTAGTGGTTAATCCTTTTTTTTTTTTTTTATATATATATATCCATTGGATTCCTTATTCATAGAAAGATATGGAATATAACTAGACATGGAAATATTAAAATTATGGGTGATGGTCCTTGAATATCACAGAGAATTACAGTAGTTAAAATACCGTATTTGATGTAATAAGCGCTAGTGGCGCTTTTGAAAATAGAATTGCACCACTCTCTTCCTAAGTCGTGGGTGGGGTGGGGGGAGGAGGGGTCAAAAACACCAAATTATGCTACGATGCAAAAAATCACCACACAAGATACAAATTCTAAGAAAAAAAGTGGGGAGAAAGTTCCCCCTTCAAAGCCTGCTTATGTAAGTGCCAATGCTCCAAGCTGCGTACAGTGTGCTATTAGAACTCATTGTGTGAACGGTTTCTATATTAACTCCATAATAATTGTAACAAAAGCATTGTGAGCATCAGATGCAAAATAATGTAACAAAACTTATTTGAAGTGTTTAAATTATTTAGGTAAATGATATTATTAGTTAAAAAATGTTGGGTGGGCACTTATTAGAGCAAGAGTGCTTAATACGTCAAATTTGGTATCTAAGTTTGTGTCGTGTTTGGCATCCTGTCCAGGGGAGTCATGTGCTTACGCCAAGGAAACCGGGGATAAGCACCAATGGGGTCATTATGGTCTAAGTATGGAAAATAACTAAAAAGGATCAGATCAGTGGTCCAGCACGACCATCTTATATGATAGAGGACTTTAAAAGATACAAAATGGTGAAGAAAACATTCAAAAATCTTATTCCGTTAAAGAGATATTCAAGTTTAAATCTCTTTATCTGTGTAGAAATGACTGGTATATCTACTATGGAAACCTGGCATCTTCATCCTCACATTCTTCATGCAGTGTATTTTAAAGAAATTTTCTTAATTTGTTTCACTTTTGAAATTATTTCTCCACCATCTTATATGATAAAGGACTTTAAAAGATACAAAATGGTGAAGAAAGCTTTCAAAAATCTTATTCCGTTAAAGAGATATTCAAGTTTAAATCTCTTTATCTGTGTAGAAATGATCTACTATCGAAACCTGGCATCTTCATCCTTACATTCTTAATGCCGTGTATTTTAAAGAAATTTTCTTTATTTTTTTCACTTTTCAAATTATTTCTCCTCAAACTTTCTATAGGTGGTATATTATAAATACCCTTCTAGAATTAGTTTCACTACTTTTCTGACATATCTTATGGTTTTTAGGCCTCAAGATAGCAGGACAAAATATGATAGAATACATTAAAACAGAGAAATCAGATGCTATGACATCACAACTTGATCTGATTTCAGTCATTTCTACACAAATGATACCAAACTTTAAACTTGGATATCTCCTTACGGAATAAGATTTTTTTAATGCTTTTTTCACTATTTTGTTTCTTTTGTTTGACCCCTGAACTAATAATAATAACGTATATTTATTGATATGGTGTCAAAGGAATATATTATATTTTCTCTCTAATCGTTCTTTCATTTGTATATCAACCTATATTATGCAGAAGTATATATGTCGTCTATGTAAAAAGTTTGCACAAATATCCATATTCGGCCAAATAGTACATATTTAAGATTTGATTTTGTAACCTTTATTTCTTTTGTACACAATTATGAATATAGCCAGAAATCGACAATTCCATTTATGTGAATAAATTGAAAAAAAAAGTAGTAGATCATGTAATTTTTGCTGCAAAGATTTTCTTACTGGTTTGTTTCTTGTTCGTTACATGTTTGGGAGTGAGACCAGGGGGTATAGGTGGCCCCTCTCAGGGGGTGTAGGTGGCACCTCTCAGGGGTTATAGGTGGCACCTAAAAGGGGTATGAGTGGCACCTCTCAGGGGTTATGAGTGACACCTTAGGGGTATAGGTGGCACCTCTCAGGGGGTATAGGTGGCACCTCTCAGGGGATATAGGTGGCACCTCTCAGGGGGTATAGGTGGCCCCTCTCAGGGGGTGTAGGTGGCACCTCTCAGGGGTTATGAGTGACACCTCAGTGGGTATAGGTGGCCCCTCTCACGGGGTATAGGTGGCACCTCTCAGGGGGTATAGGTGGCACCTCTCAGGGGTATAGGCGGCACCTCTCAGGGGGTATAGGCGGCACCTCTCAGGGGGTATAGGTGGCACCTCTCTCAGGGGGTGTAGGCGGCACCTTTCAGGGGGTGTAGGTGGCCCCTCTCAGGGTGTATAGGTGGCACCTCTCAGGGGTATAGGTGGCACCACTCAGGGGGTATAGGTGGCCCTCTCAGGGGTATAGGTGGCACCTCTCAGGGGGCATAGGTGGCACCTCTCTCAGGGGTATAGGCGGCACCTTTCAGGGGTATAGGTGGCACCTTTCACGGGGTATAGGTGGCACCTCTCAGGGAGTATAGGTGGCACCTCCCAGGGGTATAGGTGGCACCTCTCAGGGGTGTAGGTGGCCCCTCAGGGGTGTAGGTGGCCCCTCTCAGGGGTGTAGGTGGCCCCTCTCAGGGTGTATAGGTGGCCCCTCTCAAGGGGTATAGGTGGCCCCTCTCAGGGGTATAGGTAACCCTCTCAGGGGTATAGGCGGCCCCTCTCAGGGGGCACCTCTCAGGGGGTATAGGTGGCACCTCTCAGGGGTTATAGGTGGCACCTCTCAGGGGTGGTGGCACCTCTCAGGGGTGGCCCCTGAGAGGGGGTGTAGTGGCCCCTCTCAGGGGGTGTAGGTGGCACCTAAAAGGGGTTATAGGTGGCACCTAAAAGGGGTATAGTGGCACCTCTCAGGGGTTATGAGTGACACCTTAGGGGCATAGGTGGCACCTCTCAGGGGTATAGGTGGCCCCTCTCAGGGGTATAGGTGGCCCCTCTCAGGGGTATAGGCGGCACCTCTCAGGGGCATAGGCGGCACCTCTCAGGGGTATAGGTGGCCCCTCTCAGGGGTGAAGGCGGCCCTTTCAGGGGTATAGGTGGCCCTCTCACGGGGTATAGGTGGCACCTCTCAGGGGTGTAGGTGACCCCTCAGGGGTGTAGGTGGCACCTCTCAGGGGTTGTAGGTGGCCCCTCTCAGGGGTATAGGTAGCACCTCTCAGGTGGTATAGGTGGCACCTCTCAGGGGTGTAGGTGGCACCTCTCAGGGGGTGTAGGTGGCCCTCTCAGGGTGTAGGTGGCACCTCTCAGGGGTAAAGGTGGCACCTCTCAGGGGTATAGGTGGCACCTCTCAGGGGTGAAGGTGGCACCTCTCAGGGGTATGGTGGCACCTCTCAGGGGGTATGGTGGCACCTCTCAGGGGTATAGGTGGTACCTCTCCGGGGGTGTAGGTGGCACCTCTCAGGGGTTATGATTGGCACCTCTCAGGGGGTATAGGTGGCCCCTCTCAGGGGGTGAAGGTGGCCCCTTTCAGGGGGTATAGGTGGCCCCTCTCACGGGGTATAGGTGGCACCTCTCAGGGGGTGTAGGTGACCCCTCTCAGGGGGTGTAGGTGGCGCCTCTCAGGGGGTGTAGGTGGCACCTCTCAGGGGTTGTAGGTGGCCCCTCTCAGGGGGTATAGGTGGCCCCTCTCAGGGGGTATAGGTGGCACCTCTCAGGTGGTATAGGTGGCACCTCTCAGGAGTGTAGGTGGCACCTCTCAGGGGGTATAGGTGGCGTCTCTCAGAGAGTATAGGTGGCACCTCTCAGGGGGTAAAGGTGGCACCTTTCAGGGGGTGTAGGTGGCACCTCTCAGGGGTTATAGGTGGCACCTCTCAGGGGTATAGGAGTGACACCTCAGGGGTATAGGTGGCACCTCTCAGGGGTATAGGTGGCACCTCCCAGGGGTATAGGTGGCACCTCTCAGGGTGTAGGTGGCCCCTCCTCAGGGGTGTAGGTGGCCCCTATCAGGGGTGTAGTGGCCCCTCTCAGGGTGTATAGGTGGCCCTCTCAAGGGGTATAGGTGGCCCCTCTCAGGGGTATAGGTAACCCCTCTCAGGGGTATAGGCGGCCCTCTCTCAGGGGTATAGGCGGCACCTCTCAGGGGTATAGGTGGCACCTCTCAGGGGTTATAGGTGGCACCTCTCAGAGGGGTATAGGTGGCACCTCTCAGGGGTGTCTCAGGGTGGCCCCTCTCAGGGGTGTAGGTGGCCCCTCTCAGGGGTATAGGTGGCACCTCTCAGGGGTTATAGGTGGCACCTAAAGGGGTTATAGGTGGCACCTAAAAAGGGGTATGAGTGGCACCTCTCAGGGGTTATGAGTGACACCTTAGGGGTATAGGTGGCACCTCTCAGGGGTATAGGTGGCCCTCTCAGGGGTATAGGTGGCCCCTCAGGGGTCAGGGGTATAGGCGGCACCTCTCAGGGGCATAGGCGGCACCTCTCAGGGGGTATAGGTGGCCCCTCTCAGGGGGTGAAGGCGGCCCCTTTCAGGGGGTATAGGTGGCCCCTCTCACGGGGTATAGGTGGCACCTCTCAGGGGGTGTAGGTGACCCCTCTCAGGGGGTGTAGGTGGCACCTCTCAGGGGTTGTAGGTGGCCCCTCTCAGGGGGTATAGGTGGCACCTCTCAGGTGGTATAGGTGGCACCTCTCAGGGAGTGTAGGTGGCACCTCTCAGGGGTATAGGTGGCGTCTCTCAGAGAGTATAGGTGGCACCTCTCAGGGGTAAAGGTGGCACCTCTCAGGGGGCATAGGTGGCACCTCTCAGGGGGGGCATAGGTGGCACCTCTCAGGGGTATGAGTGGCACCTCTCAGGGGTATGAGTGACACCTCTCAGGGGTATAGGTGGTACCTCTCCGGGGGTGTAGGTGGCACCTTTCAGGGGTTATGATTGGCACCTCTCAGGGGGTATAGGTGGCCCCTCTCAGGGGGTGAAGGCGGCCCCTTTCAGGGGGTATAGGTGGCCCCTCTCACGGGGTATAGGTGGCACCTCTCAGGGGGTGTAGGTGACCCCTCTCAGGGGGTGTAGGTGGCCCCTCTCAGGGGGTGTAGGTGGCACCTCTCAGGGGTTGTAGGTGTCCCCTCTCAAGGGGTATAGGTGGCCCCTCTCAGGGGGTATAGGTGGCACCTCTCAGGTGGTAGGTGGCACCTCTCAGGGTGTAGGTGGCACCTCTCAGGGGTATAGGTGGCACCTCTCAGAGGTATAGGTGGCACCTCTCAGGGGTAAAGGTGGCACCTTTCGGTGGTGGCACCTCTCAGGGGTTATAGGTGGCACCTCTCAGGGGTTATGAGTGACACCTCAGGGGTATAGGTGGCACCTCTCAGGGAGTATAGGTGGCACCTCCCAGGGGTATAGGTGGCACCTCTCAGGGGTGTAGGTGGCCCCTCTCAGGGGTGTAGGTGGCCCCTATCAGGGGTGTAGGTGGCCCCTCTCAGGGTGTATAGGTGGCCCTCTCAGGGGTATAGGTGGCCCCTCTCAGGGGTATAGGTAACCCCTCTCAGGGGGTATAGGCGGCCCCTCTCAGGGGTATAGGCGGCACCTCTCAGGGTATAGGTGGCACCTCTCAGGGGTTATAGGTGGCACCTCTCAGAGGGTATGAGTGGCACCTCTCAGGGGTGTAGGTGGCCCCTCTCAGGGGTGTAGGTGGCCCTCTCAGGGGTGTAGGTGGCACCTCTCAGGGGTTATAGGTGGCACCTAAAAGGGGCATGAGTGGCACCTCTCAGGGGTTATGAGTGACACTTTAGGGGGTATAGGTGGCACCTCTCAGGGGTATAGGTGGCCCCTCTCAGGGGTATAGGTGGCCCCTCTCAGGGGTATAGGCGGCACCTCTCAGGGGGCATAGGTGGCACCTCTCAGGGGTATAGGTGGCCCTCTCTCAGGGGTATAGGCGGCACCTTTCAGGGGGTATAGGTGGCACCTTTCACGGGGTATAGGTGGCACCTCTCAGGGAGTATAGGTGGCACCTCCCAGGGGTGTAGATGGCACCCTCTCAGGGGTGTAGGTGGCCCCTCTCGGGGGTGTGGAGTGGCACCTCTCAGGGGGTATGGTGGCACCTCTCAGGGGTATAGGTGGTACCTCTCCGGGGTGTAGGTGGCACCTCTCAGGGGTTATGATTGACACCTCTCAGGGGTATAGGTGGCCCTCTCAGGGGTGAAGGGCACCTCCTCAGGGGTATAGGTGGCCCCTCTCACGGGGTATAGGTGGCACCTCTCAGGGGTGTAGGTGATCCCTATCAGGGGTTATAGGTGGCACCTCTCAGGGGTTATAGGTGGCACCTAAAAGGGGTATGAGTGGCACCTCTCAGGGGTTATGAGTGACACCTCAGGGGTATAGGTGGCACCTCTCAGGGGTATAGGTGGCCCCTCTCAGGGGTATAGATGGCCCCTCTCAGGGGTATAGGTGGCCCCTCTCAGGGGTATAGGTGGCCCCTCTCACAGGGGTATAGGTGGCACCTCTCAGGGGTATAGGCGGCACCTTTCAGGGGTATAGGCGGCACCTCTCAGGGGGTATAGGTGGCACCTCTCAGGGGGTGTAGGCGGCACCTTTCAGGGGGTGTAGGTGGCCCCTCTCAGGGTGTATAGGTGGCACCTCTCAGGGGGTATAGGTGGCCCCTCTCAGGGGGTATAGGTGGCACCTCTCAGGGGGTATAGGTGGCACCTCTCTCAGGGGGTATAGGCGGCACCTTTCAGGGGGTATAGGTGGCACCTTTCACGGGGTATAGGTGGCACCTCTCAGGGAGTATAGGTGGCACCTCCCAGGGGGTATAGGTGGCACCTCTCAGGGGTGTAGGTGGCCCCTCTCAGGGGGTGTAGGTGGCCCCTCTCAGGGGTGTAGGTGGCCCCTCTCAGGGTGTATAGGTGGCCCCTCTCAGGGGGTATAGGTGGCCCCTCTCAGGGGGTATAGGTAACCCCTCTCAGGGGGTATAGGCGGCCCCTCTCAGGGGGTATAGGCGGCACCTCTCAGGGGGTATAGGTGGCACCTCTCAGGGGTTATAGGTGGCACCTCTCAGAGGGTATGGTGGCACCTCCTCAGGGGTGTAGGTGGCCCCTCTCAGGGGGTGTAGGTGGCCCCTCTCAGGGGGTGTAGGTGGCACCTCTCAGGGGTTATAGGTGGCACCTAAAAGGGGTATGAGTGGCACCTCTCAGGGGTTATGAGTGACACCTTAGGGGTATAGGTGGCACCTCTCAGGGGGTATAGGTGGCACCTTTCACGGGGTATAGGTGGCCCCTCTCACGGGGTATAGGTGGCACCTCTCAGGGGGTATAGGTAGCACCTCTCAGGTGGTATAGGTGGCACCTCTCAGGGAGTGTAGGTGGCACCTCTCAGGAGGTATAGGTGGCGTCTCTCAGAGAGTATAGGTGGCACCTCTCAGGGGGTAAAGGTGGCACCTCTCAGGGGGTATAGGTGGCACCTCTCAGGGGGTATAGGTGGCACCTCTCAGGGGGTATGAGTGGCACCTCTCAGGGGGGTATGAGTGACACCTCTCAGGGGTATAGGTGGTACCTCTCCGGGGGTGTAGGTGGCACCTCTCAGGGGTTATGATTGGCACCTCTCAGGGGGTATAGGTGGCCCCTCTCAGGGGGTGAAGGCGGCCCCTTTCAGGGGGTATAGGTGGCCCCTCTCACGGGGTATAGGTGGCACCTCTCAGGGGGTGTAGGTGACCCCTCTCAGGGGGTGTAGGTGGCGCCTCTCAGGGGGTGTAGGTGGCACCTCTCAGGGGTTGTAGGTGGCCCCTCTCAGGGGGTATAGGTGGCCCCTCTCAGGGGGTATAGGTGGCACCTCTCAGGTGGTATAGGTGGCACCTCTCAGGGAGTGTAGGTGGCACCTCTCAGGGGGTATAGGTGGCGTCTCTCAGAGAGTATAGGTGGCACCTCTCAGGGGGTAAAGGTGGCACCTTTCGGGGGGTGTAGGTGGCACCTCTCAGGGGTTATAGGTGGCACCTCTCAGGGGTTATGAGTGACACCTCAGGGGCATAGGTGGCACCTCTCAGGGGTATAGGTGGCACCTCCCAGGGGGCATAGGTGGCACCTCTCAGGGTGTAGGTGGCCCCTCTCAGGGGTGTAGGTGGCCCCTATCAGGGGTGTAGGTGGCCCCTCTCAGGGTGTATAGGTGGCCCCTCTCAAGGGGTATAGGTGGCCCCTCTCAGGGGGTATAGGTAACCCCTCTCAGGGGGTATAGGCGGCCCCTCTCAGGGGGTATAGGCGGCACCTCTCAGGGGGTATAGGTGGCACCTCTCAGGGGTTATAGGTGGCACCTCTCAGAGGGTATGAGTGGCACCTCTCAGGGGGTGTAGGTGGCCCCTCTCAGGGGGTGTAGGTGGCCCCTCTCAGGGGGTATAGGTGGCACCTCTCAGGGGTTATAGGTGGCACCTAAAAGGGGTTATAGGTGGCACCTAAAAGGGGTATGAGTGGCACCTCTCAGGGGTTATGAGTGACACCTTAGGGGTATAGGTGGCACCTCTCAGGGGGTATAGGTGGCCCCTCTCAGGGGGTATAGGTGGCCCCTCTCAGGGGGTATAGGCGGCACCTCTCAGGGGGCATAGGCGGCACCTCTCAGGGGGTATAGGTGGCCCCTCTCAGGGGGTGAAGGCGGCCCCTTTCAGGGGGTATAGGTGGCCCCTCTCACGGGGTATAGGTGGCACCTCTCAGGGGGTGTAGGTGACCCCTCTCAGGGGGTGTAGGTGGCACCTCTCAGGGGTTGTAGGTGGCCCCTCTCAGGGGGTATAGGTAGCACCTCTCAGGTGGTATAGGTGGCACCTCTCAGGGAGTGTAGGTGGCACCTCTCAGGGGGTATAGGTGGCGTCTCTCAGAGAGTATAGGTGGCACCTCTCAGGGGGTAAAGGTGGCACCTCTCAGGGGGTATAGGTGGCACCTCTCAGGGGGTATAGGTGGCACCTCTCAGGGGTATGGAGTGGCACCTCTCAGGGGGTATGGAGTGGCACCTCCTCAGGGGGTATAGGTGGTACCTCCAGGGGTATAGGTCCTCTCTCCGGGTGTAGGTGGCACCTTTCAGGGGTTATGATTGGCACCTCTCAGGGGTATAGGTGGCCCTCTCAGGGGTGAAGGCGGCCCTTTCAGGGGTATAGGTGGCCCCTCTCACGGGGTATAGGTGGCACCTCTCAGGGGTGTAGGTGACCCCTCTCAGGGGTGTAGGTGGCCCCTCTCCTCAGGTGTAGGTGGCACCTCTCAGGGGTTGTAGGTGTCCCCTCTCAAGGGGTATAGGTGGCCCCTCTCAGGGGGTATAGGTGGCACCTCTCAGGTGGTATAGGTGGCACCTCTCAGGGAGTGTAGGTGGCACCTCTCAGGGGGTATAGGTGGCGTCTCTCAGAGAGTATAGGTGGCACCTCTCAGGGGGTAAAGGTGGCACCTTTCGGGGGGTGTAGGTGGCACCTCTCAGGGGTTATAGGTGGCACCTCTCAGGGGTTATGAGTGACACCTCAGGGGTATAGGTGGCACCTCTCAGGGAGTATAGGTGGCACCTCCCAGGGGGTATAGGTGGCACCTCTCAGGGGTGTAGGTGGCCCCTCTCAGGGGGTGTAGGTGGCCCCTATCAGGGGTGTAGGTGGCCCCTCTCAGGGTGTATAGGTGGCCCCTCTCAAGGGGTATAGGTGGCCCCTCTCAGGGGGTATAGGTAACCCCTCTCAGGGGGTATAGGCGGCCCCTCTCAGGGGGTATAGGCGGCACCTCTCAGGGGGTATAGGTGGCACCTCTCAGGGGTTATAGGTGGCACCTCTCAGAGGGTATGAGTGGCACCTCTCAGGGGGTGTAGGTGGCCCCTCTCAGGGGGTGTAGGTGGCCCCTCTCAGGGGGTGTAGGTGGCACCTCTCAGGGGTTATAGGTGGCACCTAAAAGGGGTATGAGTGGCACCTCTCAGGGGTTATGAGTGACACTTTAGGGGTATAGGTGGCACCTCTCAGGGGGTATAGGTGGCCCCTCTCAGGGGGTATAGGTGGCCCCTCTCAGGGGTATAGGCGGCACCTCTCAGGGGCATAGGTGGCACCTCTCAGGGGTATAGGTGGCCCCTCTCAGGGGTATAGGCGGCACCTTTCAGGGGGTATAGGTGGCACCTTTCACGGGGTATAGGTGGCACCTCTCAGGAGTATAGGTGGCACCTCTCAGGGGTGTAGATGGCCCCTCTCAGGGGGTGTAGGTGGCCCCTCTCGGGGGGTATGAGTGGCACCTCTCAGGGGGGTATGAGTGACACCTCTCAGGGGTATAGGTGGTACCTCTCCGGGGGTGTAGGTGGCACCTCTCAGGGGTTATGATTGACACCTCTCAGGGGGTATAGGTGGCCCCTCTCAGGGGGTGAAGGCGGCCCCTCTCAGGGGGTATAGGTGGCCCCTCTCACGGGGTATAGGTGGCACCTCTCAGGGGGTGTAGGTGATCCCTATCAGGGGTTATAGGTGGCACCTCTCAGGGGTTATAGGTGGCACCTAAAAGGGGTATGAGTGGCACCTCTCAGGGGTTATGAGTGACACCTCAGGGGTATAGGCGGCACCTCTCAGGGGGTATAGGTGGCCCCTCTCAGGGGGTATAGATGGCCCCTCTCAGGGGGTATAGGTGGCCCCTCTCAGGGGTATAGGTGGCCCCTCTCACAGGGTATAGGTGGCACCTCTCAGGGGGTATAGGCGGCACCTTTCAGGGGGTATAGGCGGCACCTCTCAGGGGGTATAGGTGGCACCTCTCAGGGGTGTAGGCGGCACCTTTCAGGGGTGTAGGTGGCCCTCCTCAGGGTGTATAGGTGGCACCTCTCAGGGGGTATAGGTGGCCCCTCTCAGGGGGTATAGGTGGCACCTCTCAGGGGTATAGGTGGCACCTCTCTCAGGGGGTATAGGCGGCACCTTTCAGGGGGTATAGGTGGCACCTTTCACGGGGTATAGGTGGCACCTCTCAGGGTATAGGTGGCACCTCCCAGGGGTATAGGTGGCACCTCTCAGGGGTGTAGGTGGCCCCTCTCAGGGGTGTAGGTGGCCCCTCTCAGGGGTGTAGGTGGCCCCTCTCAGGGTGTATAGGTGGCCCCTCAGGGGTATAGGTGGCCCCTCTCAGGGGGTATAGGTAACCCCTCTCAGGGGGTATAGGCGGCCCCTCTCAGGGGGTATAGGCGGCACCTCTCAGGGGGTATAGGTGGCACCTCTCAGGGGTTATAGGTGGCACCTCTCAGAGGGTATGAGTGGCACCTCTCAGGGGGTGTAGGTGGCCCCTCTCAGGGGGTGTAGGTGGCCCCTCTCAGGGGGTGTAGGTGGCACCTCTCAGGGGTTATAGGTGGCACCTAAAAGGGGTATGAGTGGCACCTCTCAGGGTTATGAGTGACACCTTAGGGGCATAGGTGGCACCTCTCAGGGGGTATAGGTGGCACCTTTCACGGGGTATAGGTGGCCCCTCTCACGGGGTATAGGTGGCACCTCTCAGGGGCATAGGTGGCACCTCTCAGGGGTATAGGCGGCACCTCTCAGGGGTATAGACGGCACCTCTCAGGGGTATAGGTGGCGTCTCTCAGAGAGTATAGGTGGCACCTCTCAGGGGGTAAAGGTGGCACCTCTCAGGGGGTATAGGTGGCACCTCTCAGGGGGTATAGGTGGCACCTCTCAGGGGGTATGAGTGGCACCTCTCAGGGGGGTATGAGTGACACCTCTCAGGGGTATAGGTGGTACCTCTCCGGGGGTGTAGGTGGCACCTCTCAGGGGTTATGATTGGCACCTCTCAGGGGTATAGGTGGCCCCTCCTCAGGGGTGAAGGCGGCCCCTTTCAGGGGTATAGGTGGCCCCTCTCACGGGGTATAGGTGGCACCTCTCAGGGGGTGTAGGTGACCCCTCTCAGGGGGTGTAGGTGGCCCCTCTCAGGGGGTGTAGGTGGCACCTCTCAGGGGTTGTAGGTGGCCCCTCTCAGGGGTATAGGTGGCCCTCTCAGGGGTATAGGTGGCACCTCTCAGGTGGTATAGGTGGCACCTCTCAGGGAGTGTAGGTGGCACCTCTCAGGGGTATAGGTGGCGTCTCTCAGAGAGTATAGGTGGCACCTCTCAGGGGTAAAGGTGGCACCTTTCGGGGTGTAGGTGGCACCTCTCAGGGGTTATAGGTGGCACCTCTCAGGGGTTATGAGTGACACCTCAGGGGTATAGGTGGCACCTCTCAGGGAGTATAGGTGGCACCTCCCAGGGGGTATAGGTGGCACCTCTCAGGGGTGTAGGTGGCCCCCTCAGGGGTGTAGGTGGCCCTATCAGGGGTGTAGGTGGCCCCTCAGGGTATAGGTGGCCCCTCAAGGGGTATAGGTGGCCCTCTCAGGGGTATAGGTAACCCCTCTCAGGGGTATAGGCGGCCCTCTCAGGGGTATAGGCGGCACCTCTCAGGGGGTATAGGTGGCACCTCTCAGGGGTTATAGGTGGCACCTCTCAGAGGGTATGAGTGGCACCTCTCAGGGGGTGTAGGTGGCCCCTCTCAGGGGGTGTAGGTGGCCCCTCTCAGGGGGTGTAGGTGGCACCTCTCAGGGGTTATAGGTGGCACCTAAAAGGGGTATGAGTGGCACCTCTCAGGGGTTATGAGTGACACTTTAGGGGTATAGGTGGCACCTCTCAGGGGGTATAGGTGGCCCCTCTCAGGGGGTATAGGTGGCCCCTCTCAGGGGGTATAGGCGGCACCTCTCAGGGGGCATAGGTGGCACCTCTCAGGGGGTATAGGTGGCCCCTCTCAGGGGGTATAGGCGGCACCTTTCAGGGGGTATAGGTGGCACCTTTCACGGGGTATAGGTGGCACCTCTCAGGGAGTATAGGTGGCACCTCTCAGGGGTGTAGATGGCCCCTCTCAGGGGGTGTAGGTGGCCCCTCTCGGGGGGTATGAGTGGCACCTCTCAGGGGGGTATGAGTGACACCTCTCAGGGGTATAGGTGGTACCTCTCCGGGGGTGTAGGTGGCACCTCTCAGGGGTTATGATTGACACCTCTCAGGGGTATAGGTGGCCCCTCTCAGGGGGTGAAGGTGGCCCCTCTCAGGGGTATAGGTGGCCCCTCTCACGGGGTATAGGTGGCACCTCTCAGGGGTGTAGGTGATCCCTATCAGGGGTTATAGGTGGCACCTCTCAGGGGTTATAGGTGGCACCTAAAAGGGGTATGAGTGGCACCTCTCAGGGGTTATGAGTGACACCTCAGGGGTATAGGCGGCACCTCTCAGGGGGTATAGGTGGCCCCTCTCAGGGGGTATAGATGGCCCCTCTCAGGGGGTATAGGTGGCTCCTCTCAGGGGTATAGGTGGCCCCTCTCACAGGGGTATAGGTGGCACCTCTCAGGGGCATAGGCGGCACCTTTCAGGGGTATAGGCGGCACCTCTCAGGGGTATAGGTGGCACCTCTCAGGGGGTGTAGGCGGCACCTTTCAGGGGTGTAGGTGGCCCCTCTCAGGGTGTATAGGTGGCACCTCTCAGGGGTATAGGTGGCCCCTCTCAGGGGGTATAGGTGGCACCTCTCAGGGGGTATAGGTGGCACCTCTCTCAGGGGTATAGGCGGCACCTTTCAGGGGGTATAGGTGGCACCTTTCACGGGGTATAGGTGGCACCTCTCAGGGAGTATAGGTGGCACCTCCCAGGGGGTATAGGTGGCACCTCTCAGGGTGTAGGTGGCCCTCCTCAGGGGGTGTAGGTGGCCCCTCTCAGGGGTGTAGGTGGCCCCTCAGGGTGTATAGGTGGCCCCTCTCAGGGGTATAGGTGGCCCCTCTCAGGGGGTATAGGTAACCCCTCTCAGGGGGTGTAGGCGGCCCCTCTCAGGGGGTATAGGCGGCACCTCTCAGGGGGTATAGGTGGCACCTCTCAGGGGTTATAGGTGGCACCTCTCAGAGGGTATGAGTGGCACCTCTCAGGGGGTGTAGGTGGCCCCTCTCAGGGGGTGTAGGTGGCCCCTCTCAGGGGGTATAGGTGGCACCTCTCAGGGGTTATAGGTGGCACCTAAAAGGGGTATGAGTGGCACCTCTCAGGGGTTATGAGTGACACCTTAGGGGTATAGGTGGCACCTCTCAGGGGTATAGGTGGCACCTTTCACGGGGTATAGGTGGCCCCTCTCACGGGGTATAGGTGGCACCTCTCAGGGGTATAGGTGGCACCTCTCAGGGGGCATAGGCGGCACCTCTCAGGGGGTATAGACGGCACCTCTCAGGGGGTATAGGTGGCACCTCTCTCAGGGTGTATAGGTGGCACCTCTCAGGGGTTATGATTGACACCTCTCAGGGGTATAGGTGGCCCCTCTCAGGGGTGAAGGCGGCCCTCTCAGGGGGTATAGGTGGCCCCTCTCACGGGGTATAGGTGGCACCTCTCAGGGGGTGTAGGTGACCCCTATCAGGGGTTATAGGTGGCACCTCTCAGGGGTTATAGGTGGCACCTAAAAGGGGTATGAGTGGCACCTCTCAGGGGTTATGAGTGACACCTTAGGGGTATAGGCGGCACCTCTCAGGGGTATAGGTGGCCCCTCTCAGGGGTATAGGTGGCCCTCTCAGGGGTATAGGTGGCCCCTCTCAGGGGTATAGGTGGCCCCTCTCAGGGGTATAGGTGGCCCCTCTCAGGGGTATAGGTGGCCCCTCCAGGGGGTATAGGTGGCCCCTCCCACGGGGTATAGGTGGCACCTCTCAGGGGGTATGTATAGGCGGCACCTCTCAGGGGTATAGGCGGCACCTCTCAGGGGCATATAGGTGGCACCTCTTTCAGGGGATGTAGGCGGCACCTTTCAGGGGGTGTAGGTGGCCCCTCTCAGGGTGTATAGGTGGCACCTCTCAGGGGGTATAGGTGGCACCTCTCAGGGGGTATAGGTGGCCCCTCTCAGGGGGTATAGGTGGCACCTCTCAGGGGGTATAGGTGGCACCTCTCTCAGGGGGTATAGGCGGCACCTTTCAGGGGGTATAGGTGGCACCTTTCACGGGGTATAGGTGGCACCTCAGGGAGTATAGGTGGCACCTCCCAGGGGTAGAGGTGGCACCTCTCAGGGGTGTAGGTGGCCCCTCTCCAGGGTGTAGGTGGCCCCTCTCAGGGGTGTAGGTGGCCCCTCCTCAGGGTGTATAGGTGGCCCCTCTCAGGGGGTATAGGTGGCCCCTCTCAGGGGGTATAGGTAACCCCTCTCAGGGGGTATAGGCGGCCCCTCTCAGGGGTATAGGCGGCACCTCTCAGGGGTATAGGTGGCACCTCTCAGGGGTTATAGGTGGCACCTCTCAGAGGGTATGAGTGGCACCTCTCAGGGGGTGTAGGTGGCCCCTCTCAGGGGGTGTAGGTGGCCCCTCTCAGGGGGTGTAGGTGGCACCTCTCAGGGGTTATAGGTGGCACCTAAAAGGGGTATGAGTGGCACCTCTCAGGGGTTATGAGTGACACCTTAGGGGTATAGGTGGCACCTCTCAGGGGGTATAGGTGGCACCTTTCACGGGGTATAGGTGGCCCCTCTCACGGGGTATAGGTGGCACCTCTCAGGGGGTATATGTGGCACCTCTCAGGGGGTATAGGCGGCACCTCTCAGGGGGTATAGACGGCACCTCTCAGGGGTATAGGTGGCACCTCTCTCAGGGGTATAGGCGGCACCTTTCGGGGGTGTAGGTGGCCCCTCTCAGGGTGTATAGGTGGCACCTCTCAGGGGTGTAGGTGGCACCTCTCAGGGGTATAGGTGGCACCTCTCAGGGGTATAGGTGGCCCCTCTCAGGGGTATAGGTGGCCCCTCTCAGTGGGTATAGGCGGCACCTCTCAGGGGCATAGGCGGCACCTCTCAGGGGTATAGGTGGCACCTCTCTCAGAAGGTATAGGCGGCACCTTTCAGGGGGTATAGGTGGCACCTTTCACGGGGTATAGGTGGCCCCTCTCACGGGGCATAGGTGGCACCTCTCAGGGGCATAGGTGGCACCTCTCAGGGGTATAGGCGGCACCTCTCAGGGGGTATAGGCGGCACCTCTCAGGGGGTATAGGTGGCACCTCTCTCAGGGGGTATAGGCGGCACCTTTCGGGGGTGTAGGTGGCCCCTCTCAGGGTGTATAGGTGGCACCTCTCAGGGGGTATAGGTGGCCCCTCTCAGGGGGTATAGGTGGCCCCTCTCAGGGGGTGAAGGCGGCCCCTCTCAGGGGGTATAGGTGGCCCCTCTCATGGGGTATAGGTGGCACCTCTCAGGTGGTATAGGTGGAACCTCTCAGGGGGTATGAGTGGCACCTCTCAGGGGGGTATGAGTGACACCTCTCAGGGGTATAGGTGGTACCTCTCCGGGGGTGTAGGTGGCACCTCTCAGGGGTTATGATTAGCACCTCTCAGGGGGTATAGGTGGCCCATCTCAGGGGGTGAAGGCGGCCCCTCTCAGGGGGTATAGGTGGCCCCTCTCACGGGGTATAGGTGGCACCTTTCAGGGGGTGTAGGTGACCCCTCTCAGGGGGTGTAGGTGGCCCCTCTCAGGGGGTGTAGGTGGCACCTCTCAGGGGTTGTAGGTGGCCCCTCTCAGGGGGTATAGGTGGCACCTCTCAGGTGGTATAGGCGGCACCTCTCAGGGAGTGTAGGTGGCACCTCTCAGGGGGTATAGGTGGCCCCTCTCAGGGGGTGAAGGCGGCCCCTCTCAGGGGGTATAGGTGGCCCCTCTCACGGGGTATAGGTGGCACCTCTCAGGGGTGTAGGTGACCCCTCTCAGGGGGTGTAGGTGGCCCCTCTCCGGGGGTGTAGGTGGCACCTCTCAGGGGTTGTAGGTGGCCCCTCTCAGGGGGTATAGGTGGCACCTCAGGTGGTATAGGTGGCACCTCTCAGGGAGTGTAGGTGGCACCTCAGGGGGTATAGGTGGCGTCTCTCAGAGAGTATAGGTGGCACCTCTCAGGGGGTAAAGGTGGCACCTCTCAGGGGGTGTAGGTGGCACCTCTCAGGGGTTATAGGTGGCTCCTCTCAGGGGTTATGAGTGACACCTCAGGGGTATAGGTGGCACCTCTCAGGGGGTATAGGTGGCCCCTCTCAGGGGGTATAGGTGGCCCCTCTCAGGGGGTATAGGCGGCACCTCTCAGGGGGTATAGGTGGCACCTCTCAGGGGGTATAGGTGGCACCTCTCTCAGGGGGTATAGGCGGCACCTTTCAGGGGGATAGGTGGCACCTTTCACGGGGTATAGGTGGCACCTCTCAGCGAGTATAGGTGGCACCTCCCAGGGGGTATAGGTGGCACCTCTCAGGGGTGTAGGTGGCCCCTCTCGGGGGGTGTAGGTGGCACCTCTCAGGTGGTATAGGTGGCACCTCTCAGGGAGTGTAGGTGGCACCTCTCAGGGGGTATAGGTGGCCTCTCTCAGGGGGTATGAGTGGCACCTCTCAGGGGGTGTAGGTGGCACCTCTCAGGGGGTGTAGGTGGCCCCTCTCAGGGGGTGTAGGTGGCCCCTATCAGGGGTTATAGGTGGCACCTCTCAGGGGTTATAGGTGGCACCTGAAAGGGGTATGAGTGGCACCTCTCAGGGGTTATGAGTGACACCTCAGGGGTATAGGCGGCACCTCTCAGGGGTATAGGTGGCCCCTCTCAGGGGTATAGGTGGCCCCTCTCAGGGGGGCATAGGTGGCACCTCTCAGGGGTATAGGTGGCCCCTCTCAGGGGTATAGGTGGCCCCTCTCAGGGGTATAGGCGGCACCTCTCAGGGGTATAGGCGGCAACTCTCAGGGGCATAGGTGGCACCTCTCTCAGGGGTATAGGCGGCACCTTTCAGGGGCATAGGTGGCACCTTTCACGGGGTATAGGTGGCACCTCCCAGGGGTAGAGGTGGCACCTCTCAGGGTGTAGGTGGCCCCTCCTCAGGGGTGTAGGTGGCCCCTCTCAGGGGTGTAGGTGGCCCCTCTCAGGGTGTATAGGTGGCCCCTCTCAGGGGGTATAGGTGGCCCCTCTCAGGGGGTATAGGTAACCCCTCTCAGGGGGTATAGGCGGCCCCTCTCAGGGGTATAGGCGGCACCTCTCAGGGGTATAGGTGGCACCTCTCAGGGGTTATAGGTGGCACCTCTCAGAGGGTATGAGTGGCACCTCTCAGGGGGTGTAGGTGGCCCCTCTCAGGGGGTGTAGGTGGCCCCTCTCAGGGGGTGTAGGTGGCACCTCTCAGGGGTTATAGGTGGTACCTAAAAGGGGTATGAGTGGCACCTCTCAGGGGTTATGAGTGACACCTTAGGGGTATAGGTGGCACCTCTCAGGGGTATAGGTGGCACCTTTCACGGGGTATAGGTGGCCCCTCTCACGGGGTATAGGTGGCACCTCTCAGGGGTATATGTGGCACCTCTCAGGGGTATAGGCGGCACCTCTCAGGGGTATAGACGGCACCTCTCAGGGGTATAGGTGGCACCTCTCTCAGGGGTATAGGCGGCACCTTTCGGGGTGTAGGTGGCCCCTCTCAGGGTGTATAGGTGGCACCTCTCAGGGGTGTAGGTGGCACCTCTCAGGGGTATAGGTGGCACCTCTCAGGGGGTATAGGTGGCCCCTCTCAGGGGGTATAGGTGGCCCCTCTCAGTGGGTATAGGCGGCACCTCTCAGGGGTATAGGCGGCACCTCTCAGGGGTATAGGTGGCACCTCTCTCAGGGGTATAGGCGGCACCTTTCAGGGGGTATAGGTGGCACCTTTTACGGGGTATAGGTGGCCCCTCTCACGGGGTATAGGTGGCACCTCTCAGGGGGTATAGGTGGCACCTCTCAGGGGGTATAGGCGGCACCTCTCAGGGGGTATAGGCGGCACCTCTCAGGGGTATAGGTGGCACCTCTCAGGGGTATAGGCGGCACCTTTCAGGGGGTGTAGGTGGCCCCTCTCAGGGTGTATAGGTGGCACCTCTCAGGGGGTATAGGTGGCCCCTCTCAGGGGGTATAGGTGGCCCCTCTCAGGGGGTGAAGGCGGCCCCTCTCAGGGGGTATAGGTGGCCCCTCTCATGGGGTATAGGTGGCACCTCTCAGGTGGTATAGGTGGCACCTCTCAGGGGTATGGAGTGGCACCTCTCAGGGGTATGGAGTGACACCTCTCAGGGGTATAGGTGGTACCTCTCCGGGGGTGTAGGTGGCACCTCTCAGGGGTTATGATTAGCACCTCTCAGGGGGTATAGGTGGCCCATCTCAGGGGGTGAAGGCGGCCCCTCTCAGGGGGTATAGGTGGCCCCTCTCACGGGGTATAGGTGGCACCTTCAGGGGGTGTAGGTGACCCCTCTCAGGGGGTGTAGGTGGCCCCTCTCAGGGGTGTAGGTGGCACCTCTCAGGGGTTGTAGGTGGCCCTCTCAGGGGTATAGGTGGCACCTCTCAGATGGTATAGGCGGCACCTCTCAGGGAGTGTAGGTGGCACCTCTCAGGGGGTATAGGTGGCCCCTCTCA
Source organism: Chiridota heheva (assembly GCA_020152595.1). Taxonomy (NCBI): domain Eukaryota; kingdom Metazoa; phylum Echinodermata; class Holothuroidea; order Apodida; family Chiridotidae; genus Chiridota; species Chiridota heheva. The sequence goes on along the minus strand of JAIGNY010000077.1, from coordinate 1,325,719 downwards.
GGGGGTTAAGGCGGCCCCTCTCAGGGGGTATAGGTGGCCCCTCTCACGGGGTATAGGTGGCACCTCTCAGGGGGTGTAGGTGACCCCTCCTCAGGGGTGTAGGTGGCCCCTCTCAGGGGTGTGGTGGCACCTCTCAGGGGTTGTAGGTGGCCCCTCTCAGGGGGTATAGGTGGCACCTCAGGTGGTATAGGTGGCACCTCTCAGGGAGTGTAGGTGGCACCTCAGGGGTATAGGTGGCGTCTCTCAGAGAGTATAGGTGGCACCTCTCAGGGGGTAAAGGTGGCACCTCTCAGGGGGTGTAGGTGGCACCTCTCAGGGGTTATAGGTGGCACCTCTCAGGGGTTATGAGTGACACCTCAGGGGTATAGGTGGCACCTCTCAGGGGGTATAGGTGGCCCCTCTCAGGGGGTATAGGTGGCCCCTCTCAGGGGTATAGGCGGCACCTCTCAGGGGTATAGGTGGCACCTCTCAGGGGTATAGGTGGCACCTCTCTCAGGGGTATAGGCGGCACCTTTCAGGGGATAGGTGGCACCTTTCACGGGGTATAGGTGGCACCTCTCAGCGAGTATAGGTGGCACCTCCCAGGGGTATAGGTGGCACCTCTCAGGGTGTAGGTGGCCCCTCTCGGGGGTGTATGTGGCACCTCTCAGGTGGTATAGGTGGCACCTCTCAGGGAGTGTAGGTGGCACCTCTCAGGGGGTATAGGTGGCCTCTCTCAGGGGGTATGGTGGCACCTCTCAGGGGTGTAGGTGGCACCTCTCAGGGGTGTAGGTGGCCCCTCTCAGGGGTGTAGGTGGCCCCTATCAGGGGTTATAGGTGGCACCTCTCAGGGGTTATAGGTGGCACCTGAAAGGGGTATGAGTGGCACCTCTCAGGGGTTATGAGTGACACCTCAGGGGTATAGGCGGCACCTCTCAGGGGTATAGGTGGCCCCTCTCAGGGGGTATAGGTGGCCCCTCTCAGGGGGTATAGGTGGCACCTCTCAGGGGGTATAGGTGGCCCCTCTCAGGGGGTATAGGTGGCCCCTCTCAGGGGGTATAGGCGGCACCTCTCAGGGGGTATAGGCGGCAACTCTCAGGGGGTATAGGTGGCACCTCTCTCAGGGGGTATAGGCGGCACCTTTCAGGGGTATAGGTGGCACCTTTCACGGGGTATAGGTGGCACCTCTCAGGGAGTATAGGTGGCACCTCTCAGGGGTATAGGTGGCCCCTCTCAGGGGGTGTAGGTGGCCCCTCTCGGGGGGTATGAGTGGCACCTCTCAGGGGGGTATGAGTGACACCTCTCAGGGGGTATAGGTGGTACCTCTCCAGGGGTGTGGTGGCACCTCTCAGGGGTTATGATTGACACCTCTCAGGGGTATAGGTGGCCCCTCTCAGGGGTGAAGGCGGCCCCTCTCAGGAGGTATAGGTGGCCCCTCTCACGGGGTATAGGTGGCACCTCTCAGGGGTGTAGGTGACCCTATCAGGGGGTATAGGTGGCACCTCTCAAGGGTTATAGGTGGCACCTAAAAGGGGTATGAGTGGCACCTCTCAGGGGTTATGAGTGACACCTCAGGGGTATAGGCGGCACCTCTCAGGTGGTATAGGTGGCCCCTCTCAGGGGTATAGGTGGCCCCTCTCAGGGTGTATAGGTGGCCCCTCTCAGAGGGTATAGGTGGCCCCTCTCACGGGGTATAGGTGGCACCTCTCAGGGGTTATGATTGGCACCTCTCAGGGGGTATAGGTAGCCCCTCTCAGGGGGTATAGGTGGCCCCTCTCACGGGGTATAGGTGGCACCTCTCAGGGGTATAGGTTGCACCTCTCAGGGGGTATAGGTGGCCCCTCTCAGGGGGTATAGGTGGCCCCTCTCAGGGGGTATAGGCGGCACCTCTCAGGGGTATAGGCGGCACCTCTCAGGGGGTATAGGTGGCACCTCTCTCAGGGGGTATAGGCGGCACCTTTCAGGGGGTATAGGTGGCACCTTTCACGGGGTATAGGTGGCACCTCTCAGGGAGTATAGGTGGCACCTCCCAGGGGGTATAGGTGGCACCTCTCAGGGGTGTAGGTGGCCCCTCTCGGGGGGTGTAGGTGGCACCTCTCAGGTGGTATAGGTGGCACCTCTCAGGGAGTGTAGGTGGCACCTCTCAGGGGGTATAGGTGGCCCCTCTCAGGGGTATGGTGGCACCTCTCAGGGGTGTGTAGGTGGCACCTCTCAGGGGTGTAGGTGGCCCCTCTCAGGGGGTGTAGGTGGCCCCTCTCAGGGGGTGTAGGTGGCCCCTATCAGGGGTTATAGGTGGCACCTCTCAGGGGTTATAGGTGGCACCTGAAAGGGGTATGAGTGGCACCTCTCAGGGGTTATGAGTGACACCTCAGGGGTATAGGCGGCACCTCTCAGGGGGTATAGGTGGCACCTCTCTCAGGGGGTATAGGCGGCACCTTTCAGGGGGTATAGGTGGCACCTTTCACGGGGTATAGGTGGCACCTCTCAGGGAGTATAGGTGGCACCTCCCAGGGGGTATAGGTGGCACCTCTCAGGGGTGTAGGTGGCCCCTCTCAGGGGGTATAGGTGGCCTCTCTCAGGGGGTATGAGTGGCACCTCTCAGGGGGTGTAGGTGGCACCTCTCAGGGGGTGTAGGTGGCCCCTCTCAGGGGGTGTAGGTGGCCCCTCTCAGGGGGTGTAGGTGGCCCCTATCAGGGGTTATAGGTGGCACCTCTCAGGGGTTATAGGTGGCACATGAAAGGGGTATGAGTGGCACCTCTCAGGGGTTATGAGTGACACCTCAGGGGTATAGGCGGCACCTCTCAGGGGGTATAGGTGGCCCCTCTCAGGGGGTATAGGTGGCCCCTCTCAGGGGGTATAGGTGGCACCTCTCAGGGGGTATAGGTGGCCCCTCTCAGGGGGTATAGGTGGCCCCTCTCAGGGGGTATAGGCGGCACCTCTCAGGGGGTATAGGTGGCACCTCTCAAGGTGTATAGGTGGCCCCTCTCAGGGGGTGTAGGTGGCACCTCTCAGGGGTTGTAGGTGGCCCCTCTCAGGGGGTATAGGTGGCACCTCCCAGGTGGTATAGGTGGCACCTCTCAGGGGGTGTAGGTGGCACCTCTCAGGGGGTATAGGTGGCGTCTCTCAGAGAGTATAGGTGGCACCTCTCAGGGGGTAAATGTGGCACCTCTCAGGGGTGTAGGTGGCACCTCTCAGGGGGTATAGGCGGCACCTTCAATGGGGTATAGGTGGCACCTCTCAGGGGTTATAGGTGGCACCTCTCAGGGGGTATGAGTGGCACCTCTCAGGGGGTGTAGGTGGTCACTCTCAGGGGGTGTAGGTGGCCCCTCTCAAGGTGTATAGGTGGCACCTCTCAGGGGGTATAGGTGGCACCTCTCAGGGGGTATAGGTGGCACCTCTCAAGGTGTATAGGTGGCACCTCTCAGGGGGTCTAGGTGGCACCTCTCAGGGGGTATAGGTGGCACCTCTCAGGGGGTATAGGTGGTACCTCTCAGGTGGTATAAGTGGCACCTCTCAAGGAGTGTAGGTGGCACTTCTCAGGGGGTATAGGTGGCGTCTCTCAGAGAGTATAGGTGGCACCTCTCAGGGGGTAAAGGTGGCACCTCTCAGGGGGTGTAGGTGGCACCTCTCGGGGGTTATAGGTGGCACCTCTCATGGGTTATGAGTGACACCTCAGGGGTATAGGTGGCACCTCTCAGGGGGTATAGGTGGCACCTCTCAGGGGGTATAGGTAACCCCTCTCAGGGGGTATAGGCGGCCCCTCTCAGGGGTATAGGCGGCACCTCTCAGGGGGCATAGGTGGCACCTCTCAGGGGTTATAGGTGGCACCTCTCAGGGGGTATGGTGTGGCACCTCTCAGGGGTGTAGGTGGCCCCTCTCAGGGGTGTAGGTGGCCCCTCTCAGGGGGTGTAGGTGGCACCTCTCAGGGGTTATAGGTGGCACCTAAAAGAGGTATGAGTGGCACCTTTTAGGGGTTATGAGTGACACCTTAGGGGTATAGGTGGCACCTCTCAGGGGGTATAGGTGGCACCTCTCAGGGGGTATAGGTGGCCCCTCTCAGGGGGTATAGGTAGCACCTCTCAGGGGGTAAAGGTGGCACCTCTCAGGGGGTGTAGGTGGCACCTCTCAGGGAGTATATTTGGCACCTCCCAGGGGGTATAGTTGGCACCTCTCAGGGGTGTAGGTGGCCCCTCTCAGGGGGTGTAGGTGGCCCCTCTCAGGGGTTATGACTGACACCTCAGGGGGTATAGGCGGCCCCTCTCAGGGGTATAGGCGGCCCCTCTCAGGGGGTATAGGCGGCACCTCTCAGGGGGTATAGGTGGCACCTCTCAGGGGTTATAGGTGGCACCTCTCAGGGGGTATGAGTGGCACCTTTCAGGGGGTATGAGTGACACCTCTCAGGGGGTATAGGTGGCCCCTCTCAAGGGTATAGGTGGCCCCTCTCAGGGGGTATAGGCGGCACCTCTTAGGGGTATAGGCGGCACCTCTCAGGGGGTATAGGCAGCACCTCTCAGGGGATATAGGCGGCACCTCTTAGGGGGTATAGGTGGCACCTCTCAGGGGGTATAGGTGGCCCCTCTCAGGGGGTATAGGTGGCACCTCTCAGGGGGTATGAGTGGCACCTCTCAGGGGGTATAAGTGACACCTCTCAGGGGTATAGGTGGCACCTCTCAGGGGGTATAGGTGGCCCCTCTCAGGGGGTATAGGTGGCACCTCTCAGGGGGTGTAGGTGGCACCTCTTAGGGGGTATAGGTGGCACCTCTCAGCGGGTATAGGTGGCACCTCTCAGCGGGTATAGGTGGCACCTCTCAGCGGGTATAGGTGGCACCTCTCAGGGGGTATAGGTGGCACCTCTCAGGAGGGAAAGAACCCTCGATTTTTTTTAGTGACGATTAAGGGGGAAAATGTCGATGGTAAAAGTTTGCATCAAACCTTGCTGCTAAACAGGAAATCTTTAATTATTAGGTGATTTGCCTTATTTTTGCAACTTTTTCATCAATTACTGGGAAAATTTCCTAAATTTACAGGGACTTTCCTTCATTTTGTGGAAATTTTCTTTTATCTCTGAGATGTTCTTTAATTTTTGGGCAATTAAAAATCTAAAAGAATTCCAATAATTTTTTAATTTCCCTTCAATTTCACTTTACCAGTTTCATTCAATTGTACCATATTCTTTATTTTATGTCAATAATTTTACCTCCCAACCAATTATCCCCCTGCTTTCTATGTCTCTAGTGTAATAACATTGCTGTAATTCCTTGGGAGGGGGAGGGGGGAGGAGGTGGAGTGGAGCTGTGGCCCCACTTGATGAATTAACTTATGGCTCTGTTGATTGGTCAGTTTGCAGCCAAATTTTGGTGGGACATTTATTGGTTAGTTATAGGGTGTGTAGAGATAGTGATATGGCAGCGCAAGTCTGATAGAGTAAGATAGTCTGGTAGAGTAAGATAGTCTGGTAGGTAAGATAGTCTGGTAGCGTAAGATAGTCTGGCAGGGTAAGATAGTCTGGCAGAATAAGATAGTCTGGTAGGGTAAGATAGTCTGGCAGGGTAAGATAGTCTGGCAGACTAAGATAGTTTGGTAGAGTAACTTATCTGGTAGAGTAAGATAGTCTGGTAGGATAAGATAGTCTGGCAGGGTAAGATAATCTGGTAGGGTAAGATAGTATGGTAGAGTAAGATAGTCTGGTAGGGTAAGATAGTCTGGCAGAGTAAGATAGTCTGGCAGAGTAAGATAGTTTGGTAGAGTAAGATAGTCTGGTAGAGCAAAATAGTCTGGTAGGGTAAGATAGTCTTGTAGGGTAAGATAGTCTGGTAGGGTAAGATAGTCTGGTAGGGTAAGATAGTCTGGCAGAGTAAGATAGTCTGGCAGAGTAAGATAGTCTGGTAGAGTAAGATAGTCTGGTAGGGTAAGATAGTCTGGTAGGGTAAGATAGTTTGGTAGGGTAAGATAGTCTGGTAGAGTAAGATAGTCTGGTAGAGTAAGATAGTCTGGTAGGGTAGAATAGTTTGTACGGTAAGATAGTCTGGTAGGGTTAGATAGTCTGGTAGAGTAAGATAGTCTGGTAGGGTAAGATAGTCTGGTAGACTTAGATAGTCTGGTAGAGTAAGATAATCTGGTAAGGTAAGATAGTCTGATAGAGTTAGATAGTCTGGTAGAGTAAGATAGTCTGGTAGAGTGAGATAGTCTGGTAGGGTAGAATAGTTTGTACGGTAAGATAGTCTGGTAGGGTTAGATAGTCTGGTAGAGTAAGATAGTCTGGTAGGGTAAGATAGTCTGGTAGACTTAGATAGTCTGGTAGAGTAAGATAATCTGGTAAGGTAAGATAGTCTGATAGAGTTAGATAGTCTGGTAGAGTAAGATAGTCTGGTAGGGTAGAATAGTTTGTACGGTAAGATAGTCTGGTAGGGTTAGATAGTCTGGTAGAGTAAGATAGTCTGGTAGGGTAAGATAGTCTGGTAGAGTAAGATAGTCTGGTAAAGTAAGATAGTCTGGCAGAGTAAGATAGCCCGGTAGGGTAAGATAGTCTGGTAGGGTAAGATAGTCTGGTAGGGTAAGATAGTGTGGTAGAGTAAGATAGTCTGGTAGAGTAAGATAGTCTGGCAGAGTAAGATAGTTTTGTAGGGTAAGATGGTCTGTTAGAGTAAGATAGTCTGGTAAAGTAAAATAGTCTGGTAGGGTAAGATAGTCTGGCAGACTAAGATAGTTTGGTAGGGTAAGATAGTCTGGTAGAGTAAGCAGGGTAAGATGGTCTGACAGAGTAAAATAGTCTGGTAGGGTAAGATAGTCTGGTAAAGTAAGATAGTCTGGCAGAGTAAGATAGCCTGGTAGGGTAAGATAGTCTGGTAGGGTAAGATAGCCTGGTAGGGTAAGATAGTCTGGTAGGGTAAGATAGTCTGGTAGAGTAAGATAGTCTGGTAGAGTAAGATAGTCTGGTAGAGTAAGATAGTCTGGTAGGGTAAGATAGTTTGGTAGAGTAAGATAGTCTGGTAGGGTAAGATAGTCTGGTAGGGTAAGATAGTCTGGTAGGGTAAGATAGTCTGGCAGAGTAAGATAGTCTGGCAGAGTAAGATAGTCTGGTAGAGTAAGATAGTCTGGTAGGGTAAGATAGTCTGGTAGGGTAAGATAGTTTGGTAGGGTAAGATAGTCTGGTAGAGTAAGATAGTCTGGTAGAGTAAGATAGTCTGGTAGGGTAGAATAGTTTGTACGGTAAGATAGTCTGGTAGGGTTAGATAGTCTGGTAGAGTAAGATAGTCTGGTAGGGTAAGATAGTCTGGTAGACTTAGATAGTCTGGTAGAGTAAGATAATCTGGTAAGGTTAGATAGTCTGATAGAGTTAGATAGTCTGGTAGAGTAAGATAGTCTGGTAGAGTAAGATAGTCTGGTAGGGTAGAATAGTTTGTACGGTAAGATAGTCTGGTAGGGTTAGATAGTCTGGTAGAGTAAGATAGTCTGGTAGAGTAAGATAGTCTGGTAGACTTAGATAGTCTGGTAGAGATAGATAATCTGGTAAGGTAAGATAGTCTGATAGAGTTAGATAGTCTGGTAGAGTAAGATAGTCTGGTAGGGTAGAATAGTTTGTACGGTAAGATAGTCTGGTAGGGTTAGATAGTCTGGTAGAGTAAGATAGTCTGGTAGGGTAAGATAGTCTGGTAGAGTAAGATAGTCTGGTAAAGTAAGATAGTCTGGCAGAGTAAGATAGCCCGGTAGGGTAAGATAGTCTGGTAGGGTAAGATAGTCTGGTAGGGTAAGATAGTGTGGTAGAGTAAGATAGTCTGGTAGAGTAAGATAGTCTGGCAGAGTAAGATAGTTTTGTAGGGTAAGATGGTCTGTTAGAGTAAGATAGTCTGGTAAAGTAAAATATTCTGGTAGGGTAAGATAGTCTGGCAGACTAAGATAGTTTGGTAGGGTAAGATAGTCTGGTAGAGTAAGCAGGGTAAGATGGTCTGACAGAGTAAAATAGTCTGGTAGGGTAAGATAGTCTGGTAAAGTAAGATAGTCTGGCAGAGTAAGATAGCCTGGTAGGGTAAAATAGTCTGGTAGGGTAAGATAGCCTGGTAGGGTAAGATAGTCTGGTAGGGTAAGATAGTCTGGTAGAGTAAGATAGTCTGGTAGAGTAAGATAGTCTGGTAGAGTAAGATAGTCTGGTAGGGTAAGATAGTTTGGTAGGGTAAGATAGCCTGGTAGGGTAAGATAGTCTGGTAGGGTAAGATAGTCTGGTAGGGTAAGATAGTGTGGTAGAGTAAGATAGTCTGGTAGAGTAAGATAGTCTGGTAGAGTAAGATAGTCTGGTAGGGTAAGATAGTTTGGTAGGGTAAGATAGTCTGGTAGGGTAAGATAGTCTGGCAGGGTAAGATAGTCTGGCAGACTAAGATAGTTTGGTAGGGTAAGATAGTCTGGTAGAGTAAGCAGGGTAAGATGGTCTGACAGAGTAAGATAGTCTGGTAGGGTAAGATAGTCTGGCAGAGTAAGATAGTCTGGTAGGGTAAGATAGTCTGGTAGAGTAAGATAGTCTGTTAGGGTAAAATAGTTTGGTAGGGTACGATAGTCTGGTAGAGTAAGCAGGGTAAGATGGTCTGACAGAGTAAGATAGTCTGGTAGAGTAAGATAGTCTGGTAGGGTAAGATAGTCTGGCAGAGTAAGATAGTCTGGTAGAGTAAGATAGTCTGTTAGAGTAAGATAGTCTGGTAGGGTAAGATAGTTTGGTAGGGTAAGATAGTCTGGTAGGATAAGATAGTCTGGCAGAGTAAGATAGTCTGGTAGGGTTAGATAGTCTGGTAGGGTTAGATAGTCTGGTAGGGTAAGATAGTCTGGTGGAGTAAGATAGTCTGGTAGGGTAAGATAGTTTGGTAGGGTAAGATAGTCTGGTAGGGTAAGATAGTCTGGTAGGTTAAGATAGTCTGGTAGGGTAAGATAGTCTGGTAGAGTAAGATAGTCTGGTAGAGTAAGATAGTCTGGTAGGGTAAGATAGTCTGGTAGAGTAAGATAGTCTGGTAGGGTAAGATAGTCTGGTAGAGTAAGATAGTCTGGTAGGGTAAGATAGTCTGGTAGGGTGAGATAGTCTTGTAGGGTAAGATAGTCTGGCAGGGTAAGATAGTCTGGTAGGGTAACATAGTTTGATAGGGTAAGATAGTCTGGTAGAGTAGGATAGTCTGGTAGAGTAAGATAGTCTGGCAGATAAGATAGTCTGGTAGGGTAAGATAGTCTGGCAGATAAGATAGTCTGGTAGGATAGAAAGAATCTGTACAAGATACCCTGGATTCATTCATGGCATCAGAACATTTTGAAAAGTGGAAAGGGGGTAGGGGAAGATGTACACAAATTTGCAGGTAATTATTTACATATTCCATAATTGAATGCTAAGAAAAATGCCCCCCCCCCATTAGAATATTTTGTAAAGTGACAATTTATCAGATTTATAAGCTTCCCCATCCCCATGAGACAAATTTGACCCTTCCCCCCCCCATGACACAAATTTGACCCTCTCTTGCCCCCCTCCCCCTCCCTTTAAGACCTAGCACCGCCACTGGTGAGGGGTAACACTGAAATTTAAAAGTCGTCCAGGAATAGACTTACAAAGAACCAATGTTCATTGTGCAAGCAAGTTGCATCTTGTAGCCCAAAAACCCAGAAAGGAAGTAACACAGAATCTTCAACCATTGAATATGTCAGGAAGGAAGTAACACAGAATCTTCAACCACCCACAACCATTGAATATGTCAGGAAGGAAGCAACACAGAATCTTCAACCACCCACAACCATTGAATATGTCAGAAAGAAAGCAACACAGAATCTTCAACCACCCACAACCATTGAATATGTCAGGAAGGAATATGTCAGGAAGGACAATCTTCAACCACCCACAACCATTGAATATGTCAGGAAGGAAGTAACACACAATCTTCAACCACCCACAACCATTGAATATGTCAGGAAGTAAGCAACACAGAATCTTCAACCACCCACAACCATTGAATATGTCAGGAAGGAAGCAACACACAATCTTCAACCACCCACAACCATTAAATATGTCAGGAAGTAAGCAACACAGAATCTTCAACCACCCACAACCATTGAATATGTCAGGAAGTAAGCAACACAGAATCTTCAACCACCCACAACCATTGAATATGTCAGGAAGGAAGCAACACACAATCTTCAACCACTCACAACCATTGAATATGTCAGAAAGGAAGCAACACACAATCTTCAACCACCCACAACCATTGAATATGTCAGGAAGGAAGTAATACAGAATCTTTAACCACCCACAACCATTGAATATGTCAGGAAGGAAGTAACACACAATCTTCAACCACCCACAACCATTGAATATGTCAGGAAGGAAGTAACACACAATCTTCAACCATTGAATATGTCAGAAGGAAAGCAACACAGAATCTTCAACCACCCACAACCATTGAATATGTCAGGAAGGAAGCAACACACAATCTTCAACCACCCACAACCATTGAATATGTCAGAAAGGAAGCAACACAGAATCTTCAACCACCCACAACCATTAAATATGTCAGGAAGGAAGTAACACACAATCTTCAACCACCCACAACCATTGAATATGTCAGAAGGAAGCAACACACAATCTTCAACCACCCACAACCATTGAATATGTCAAAAGAAAGAACACACAATCTTCAACCACCCACAACCATTGAATATGTCAGAAAGGAAGCACACAATCTTCAACCACCCACAACCATTAAATATGTCAGGAAGGAAGTAACACACAATCTTCAACCACCCACAACCATTGAATATGTCAGGAAGGAAGCAACACAGAATCTTCAACCACCCACAACCATTGAATATGTCAGAAAGGAAGCAACACACAATCTTCAACCACCCACAACCATTGAATATGTCAGGAAGGAAGCAACACACAATCTTCAACCACCCACAACCATTGAATATGTCAGAAAGGAAGCAACACACAATCTTCAACCACCCACAACCATTGAATATGTCAGAAAGGAAGCAACACAGAATCTTCAACCACCCACAACCATTGAATATGTCAGAAAGGAAGCAACACAGAATCTTCAACCACCCACAACCATTGAATATGTCAGGAAGGAAGCAACACAGAATCTTCAACCACCCACAACCATTGAATATGTCAGGAAGGAAGCAACACACAATCTTCAACCACCCACAACCATTAAATATGTCAGAAAGGAAGCAACACAGAATCTTCAACCACCCACAACCATTGAATATGTCAGAAAGGAAGCAACACAGAATCTTCAACCACCCACAACCATTGAATATGTCAGAAAGGAAGCAACACACAATCTTCAACCACCCACAACCATTGAATATGTCAGAAAGTAAGCAACACACAATCTTCAACCACCCACAACCATTGAATATGTCAGGAAGGAAGTAACACACAATCTTCAACCACCCACAACCATTGAATATGTCAGGAAGGAAGCAACACAGAATCTTCAACCACCCACAACCATTGAATATGTCAGAAAGGAAGTAACAAAATCTTCAACCACCCACAACCATTGAATATGTCAGAAAGGAAGCAACACAGAATCTTCAACCACCCACAACCATTGAATATGTCAGAAAGGAAGCAACACAGAATCTTCAACCACCCACAACCATTGAATATGTCAGAAAGGAAGCAACACAGAATCTTCAACCACCCACAACCATTGAATATGTCAGAAAGGAAGCAACACACAATCTTCAACCACCCACAACCATTGAATATGTCAGAAAGTAAGCAACACACAATCTTCAACCACCCACAACCATTGAATATGTCAGGAAGGAAGTAACACACAATCTTCAACCACCCACAACCATTGAATATGTCAGGAAGGAAGTAACACACAATCTTCAACCACCCACAACCATTGAATATGTCAGAAAGGAAGCAACACAGAATCTTCAACCACCCACAACCATTGAATATGTCAGAAAGGAAGCAACACACAATCTTCAACCACCCACAACCATTGAATATGTCAGGAAGGAAGCAACACAGAATCTTCAACCACCCACAACCATTGAATGTCAGAAAGGAAGCAACACAGAATCTTCAACCATTGAATATGTCAGGAAGTAAGCAACACAGAATCTTCAACCACCCACAACCATTGAATATGTCAGAAAGGAAGCAACACAGAATCTTCAACCACCCACAACCATTGAATATGTCAGAAAGGAAGCAACACACAAACTTCAACCACCCACAACCATTGAATATGTCAGGAAGGAAGCAACACAGAATCTTCAACCACCCACAACCATTGAATATGTCAGGAAGGAAGCAACACACAATCTTCAACCACCCACAACCATTGAATATGTCAGGAAGGAAGCAACACAGAATCTTCAACCACCCACAACCATTGAATATGTCAGAAAGGAAGCAACACACAATCTTCAACCACCCACAACCATTGAATATGTCAGGAAGGAAGTAACACACAATCTTCAACCACCCACAACCATTGAATATGTCAGAAAGGAAGCAACACACAATCTTCAACCACCCACAACCATTGAATATGTCAGAAAGGAAGCAACACAGAATCTTCAACCACCCACAACCATTGAATATGTCAGAAAGGAAGCAACACAGAATCTTCAACCACCCACAACCATTGAATATGTCAGGAAGGAAGCAACACAGAATCTTCAACCACCCACAACCATTGAATATGTCAGGAAGGAAGCAACACACAATCTTCAACCACCCACAACCATTAAATATGTCAGAAAGGAAGCAACACAGAATCTTCAACCACCCACAACCATTGAATATGTCAGAAGGAAGCAACACAGAATCTTCAACCACCCACAACCATTGAATATGTCAGAAAGGAAGCAACACACAATCTTCAACCACCCACAACCATTGAATATGTCAGAAAGTAAGCAACACACAATCTTCAACCACCCACAACCATTGAATATGTCAGGAAGGAAGCAACACAGAATCTTCAACCACCCACAACCATTGAATATGTCAGAAAGGAAGTAACAAAATCTTCAACCACCCACAACCATTGAATATGTCAGAAAGGAAGCAACACAGAATCTTCAACCACCCACAACCATTGAATATGTCAGAAAGGAAGCAACACAGAATCTTCAACCACCCACAACCATTGAATATGTCAGAAAGGAAGCAACACAGAATCTTCAACCACCCACAACCATTGAATATGTCAGAAAGGAAGTAACAAAATCTTCAACCACCCACAACCATTGAATATGTCAGGAAGGAAGTAACACACAATCTTCAACCACCCACAACCATTGAATATGTCAGGAAGGAAGCAACACAGAATCTTCAACCACCCACAACCATTGAATATGTCAGAAAGGAAGCAACACACAATCTTCAACCACCCACAACCATTGAATATGTCAGGAAGGAGGCAACACAGAATCTTCAACCACCCACAACCATTGAATATGTCAGGAAGGAAGCAACACACAATCTTCAACCACCCACAACCATTGAATATGTCAGGAAGCAACACAGAATCTTCAACCACCCACAACCATTGAATATGTCAGGAAGGAATTAACACAGAATCTTCAACCACCCACAACCATTGAATATGTCAGGAAGGAAGTAACACACAATCTTCAACCACCCACAACCATTGAATATGTCAGGAAGGAAGCAACACATAATCTTCAACCACCCACAACCATTGAATATGTCAGGAAGGAATTAACACAGAATCTTCAACCACCCACAACCATTGAATATGTCAGGAAGGAAGTAACACACAATCTTCAACCACCCACAACCATTGAATATGTCAGGAAGGAAGCAACACAGAATCTTCAACCACCCACAACCATTGAATATGTCAGGAAGGAAGCAACACATAATCTTCAACCACCCACAACCATTAAATATGTCAGAAAGGAAGCAACACAGAATCTTCAACCACCCACAACCATTGAATATGTCAGAAAGGAAGCAACACACAATCTTCAACCACCCACAACCATTGAATATGTCAGGAAGGAAGCAACACATAATCTTCAACCACCCACAACCATTAAATATGTCAGAAAGGAAGCAACACAGAATCTTCAACCACCCACAACCATTGAATATGTCAGAAAGGAAGCAACACAGAATCTTCAACCACCCACAACCATTAAATGTCAGAAAGGAAGCAACACACAATCTTCAACCACCCACAACCATTAAATATGTCAGAAAGGAAGCAACACACAATCTTCAACCACCCACAACCATTGAATATGTCAGAAAGGAAGCAACACAGAATCTTCAACCACCCACAACCATTGAATATGTCAGGAAGGAAGCAACACACAATCTTCAACCACCCACAACCATTGAATATGTCAGGAAGTAAGCAACACAGAATCTTCAACCACCCACAACCATTGAATATGTCAGGAAGGAAGCAACACAGAATCTTCAACCACCCACAACCATTGAATATATCAGGAAGGAAGCAACACAGAATCTTCAACCACCCATAACCATTGAATATGTCAGAAAGGAAGTAACACACAATCTTCAAACACCCACAACCATTGAATATGTCAGAAAGGAAGCAACACACAATCTTCAACCACCCACAACCATTGAATATGTCAGAAAGGAAGCAACACAGAATTTTCAACCACCCATAACCATTGAATATGTCAGAAAGGAAGTAACACACAATCTTCAACCACCCACAACCATTGAATATGTCAGGAAGGAAGCAACACACAATTTTCAACCACCCACAACCATTGAATATGTCAGGAAGGAAGCAACACAGAATCTTCAACCACCCACAACCATTGAATATGTCAGGAAGGAAGTAACACACAATCTTCAACCACCTACAAAAAGTTAACCATAATTTTTCTTCAAATTAAGCTCTTTCGAGCTGGAGAATTTAAGGGCAGTCTTCATATTTCCTTGTCATTCAACTTCACGCAAGTGAATAAAATCCATTACCATGCATAAAATACATTTTCAGTAGAAAATAATTGTAATGTCATTTTCTGAAGAGTACTGTTGACACTTACGTTTTTCAAACAAATTAACTTATGACATCTCTTGGACTAGTTATGCCCTAAACAAAAAATATATTTGACTAGTTTCTTCATGAAGTTCTTGTGCATTTTTGTCCTCTATTGCACACAAGTGGGAGCACAATGCAATCTCTAATTTTTACCAACATACGCATAGATCCTGGGGATTGCATATACCCCCCCTCTCCCCTCCTACACTTTTTGGTGAACCCCTAATACATAACATTTATTTTGCCCTCAAATTTAAATTATTTCCTCTTTTTACTTTTACGGATCTACACTACTGGTTACCTTGTAGAATTATGCTTACATCAAAACTTGCTGCTCATTGGAAAATTTCCCACTAACAGAGTCACCTTATGATATATATAGGGCCTACGTACCATTAGCCTAGTAATATTCAAATCATTACAAAAAATTATAATTTTTCAATGCTATCTCCCAACCAGGAAGTAATGCTTGCAACTGGGAAGAATAACTGGGGAAATTATAATGCTCCTCTCTCTACTCCCCCATCTGATAGCCGTGCTTACCAGTCTACAACATAAAAGAGAACAATACAATTGATAACATATTTTGACTTCTATCATCAGCTGATGTATATATTTGCACCTGATATAAAAATATAAAATTTTACATCTATTTACATAAAATACATAGATATTGAGTTAATTACCCAGGAATTATTAGCTATAACTGGAAGCTATTTATGTACATGAGGCTGGCAGTTATTTTTCGATTTCAATAAATTAAGTTTCAAATGTTATCTAAATTTTGTATACAATTTAAATATCTAAAATCACCTTTTATGTAGGCAAATGATAAGCAGGTACTTGTCTAAAGCCAGTTTATGTGTGTGTGTGAGTGCGTGGGTGTGTGTGTGTGTGTGTGGGGTGGGCTGGGGTGATAAAATCATATGTAATTGACCAAGCTTTAATCTAATTGTGATCAAATTTGTATAACATATTTTTAATATAGCAAGAAAACCAGTCAAAGAATTTTTACTTATGGAACAATTGTGTATCTGGACCAGATTTGTGATATCCCCTCTCCCCACAAGTTAGTTTACCCTCACTCCTCAATGCCCACACTACTTACCACACAAAGTACGCCTAGAATTTTTTTCTTTCTGGACAGCGATCCTTATCTAATTTTCCCAAAGACGTATTATTTCATTACACATCCACCTAACCAAAATGACTGTTTTAACTCACAGTCCCTCTCTATCTTTCATCTTGTTATTAATCCCTCCTAACACGGTTGGTGAAATAAATTCTACCTCAGGGAGTGAAAAGTAGGAAGAGTTGATGGAAGTTCTGGGGCATGGGCGCTGGACCCTAAGACTTTACGAAAAACTTGCCCTTACCCACTCAGATAATGCTCTCTCCCATAAATACATCAAATTCTGTTAATTTAAAACATTCTTTCATTTATGGCATAACTGTATATTTTCTGTCACAAGCATCCATTTCATTTCTTGCTCCATTTCTAGCAGAACTCATTTTTTGCCAAAATATTAATCGGTCATCTAATCAGTGATCAGTTTCATGCATATTCAGCAGTGATGGTGATGATCACTTTGGCAGACAATTGAGCAAAATTTTGCATATAGGTGTTTGTCATTTAAAAATGCTGTCAAATGGTCAATTTTTAACCAATTTTGATCAAATGTTTTGCTACAATCACAGTTGAATAGATTTGAAAATGATTTAGTTAATGTTGCCTTTACATATCTATGGACCCCCCCTCTCCCACTTCTCCACTCAAAATAAAACTAATATAACTTAAATAATGCTTTCTCCTAGGAATACATAAAATTATGTTAAAATTAAAACATTCATTCATTCCTTTTGCTTATGGCATAACTGTTTATTTTCTATCACAAGCATCCATTTAATTTCTTTTTTCATTTCTACGAGAACACATTTTTAAGTCGATCATCTAATCAGTGATGAGTTCATGCATATTCAGCAGTGATCACTTCGGCAGATAATCGAACAAAAAGGATGATCCATTTGTGTCATACAAGCCATCCAGCTCTCTCAAGGGCCCTTCTTGCCATTTGTTCAAAATCCTGTGGGGTAGAAACAAGACACAAATATGTAAATATGGGTGCACAAACATTTAACAAGGAAGCATTTGGAAAGATGTACAATATACCTCATGCCCCATGCTGGCTACAGGTCGCATAGGGCTGCTCCAACCTACCCCTATTTTCTTCCACCTTGCCCCTTATCACAAATCTTTTACATTTTTCAATACATTTTTTTGTTTCATAATTGTTTCATCTTCTTTCGATGGTGTTTACAATTCCTCAATGCAAAAAGGTGCAGAAACACTACTGATTGAGTGTGAAGTGTGCCAAATCCATGGCCCTTGATAAAAGGTGCAGATACACTACTGATTTAGTGTGAAGTGTGCCAAATCCATGGCCCTTGTTAAAAGATGCAGATACACTTCTAATTTAGTGTGGAGTGTGCCAAATCCATGGCCCTTCATACCTTCCTTGCTACCCTGCCACTTTCTGGTTCAAGCTAGGGGTTTGAAATCATAATATTTGCACAATATGCATAATATATGCTCATATTTGCATACTATATGTTAATATTTGCATAATATATGTTAATATTTGCTTGATATAACTTAATATTTGCATAATATACTAAAATTTGCATTATATATGTTAATATTTGCATAAACTCTTATCAGAAAGATATCAACATTCTGAGTTTTAATCAATATTTCATGGAGGCAAAGCTTCCAATCCATTTGCTATGGGATAATGTACACTTTATATGTCAACAAATGTTGCAAAATATGTAAATTGTATGTTAATATTTGCACAGAATGCAAAATAGGTTAATATTTGCATGAAAACTTATCAGATAGATATTAACATTATGAGTATTAATCAAGGGTGTATGGAGGCAAAGCTACAATCTATTTGCATGGGATAATGGACACTTGAGTACTCTTTGGGGATGAGGCAGGGCTTATGATACTTCATGGCTGGTTATTGTTTTTGCCAATCTGTACACCATTTTAATCAAAACCATATATTGGAAACGGAAAATGTAAGGACAGGTAGAGATTTTTTATGCAGATGAAATAACATTTGTGTTCAGGTCTCTGGCCTATGCTATGAACCTTATAATCCTGCTCAACTTTTTCTCTAAACTTTGTTGAGGTGGTCCATTACCTTTACTAGATTCTGTTTTACTTCAGCTGTTGTACTAAATACTCAATAATAATTCATTCTGAGTAAGTTGTCAACCTTTTCCACATGTGCAGTGGTAATGATGTTAAACAGGGATGTGATTCAAATTCTTGATATTTCTTTCCCAAACTTAAATATCAAAGGTTCTCACATTGCATTCTACTGCTACATCAAGGTTATAATAACATCCATATCATATTCCCTACAGCCAATTCCTCCAATTCAAAATATTTTAGGAAAGTCTTGAAAAACAAATCAAATAACATCAGCAATTTTCCCATTCTGAGGGAACAATATATTGTCCATAATGCTAATTAGGCATCTTAGTTTTGAATATTGTAAAATGGAGAATTTTAACCAACTTTCATAGTTTGTTTGATAAGGGCTAAACGGCACCATGACAACGAGGGTCAAATTGTGCCTGAGAGGTTAGATCATTCTAGAGGTAGGAAGGAAAGACAACAGCGGGAGATTGAGAGGAACACGAGAACTAAAAGCCAGAAAGCTGGGATGGAGAGAAGGGTGGGAACTTTGATGGGAATTCTTTTGGCTTGGATGCTTTATTTGAAACCATTTGAGCTCATGTTGTTGCTACCTGTCCATATACCTTTAAAGATTGTTGAAATTAAAGATGGGTAAAATAGAGGGTGAAATATAGGCCGACTATTAATCTTTTTCAAAATTCTGGAGGTCACTGGCACTTTAAAACAGGGTTCACACACATGCAAGCAATTATAACTTAATTCTCCTGCCCACATTTTACATGTTAAAGGAAGCATTCTCTGATTGGTTAAGTGTGTTATGCGAGAAACTTTAATTCAAGAAACATAAAACAATGTTGGTACTGTATGTTGTTCCATATAGCAATTATCACATTTAAAAGTTTCTCACATTGTCTTGAAAAGTGATTGGTGTAGCAAGTCTATTTAATTGAATATCAAATGAATCATAGAAAACAGAGATGTTGGCGTATTTTATTCCTATACTGAATTATTGCTACTTTTTTTCCATTTTGCACCAATTGTCTTAATTTTTGGACCAAAAATCTTCAATTTTGTACCAAACCCTTCAATTTTGGACCAAACCCTTCAATTTTGGACCAAACCCTTCAATTTTGGACCAAACCCTTCAATTTTGGACCAAACCCTTCAATTTTGGACCAAACCTGTCAATTTTGGACCAAACCCTTCAATTTTGGACCAAACCCTTCAATTTTGGACCAAACCCTTCAATTTTGGAAAAAATTCCTAAAGTAACACATATCCCTAGTAACACTTAATGAAGCCAATGTTTATTACTTACATCAATGTCCCGCAACACATCTGCTGGCACTTCAGTTCTAATCTTTGCAGAAACATTAGGGCCAACGTCATCTTCTTTTATTTCAGCCTCTGTTGAAGGAAACACCCTTTCGTCTTCATAGAGCATCGGTACACCACCACGTTCTGAGTTTGTGTTAGGACTTGATGATGATAACAACTCATTTCTAAAGCCCTCGCTTGAAGAAACTTGACTTTGAGATGAATCATATGGCAGCATTGCTTCCGTAAAATCAGTTTCATCCTTCGACACACTTTCATCAACATATTTCAATACAGGAGAAGAAGGCGCAAAGCTGTCAAATGATTTTGCTTTTCGTAAGTTTGGAGTCTTAGGCAGCTTTCTATGCCTGCTCGTTAAATTTCTTGGAGAATCACGATCGCTGATTCCGACGGAGGATAATGAACTCATTGATGATGACGAACTTGTATGAGAAAATCTTGGCGCAGCATGATTCCTACTTTGCGTGTCTTCCGAGAAAGATGAAGTTGGACTGTGCATGACAAAGGGCTCCCTCTCTTCCAAGATGACTTGACAGTCTTTTGTTGGCGATTTCACCTGCATATTATTTTCCATCATCGCCTTGAGGGCAGCCTTTGCATCCCTGCGATACTTCACAAGTTCTTTCTCATGCTCTAGAATTTCAAGTTCTAAAACTTCTTTTTTCTTCAAAGCAAGTCGCTTTTGTTCTGTCACTAAAGCGCTTGTATCCAGGTTCTTATTAATGGCATTTAACCTTTCCTTCAGCTGTTCCAGTAATTCCTTCAGTTTTTGCTCCTCTTCGGCAGAGAGTGTGTCCTTCTTTTTCTTATCCTTCTTCTTCTTCCCCTTTTGGGCTCTTTGTTCCAGAAGCTTGCGATCCAAAGCATCCAGTTTGGTCTGTGCAGACATCCGTCTCTGATTAAGGATCGTTGTTCTTTTAACCGCATTCATTTCTTCTACTTCATTGGCTCGCTGATATCTGCTTTGAATGAGCGCCCTCTTTTGCTTGAGAAATGGCTCTTCTGCTGAAGATTCTGAGTTGGATGCCTGGAAGATTAGATTAAAGAAATGTTTTTTCTTGCAAAATTCTGTACCAAAATCAAATATTTTTTTTAGTTTAGCAAATGAAAGAAGTTACTGATATGTCTGAAATTTTGGAGGCAATTAATAGTTTCCTTTTTTCAAAAGGTGCACATGAGTTTGTCTAGACTTAACTAATTACAAACAATTCTGAGTTGGACATCTTTATTTTGGGAGGGGGAACTGTGTTAGTATCATTCCTTCACTTCCAATGTGTCATAATATGGAAATAGAAGGAATGTGGAACGATAGAATAGGAGGGGGAAGGGGGGGGGAGACTTTTATCTTCTTACTTTGATAATCCACTGAGCTGCTGATCTCATCACCTTAAGCATACAGCAGTGGGGGAAATGGCTAACAGAGCTTACCATAGCTCTGTGACTTTTGGCACAAAGTTGTACAAATTCGTACATAATTACCCCCCTAAAATCACATATTTGACCTCTGATCCTCGACCTAATCACTGAAACAACTTCTGAATTTTTTCACATGTATCGTACCCTACTGTGTGACACCATTCATGCTCACGTCACACTTACCATTGCATAACTATAAGGGGAAATGGCAAAAAGTGGTCAATAGCTCTATGACCTTTAACATTTTGACCGCAGAGTCTATGGGATACAAATTCATGTAGGCCTACCAAGGTATAATGGTACAACATAGGGTTGATGTAGGTCTTGTACTTTTTAAGTTTAAAATGGTGCAAAATTTTGCATAAAAAGCACTTATTTGACATTTGACCTTTTGACCTCATTATTTTTAGTTTTTGTTAGAATGTTTAACCCTACCCACCTATGCAATTTGTAAAAAAAACCAAGTAATTCCTTCAAATGATACAGCCATCAACAAAAACTTACTTCACTTGACCTTTGTACTCCAAAACGTTGGAGACAGGAGTTCCTGGCCAGGGGTACCCACCCACCAATTTTGGTCCATGTGTGTATTATAGTTTTTGAATTAAATATATATTATTGAATATGTCAGGAAGGAATTAACACAGAATCTTCAACCACCCACAACCATTGAATATGTCAGGAAGGAAGCAACACACAATCTTCAACCACCCACAACCATTGAATATGTCAGGAAGGAAGCAACACAGAATCTTCAACCACCCACAACCATTGAATATGTCAGGAAGGAAGCAACACAGAATCTTCAACCACCCATAACCATTGAATATGTCAGAAAGGAAGCAACACACAATCTTCAACCACCCACAACCATTGAATATGTCAGGAAGGAAGCAACACACAATTTTCAACCACCCACAACCATTGAATATGTCAGGAAGGAAGCAACACACAATCTTCAACCACCCACAACCATTGAATATGTCAGGAAGGAAGCAACACAGAATCTTCAACCACCCACAACCATTGAATATGTCAGGAAGGAAGTAACACACAATCTTCAACCACCCACAACCATTGAATATGTCAGGAAGGAAGCAACACAGAATCTTCAACCACCCACAACCATTGAATATGTCAGAAAGGAAGCAACACACAATCTTCAACCACCCACAACCATTGAATATGTCAGGAAGGAAGCAACACACAATTTTCAACCACCCACAACCATTGAATATGTCAGGAAGGAAGCAACACAGAATCTTCAACCATTGAATATGTCAGGAAGGAAGTAACACACAATCTTCAACCACCCACAACCATTGAATATGTCAGGAAGGAAGCAACACAGAATCTTCAACCACCCACAACCATTGAATATGTCAGGAATGAAGCAACACAGAATCTTCAACCACCCATAACCATTGAATATGTCAGAAAGGAAGCAACACACAATCTTCAACCACCCACAACCATTGAATATGTCAGGAAGGAAGCAACACACAATCTTCAACCACCCACAACCATTGAATATGTCAGGAAGGAAGCAACACACAATCTTCAACCACCCACAACCATTGAATATGTCAGGAAGGAAGCAACACACAATCTTCAACCACCCACAACCATTGAATATGTCAGAAAGGAAGCAACACAGAATCTTCAACCACCCACAACCATTGAATATGTCAGAAAGGAAGCAACACAGAATCTTCAACCACCCACAACCATTGAATATGTCAGGAAGGAAGCAACACACAATCTTCAACCACCCACAACCATTGAATATGTCAGGAAGGAAGCAACACAGAATCTTCAACCACTCACAACCATTGAATATGTCAGGAAGGAAGCAACACAGAATCTTCAACCACCCACAACCATTGAATATGTCAGGAAGGAAGCAACACACAATCTTCAACCACCCACAACCATTGAATATGTCAGGAAGGAAGCAACACAGAATCTTCAACCACCTACAACCATTGAATATGTCAGGAAGGAATTAACACAGAATCTTCAACCACCCACAACCATTGAATATGTCAGAAAGGAAGCAACACACAATCTTCAACCACCCACAACCATTGAATATGTCAGAAAGGAAGCAACACACAATCTTCAACCACCCACAACCATTGAATATGTCAGGAAGGAAGCAACACACAATCTTCAACCACCCACAACCATTGAATATGTCAGGAAGGAAGCAACACACAATCTTCAACCACCCACAACCATTGAATATGTCAGGAAGGAAGCAACACACAATCTTCAACCACCCACAACCATTGAATATGTCAGGAAGGAAGCAACACACAATCTTCAACCACCCACAACCATTGAATATGTCAGGAAGGAAGTAACACACAATCTTCAACCACCCACAACCATTGAATATGTCAGGAAGGAAGCAACACAGAATCTTCAACCACCCATAACCATTGAATATGTCAGAAAGGAAGCAACACAGAATCTTCAACCATTGAATATGTCAGGAAGGAAGCAACACAGAATCTTCAACCACCCACAACCATTGAATATGTCAGGAAGGAATTAACACAGAATCTTCAACCACCCACAACCATTGAATATGTCAGAAAGGAAGCAACACACAATCTTCAACCACCCACAACCATTGAATATGTCAGAAAGGAAGCAACACACAATCTTCAACCACCCACAACCATTGAATATGTCAGGAAGGAAGCAACACACAATCTTCAACCACCCACAACCATTGAATATGTCAGGAAGGAAGCAACACACAATCTTCAACCACTCACAACCATTGAATATGTCAGGAAGGAAGCAACACACAATCTTCAACCACCCACAACCATTGAATATGTCAGGAAGGAAGCAACACAGAATCTTCAACCACCCACAACCATTGAATATGTCAGGAAGGAAGCAACACACAATCTTCAACCACCCACAACCATTGAATATGTCAGGAAGGAAGTAACACACAATCTTCAACCACCCACAACCATTGAATATGTCAGGAAGGAAGCAACACAGAATCTTCAACCACCCATAACCATTGAATATGTCAGAAAGGAAGCAACACAGAATCTTCAACCACCCACAACCATTGAATATGTCAGGAAGGAAGTAACACACAATCTTCAACCACCTACAAAAAGTTAACCATAATTTTTCTTCAAATTAAGCTCTTTCGAGCTGGAGAATTTAAGGGCAGTCTTCATATTTCCTTGTCATTCAACTTCACGCAAGTGAATAAAATCCATTACCATGCATAAAATACATTTTCAGTAGAAAATAATTGTAATGTCATTTTCTGAAGAGTACTGTTGACACTTACGTTTTTCAAACAAATTAACTTATGACATCTCTTGGACTAGTTATGCCCTAAACAAAAAATATATTTGACTAGTTTCTTCATGAAGTTCTTGTGCATTTTTGTCCTCTATTGCACACAAGTGGGAGCACAATGCAATCTCTAATTTTTTACCAACATACGCATAGATCCTGGGGGATTGGTATACCCCCCCCCCTCTCCCCTCCTACACTTTTTGGTGAACCCCTAATACATAACATTTATTTTGCCCTCAAATTTAAATTATTTCCTCTTTTTTTTTTTACGGATCTACACTACTGGTTACCTTGTAGAATTATGCTTACATCAAAACTTGCTGCTCATTGGAAAATTTCCCACTAACAGAGTCACCTTATGATATATGTAGGGCCTACGTACCATTAGCCTAGTAATATTCAAATCATTACAAAAAATTATAATTTTTCAATGCTATCTCCCAACCAGGAAGTAATGCTTGCAACTGGGAAGAATAACTGGGGAAATTATAATGCTCCTCTCTCTACTCCCCCATCTGATAGCCGTGCTTACCAGTCTACAACATAAAAGAGAACAATACAATTGATAACATATTTTGACTTATATCATCAGCTGATGTATATATTTGCACCTGATATAAAAATATAAAATTTTACATCTATTTACATAAAATACATAGATATTGAGTTAATTACCCAGGAATTATTAGCTATAACTGGAAGCTATTTATGTACATGAGGCTGGCAGTTATTTTTCGATTTCAATAAATTAAGTTTCAAATGTTATCTAAATTTTGTATACAATTTAAATATCTAAAATCACCTTTTATGTAGGCAAATGATAAGCAGGTACTTGTCTAAAGCCAGTTTATGTGTGTGTGTGTGTGCGTGGGTGTGTGTGTGTGGCATGGGGTGGGCTGGGGTGATAAAATCATATGTAATTGACCAAGCTTTAATCTAATTGTGATCAAATTTGTATAACATATTTTTAATATAGCAAGAAAACCAGTCAAAGAATTTTTACTTATGGAACAATTGTGTATCTGGACCAGATTTGTGATTTCCCCTCTC
This sequence comes from Chiridota heheva, assembly GCA_020152595.1. NCBI lineage: Eukaryota > Metazoa > Echinodermata > Holothuroidea > Apodida > Chiridotidae > Chiridota > Chiridota heheva. Next base: position 1,300,333 of record JAIGNY010000077.1, on the reverse strand, counting down.
CCCACAAGTTAGTTTACCCTCACTCCTCAATGCCCACACTACTTACCACACAAAGTACGCCTAGAATTTTTTTTCTTTCTGGACAGCGATCCTTATCTAATTTTCCCAAAGACGTATTATTTCCTTACACATCCACCTAACCAAAATGACTGTTTTAACTCACAGTCCCTCTCTATCTTTCATCTTGTTATTAATCCCTCCTAACACGGTTGGTGAAATAAATTCTACCTCAGGGAGTGAAAAGTAGGAAGAGTTGATGGAAGTTCTGGGGCATGGGCGCTGGACCCTAAGACTATACGAAAAACTTGCCCTTACCCACTCAGATAATGCTCTCTCCCATAAATACATCAAATTCTGTTAATTTAAAACATTTTTTCATTTATGGCATAACTGTATATTTTCTGTCACAAGCATCCATTTCATTTCTTGCTCCATTTCTAGCAGAACTCATTTTTTTGCCAAAATATTAATCGGTCATCTAATCAGTGATCAGTTTCATGCATATTCAGCAGTGATGGTGATGATCACTTTGGCAGACAATTGAGCAAAATTTTGCATATAGGTGTTTGTCATTTAAAAATGCTGTCAAATGGTCAATTTTTAACCAATTTTGATCAAATGTTTTGCTACAATCACAGTTGAATAGATTTGAAAATGATTTAGTTAATGTTGCCTTTACATATCTATGGACCCCCCCCCCCACTTCTCCACTCAAAATAAAACTAATATAACTTAAATAATGCTTTCTCCTAGGAATACATAAAATTATGTTAAAATTAAAACATTCATTCATTCCGTTGCTTATGGCATAACTGTTTATTTTCTATCACAAGCATCCATTTAATTTCTTTTTTCATTTCTACGAGAACACATTTTAAGTCGATCATCTAATCAGTGATGAGTTCATGCATATTCAGCAGTGATCACTTCGCAGATAATCGAACAAAAGGATGATCCATTTGTGTCATACAAGCCATCCAGCTCTCTCAAGGGCCCTTCTTGCCATTTGTTCAAAATCCTGTGGGGTAGAAACAAGACACAAATATGTAAATATGGGTGCACAAACATTTAACAAGGAAGCATTTGGAAAGATGTACAATATACCTCATGCCCCATGCTGGCTACAGGTCGCATAGGGCTGCTCCAACCTACCCCTATTTTCTTCCACCTTGCCCCTTATCACAAATCTTTTACATTTTTCAATACATTTTTTTGTTTCATAATTGTTTCATCTTCTTTCGATGGTGTTTACAATTCCTCAATGCAAAAAGGTGCAGAAACACTACTGATTGAGTGTGAAGTGTGCCAAATCCATGGCCCTTGATAAAAGGTGCAGATACACTACTGATTTAGTGTGAAGTGTGCCAAATCCATGGCCCTTGTTAAAAGATGCAGATACACTTCTAATTTAGTGTGGAGTGTGCCAAATCCATGGCCCTTCATACCTTCCTTGCTACCCTGCCACTTTCTGGTTCAAGCTAGGGGTTTGAAATCATAATATTTGCACAATATGCATAATATATGCTCATATTTGCATACTATATGTTAATATTTGCATAATATATGTTAATATTTGCTTGATATAACTTAATATTTGCATAATATACTAAAATTTGCATTATATATGTTAATATTTGCATAAACTCTTATCAGAAAGATATCAACATTCTGAGTTTTAATCAATATTTCATGGAGGCAAAGCTTCCAATCCATTTGCTATGGGATAATGTACACTTTATATGTCAACAAATGTTGCAAAATATGTAAATTGTATGTTAATATTTGCACAGAATGCAAAATAGGTTAATATTTGCATGAAAACTTATCAGATAGATATTAACATTATGAGTATTAATCAAGGGTGTATGGAGGCAAAGCTACAATCTATTTGCATGGGATAATGGACACTTGAGTACTCTTTGGGGATGAGGCAGGGCTTGCGCATACTTCATGGCTGGTTATTGTTTTTTGCCAATCTGTACACCATTTTTAATCAAAACCATATATTGGAAACTGAAAATGTAAGGACAGGTAGAGATTTTTTATGCAGATGAAATAACATTTGTGTTCAGGTCTCTGGCCTATGCTATGAACCTTATAATCCTGCTCAACTTTTTCTCTAAACTTTGTTGAGGTGGTCGATTACCTTTACTAGATTCTGTTTTACTTCAGCTGTTGTACTAAATACTCAATAATAATTCATTCTGAGTTAGTTGTCAACCTTTTCCACATGTGCAGTGGTAATGATGTTGAACAGGGATGTGATTGAAATTCTTGATATTTCTTTCCCAAACTTAAATATCAAAGGTTCTCACATTGCATTCTACTGCTACATCAAGTTTATAATAACATCCATATCATATTCCCTACAGCCAACTCCTCCAATTCAAAATATTTTAGGAAAGTCTTGAAAAACAAATCAAATAACATTAGCAATTTTCCCATTCTGAGGGAACAATATATTGTCCATAATGCTAATTAGGCATCTTAGTTTTGAATATTGTAAAATGGAGAATTTCAACCAACTTTGATAGTTTGTTTGATAAGGGCTTAACGGCACCATGATCAACAAGGGTCAAATTGTGCCTGAGAGGTTAGATCATTCTAGAGGTAGGAAGAAAAGACAACAGGGGGAGATTGAGAGGAACACGAGAACTAAAAGCCAGAAAGCTGGGATGGAGAGAAGGGTGGGAACTTTGATGGGAATTCTTTTGGCTTGGATGCTTTAATTTTAAACCATTTGAGCTCATGTTGTTGCTACCTGTCCATATACCTTTAAAGATTGTTGGAGTTAAAGACGGGTGAAATATAAGCTGACTATTAATCTTTTCCAAAATTCTGAAGTCACTGGCACTTTAAAACAGGGTTCACACACATGCAAGCAATTATAGCTTAATTCTCCTGCTCACATTTTACACATTAAAGGAAGCATTTTCCTGATTGGTCAAGTGTCTTATGTGAGAAACTTTAATTAAAGAAACGTAAAGCAATGTTGGCACTGTATGTTGTTCCATATAGCAGTTATCACAATTGAAAGTTTCTCACATTGTCTTGAAAAGTGACTGGTGTAGCAAGTCTATTTAATTAAATATCAAATGAATCATAGAAAACAGAGATGTTGGCATATTTTATTTCTATACTGAATTATTGTTACTTTTTTTCATTTTGCACCAATTGTTTTAATTTTTGGACCAAAAATCTTCAATTTTGGATCAAACCTCTTCAATTTTGGTCAAAAATTCCTTTAGTAACACATATCCTTAGTAACACTAAATGAAGCCAATGTTTATTACTTACATCAATGTCCCGCAACACATCTGCTGGCACTTCAGTTCTAATCTTTGCAGAAACATTAGGGCCAACGTCATCTTCTTTTATTTCAGCCTCTGTTGAAGGAAACACCCTTTCGTCTTCATAGAGCATCGGTACACCACCACGTTCTGAGTTTGTGTTAGGGCTTGATGATGATAACAACTCATTTCTAAAGCCCTCTTGAAGAAACTTGACTTTGAGATGAATCATATGGCAGCATTGCTTCCGTAAAATCAGTTTCATCCTTCACACACTTTCATCAACATATTTCAATACAGGAGAAGAAGGCGCAAAGCTGTCAAATGATTTTGCTTTTCGTAAGTTTGGAGTCTTAGGCAGCTTTCTATGCCCGCTCGTTAAATTTCTTGGAGAATCACGATCGCTGATTCCGACGGATGATAATGAACTCATTGATGATGACGAACTTGTATGAGAAAATCTTGGTGCAGCATGATTCCTACTTTGCGTGTCTTCTGAGATAGATGAAGTTGGACTGTGCATGACAAAGGGCTCCCTCTCTTCCAAGATGACTTGACAGTCTTTTGTTGGCGATTTCACCTGCATATTATTTTCCATCATCGCCTTGAGGGCAGCCTTTGCATCCCTGCGATACTTCACAAGTTCTTTCTCATGCTCTAGAATTTCAAGTTCTAACACTTCTTTTTTCTTCAAAGCAAGTCGCTTTTGTTCTGTCACTAAAGCGCTTGTATCCAGGTTCTTATTAATGGCATTTAACCTTTCCTTCAGCTGTTCCAGTAATTCCTTCAGTTTTTGCTCCTCTTCGGCAGAGAGTGTGTCCTTCTTTTTCTTATCCTTCTTCTTCTTCCCCTTTTGGGCTCTTTGTTCCAGAAGCTTGCGATCCAAAGCATCAAGTTTGGTCTGTGCAGACATCCGTCTCTGATTAAGGATCGTTGTTCTTTTAACCGCATTCATTTCTTCTACTTCATTGGCTCGCTGATATCTGCTTTGAATGAGCGCCCTCTTTTGCTTGAGAAATGGCTCTTCTGCTGAAGATTCTGAGTTGGATGCCTGGAAGATTAGATTAAAGAAATGTTTTTTCTTGCAAATTTCTGTACCAAAATCAAATATTTTGTTTAGTTTAGCAAATGAAAAAAGTTACTGATATGTCTGAAATTTTGGAGGCAATTAATCATTTCCTTTTTTCAAAAGGTGCACATGAGTTTGTCTAGACTTAACTAATTACAAACAATTCTGAGTTGGACATCTTTATTTTGGGAGGGGGAACTGTGTTAGTAACATTCCTCCACTTCCAATGTGTCATAATATGGAAATAGAAGGAATGTGGAACAATAGAATAGGAGAAGGGGGAGACTTTTATCTTCTTACTTTGATAATCCACTGAGCTGCTGATCTCATCACCTTAAGCATACAGCAGTGGGGGAAATAGCTAACAGAGCTTACCATGGCTCTGTGACTTTTGGCACAAAATTGTACAAATTTGTAAATAATTACCCCCCTAAAATCACATATTTGACCTCTGATCCTCGACCTAATCACTAAAACAACTTCTGAAATTTTTCACAGGTATCGTACTCTACTGTATTACACCATTCATGCTCACGTCACACTTACCATTGCATAACTATAAGAGGAAATGGCAAAAAGTGGTCAATAGCTCTATGACCTTTAACATTTTGACCACAGAGTCTATGGGATACAAATTCATGTAGGCCTACCAAGGTTTAATGGTACAACATAGGGTTGATGTAGGTCTTGTACTTTTTAGGTTTAAAATGGTGCAAAATTTTGCATAAAAAGCACTTATTTGACATTTGACCTTTTGACCTCATTATTTTTAGTTTTTGTTAGAATGTTTAACCCTACCCACCTATGCAATTTGTAAAGATACCAAGTAATATCTTCAAATGATACAGCCATCAACAAAAACTTACTTCATTTGACCTTTGTACTCCAAAACGTTGGAGACAGGAGTTCCTGGCCAGGGGTACCCACCTACCAATTTTGGTCCATGTGTGTATTATAGTTTTTGAATTATAAGCGACACAAAATTAATTGTTACATACACACACACAAACACTCACACAGCTGCAAAAATCTCCACATTGTGTCCCGTTTTAAAAACTTATGACCCTTAACCCTTATATGAAGCCATCCTATGAGATCCCCTGGTGGGCCCCACCTAATATCAAGGGGCGTGACCATGTGGTGTAGGAGGTACCTATACAGCAAATTGATTACAATATCTCATCCCCACATGTGGTTGCTGCTGGAAGAGCAAAAACAACCTGACCATGACTTAATACCTTTTAAGAAAACAAATTTGTAATATATTACAAACAGGGCTGTAATTGCCCTTCAAAAAGTGGGGGGGGGAGACATATTGCCATAATTTTCCTCCACATTGTTGGGAGACAGTATTTTTATCACAGGGATGTATTTTTATTAATTCTGCCAGAAAGTAGGGAAGGACAAGTCCCCCAATCTCCGCAGGAATTAGGACCCTGATTAAAAAACTGATTTTGTAATAGGTTGCCTACCCCGTTCAAAAATCATAGGTCTGGTGATATTTAGCAGCACCGATCAACAGTGAGGTCAAATGTTCCCAGAGAGGTTACCTTGTCTCATGAAAATCAGATACATTCTAGTAACCTCACTGACGTTACTAATTAGCTATGTAAGTCTTAATTTTGTTGTTCTGAGATAATCTTTACAAATCATATATGTTGAAATGTTTGGTATATAGATCATATACCTTGAGGTGTTCATTGTTTTATCCTTGATGAGGATTTATTTTATAATGGTGACTTACATTGTTATGATCGTTTATGAGTTTAAGTTTTATAAATTGGTTTCATCTTCGTAGATCCAGAATTATCAAATCATAATAATGGAGGTCTATTCAATTATTTAAATCCTGAATGTTCAAATAAGAATTAAGTGACGTCAGACTTTGGATATTTGTTCTTAGTTTGTAGGTTGTTGCATGATTTTCACATGTTGATCACATGCATAGCATAGCTTAGGCTTTATCTGCATACATTTACATACTTGTATACTTTTGTCCAATGGGTAAGCTGAGTTAATCATGGACCTTACACATCCAATCACCTTTTAAGTGTCACCATGAGTTTGATTTACATATTATGGTACTTTCCTCCAATCAGATGGTTAGATCTGATCAGGTGTTCAGGTTTATCCAATCAGGATAGTTGTTTACTTCGAAGGTATTGGAAGGAACTATACTCTATCCACTTTGAATCAGTCTTGTTTTTATCTTCATCCCGTCAATTCCTGTGTTGTGGTTTCTATTATTTATTACGCATCCTCTGTTGTATTTTCCGTTCAAAGAACTGTAATTCGCCTGTAAGACCATTGGAATTAAAGCATGTCGAGGATTTAATAAAGTTACGATTGGAACCTGAAGAATCTTTCTCTGCTGTTTTATTTTTATCTGATGAGTTCAGTTTGTGTTTACTTTGTTATACAATTAAGCCTTGCATTACAATCCATGAGATTAGTACAATCTTACAGTTAGTCAATATTTGTGCAAATATTTTGACCAATCAGACACCTTGTACTTATCTCCACATTAACACTATAACTGGCTTTACATCAAGATGGGAATGTATACTTACGTCAGATTGGTGTGATAAGTCTGAATCTTGAGTTATTGCCTCGGAAAGGTCTGAGAGGAGAAGAAGAAATATATTTACAGGTATACAGACGGAAGAGATTGAATTTATATGCATCAGAAAGCGCTTTAAATTCTGAACAGATAAGTAATCAAATTACGTAGTTATGGTCTAATATATGCAAAAGTTGTGATGTAAGGAAGGGAGGACAGCTCCAAATTCCATTCATTGAATATCATCAGACTGCCCTCCCCTACCAAATTTTGATGGAGGTTAAGATGGAGACTCAAAAGTTCATATTCAACTGCTCCCTTTCAAATATCATTGGTGCAGGATTGAAAAACAATAGGTTAACATTAGGAAATTCATCTAAGGCTTTCTTTATGTGATGTCACAAAATTTCAATAGTAATCCACATTTATCCTAACTGGGCTCAAAATTCAAAATGCTTCTGAATGGTCAATTTTGATGAAAATACCTGCTATTTTCATAGTTTACAGTATTAAATTTTACCAAAGTTCCAATCAAGTCAAGTGCTACCTATCCATAGATTTTCAGCTAGTACATTTTTTTCTGAAAGGGTGTCTTCGATGGGACTTTTCCCTTCTTGTGAGGGGGTAGTATAGCATGTCAACTCACATGTACCATTTTATACCACGTCCACTTATGGACATCACAAAATTTGCATTAATAAAATGAAAAATACAATTTGCATGAATATTCATGAAACTGTAGAAACAGCCAATAATTATCCAAATTGTTGTATTTTCTGTTGTTTTTAATGAGTAAATCAATTTTAAAAGAATTCAGTCAATGTTTTCTCTAGGTTTGTGTTTCTTTGTTTGATGTTTGTTTGATGAGGGTTTGAAGGAACCACGACAGTGAGGGTCAAATTGTGCCTGAGAGGTTAGATCTTTCCAGAGGTAGGAAGAAAAAAAAATAGGGAAAGATCGAGAACTAAAAGCCAGAAAGCTGGGATCGAGAGAGGAAGTGAATGGATGAAAAAAGGAGCGAAAGTAGAGGGAGGGAGGTGGGAGAGGAGGACTAAATATGGTTGTAGAGGGAAGCATGATGAAGGAAGGAGATCATTTTATCCAGAGGGTTTTTCTGGAAGAGCTCAGTTATTGAGTTGTGGGGAGCAAGGGAAGCTCTGGGAGGCAAGCAAGGAGGACGTGGTGGACTGTGAGAGTGCATGCAATGGCAATTGGTGCAGAGGGGTGGGGGAAGTCAATAAAATATTTAACTTTAACATATTGGTTTAATAGTCAAGCAACTTCAATTTATATAAAAGAGGACTTCAATAGAAACAAAATGGCGACACATATCTTATTCCGTTAAAGAGATAGTCATGCTTAATTCAAGTTCTGTCTCATTTGTGTAGAAATGACTGATGTGCAAAGGTTATAATGTAGAAGGTTGGCACTCTCATCCTTACTTTCTTACAATTATTAATGTGCTTTTAAGAAAACCTTTTCAAATGATTCATTGTTTAAGTAGATTCTGTTTAACTTCTTTTCTGACATATCAAATCGATTTTAAGCCAGGAAGTCTGATGAAAAATATCTGAGGAATAAGAGAATGTGACATCACAATTAGTCTGAATTCAGTCACTTCTACACAAATGAATAATGGAATTATATTTGGAATGCTTTTGTTCCCCATTCTGTTTCTTTTGAAGTCCTCTTTAATATGGACTTGCTTGACCACCGGTTAGGCTCATACTCCCAATTGGGAGAACAGTTTTGGTCCCTCAATCAGGAGATACTTTAAACAGCTTCTATTTTCAAAATGGATTTCTATTGTCAAATTAGACTGGAATAAAGCCTTCACATTACCGTTATACTCCTTTTTGGAGACTTAATAAACTCTGTACCAGATTAGCAAGCATTAATTCTGCTAGCTATTCTAGTACAGAGTTTATTGAGTACCAAAAATGAAGTATAATGGTAATGTGAAGGCTTTATTCCAGTCCATTTTGACAATAGAAATCCATTTTAAAAATAAAAGCTGCTTTAACGGAAGTATCACGCAATGCATCTATCCAAACTCAAATTTTGTACACTGCGAATGGTGCAAATTTTTCTTCACGATAGGAACTACTGGCAAATGAATTACTTTTCACCGTGCACTTTCAAAATTTACCATGGAATTTCCAAGAAAATTGAAGAGAGGTGATGACTTATTATGCATTACTGTTAGACAGTCTCGCTTTAACAAATTTTTCTGAAAAACACATTTTGATGTATCGTTCGGGAATTATTTAAAACTAACATTGTGATAATTATTACATGAGTCAAATCAAACTTTTGTATCATCATTTTATTTAAATAAAACAAAGTGATAAGAAATAATACACACATAAAGCGACTACACAAAAGTCTGTGGCAAAGCTTCGTTGTTGATAGACTCGCACTGGGCATGGCCCTATCTCCCGACGTGTGAACACTGACATCTCCCGATTGGATATTCAAACTGGACTGACCACTGAATTAATCCTATAAGTTGATAATACAAATTTTCATTACCTTTTTCTAAAATTGTGGGTGCCGACATCCTGTTTCTTTTATCGAACATGTTATATAAGTCGTTACTTGGTGCAGAGACACAGGTTTCTGACAGCTTCTTCACCCACAGATGACCATCAAGTTCGGTGTCGGCAAGAAAGTGAATTGGCTCTTGGGTCTGAAAGAATAACAAAAGAAAATGGTTATTTATTACATCATAGCTTGAGTAATGTCAAAGGTCAGCTGCATGATATAATTAATGTGGGTGGCCATCCGGCCCACAATTACAGGGGGAACCTGAGCATTTTTTTGGCTCGATTTTATTCAAGTGGGGGGGGGGGGGGGGAGGGGCACAGACCGTTTCAGGGGGGAATAGCCTAAGCCTATTTTTTCCCCCTCCCTCTTAAGCACTTTCCTGCAATGAATCTTTGGGAAAGTGATTACTGCAGCTGTATTTACAGACTACGACTCTGGTGTTATTTCAAAGCAGGAGGCAGTGCTCCTCCTCTCCATACTCCTGGTTGGCTGACGAATAACAGATCAACATCGTGATATAAAACTTGCAGCATAAAATAATCTTGCCTTTTAAAAACCCTACATTCCAGTTTTACTGCAAGGGATAAGCCTCTAATCAAGACACTGATTGATTCTAATTAGTTTGATCCTCATGTTAATGAGGAGCGAAAGTCAACCTCGCCACAAACTAAAAAATATCAATTTGCATCATAATCACTTAAGAGACTTCTTCCCATTCTTGGAATCTAATTAGCAAAATGTAAGGTGTTTGTAAAAGCAAGGTGCAGCACACAACCCTTACAAACATTTGAGCTATTAGCTTGTTATTGCAAGTTTGATGTTAGCTAGCAGCATGGCCATGATTTCTGGGGGGACAGGGGGACATGTCCCCCACACCTTTCAGTAGAGTTTTTAAAATTCAGTACCTTATGTTGGAAATTTTCCTCTTGTCCCCCCCCCCCCTTCTGCACTCTTTGGATAAGAAACCATGCCGCCCCTACTTTCAACATCTGGTATGAGCTCTCCAGCTGTTAATCGGGAAATCTACAATTTTCAGGAACCTTTCTTCATTTTCGGGATATTTGCTTCATTTCTGAAAATTGTTTCTCAATTTTTAGGAAATATTGCCTATTTTTCATCAAATATTGCCAATCTTGTTTTTAATTTCATGTTAATATTTTTCCAATTTTACCTCCCAACCTGGCAGAAAGCATGTAACTGGGTGGTTTCAAACCTCTCTTATGGGGCAGCTCCCCCTCCCCTCACTTATACCCCTGCCCTCCTTAAAGGGTTATACCCTCTAAAATTCATCACTACTTGAATATCAACCCTCCTTGAATCCAGCTTCTTGAATCCAAGACTATTGACCTAGCTATACTCACATTTTTAACTTGTGATATATTTCCATCACTCCTGTATAGCCTACTGTACTCATCCAAATACTCATGAACGTATCACACAATTAAGCTATTTTTATGAAGTTTCAACAAACTTTTAAATTCTCTCCCAAAGTAAATACAGTTATTAAAAGAGATTCACTTAAATTGCCTACATGCAAGGGCGCAGATCCCAGGGGGATGGGGGTATAGATTTCCCCACTTTTTGAAAAGGGGGTGGTATGTAAAATTGTCCCCCCCTACTTTTTCCAATGATACACCCCAAAAAAGCATCACCACAGTCATTTCTTTTCCCCTTCAAAGTTTAAGTATATTGATGTCATCCAAAGAAAACAGATGATCATTCTCAAGGGTAATTAGAAACAAAAAATCAAGCAAACTTTTCTAGCAAATCCCTATGTAAAAATTATGATTCATAATTCGACGCAAAATTAATTAATACCCTGAGGAGAAATACAGAAAGATCGCTAAGCGCGGTTGTCTCTTTTCATCTTGAAAATTCAACTGATTTCACAGAAATAATTTTTGTTTTGTTTTGTACATGATTCTCCCATACGGGAACTCGGCAAGACTCCTATACGGAGCATAGACGTCGAGCTATAGCCTGCATAGCAGATACCAGTCTCGTGCAACCGGGACGGAAGTGGATGAACACCAGATTTCACCCTACTCTTTTTTAGAAGTGCTCAGAGAACCAGGTAGGTTGTGACTATCATACTTTTGGAACCGACGGCTTAACGTCCCCTCCAAAAAACGGCTAGCGCCATTCAACCATTCAACTTCATTTAACAGCTAAATGAGGAGCAGGAGCTGCAAACGACATACTTTTCACTTTGATGATCAGTGTATCTGTCTACATTGCTGTGGAAAAACTGGTTAGACCTGTCTGAGGCTTAAACTAAGGATTGAACCTCCAGCATCTCAGTCGTGTACTCTACCAACTGAGCTAACTGACTTCTAATGAAGACGGTTATTATCTTATCTTGATAAAATTTCTTTCTTGGAGCCCCAATTTTATAAACAAACGTGAACTCTCTCAATTTCCAAGCTATGTCCGCATAAGCAGTGACGCGACCCACATTTTGCTTTTCCAGTAAGTTACAGAATTTAAGCAACATTTATTGTCCTTTTTTAAACCCTTTTGAAGTATTAGTTTTCAAAATTCAACGATTAGACACAACTAATGAAGATCTCTTTACAGTATATTGATAACATTTTTTTCTTGGAGCACCAGTATAGTAAACAAATATGAACTTGATGAATTTCCAGGCCATATCCACATAATGCAGTAACGCGACCCACTTCTGCTTTCCCAGTTGTGCAACAAAAGCAACATATATATATATATATATATATATATATATATATATTTAAACATGTATGATATATATCACTTTTAAACATGTATGATATATATCACTTTTAAACATGTATGATATATTTAAACGAAAACATGTAAAACCCCTACATTTCAATTTCTATTTCCCTGCTGGAAATTCCAGTTTAACTGGGATGAACTGGGATTTTCCCCAACTAGGTTAATACGGAAATTGGAACAACTGGGTTGGTCTAGGTTGAACTGGGTTGAACTAGGTCATCTACTTTGCCCTATTTCAGCCCAGTTTAAACCCAGTTCAACCTAGTTTAAACCCAGTTCAACCCAGTTCAACCTTGTTGAAAACTCCAAATGAGTTTAACTGGAATTTACAGCAGGGTTTCAAACAGGTAAACTAAAAACAGTTTATCAGTCTTGAAGAGCTGAGCATGCTTGTTACACCCCTAGTTATATGTACACATATTTTCACTGTTAAAGAAATATTCCCATGAATTTCATTTTCATATGTATGATAAAGGAAAATTAAAGAAACAATATGGGTGTGGAAATCATGTTGATACCTAATATTCCATTTAAGAGTTAATGTATTTCAAATACTGAGCGAGTCACTTGATCCAATGCAGTGTAAAGTGTGACGTCATAACTGCAGATCCACACACACTGCTATGTATTTCTTTGAAAATTAATGGCCTGATTCTGAATTATTGGAATGGCTGTTTGTTTGATTGCTGAAATGGGGTATCAAATGCACTTTGAAATAATGTGATTCTCCTGTTTGCTCATGAACCTTCCATCTTAAATGAAAAAAAAATACATTTCTATTTTTTCAAATGCATAAAGAATGATCTTAGATCTGCAATTCAGACATCACACAACACACTGCAAGGTTACTTTACAACACACTTTTTAAATCTTTGAAATGCAATAAATCCTAAACGGAATAAGATATCAACACGGTCTTTACACCAATCTGTTTCTTTAATATCACTCTTACCGTATAAATGACCATGAAAATTCAAGGGAATAATCCTTTAAGATCCATTAAAGGTATTGAACCGATCTTAAACCCACTTGAGTTCTAAAATAGGCTGGTATTTTTCATTCTGGTAATCACATGCTGTTTTACAGTTTTTTAATGTGTCAGACAAGTCACAAACGGTCAGGACAATATGTCAACTAAATTACATTTCTTTCTGTGACGATTCTTGAGAAATCTAAATAAGGAATGTGGATGGTACTGACCCTCAATCCTCCCCTCCCATAGAGATAATTTATTTTGAGTAATTTCTACAGTAGAATTTTCACTTCACTCCCTGACCCAACTCATATTCTTTCTTTCTAAAAATTGAAATGTGATCATTGTAAGCATAAAGAGACAGAGGAGCTAGGGGTGGGGAAGAGGGGAGGGGGAGGAAGAGAGGTGAGCGACCTTATCTAGGCAAAACAGATGGGTGCAGCATTATTTGGTGAATGGTAGGGGTTGGAGGTCCCTGCACCCACAAACACACACAATGGCACCTGGCCTCAGCATATTTATTTTGTTGATGCATCTACCACCCCCTCCTCCCTTCCTTCCAATCTCCGCTTAAAAAAAAAAAAAAAAACACTGTTTCTGTTTTGTATGCAAATAAATAAATAAAAACACCAAACGTGTGCAAAATGAAAGATCTTACCCTAGAAAAGAACTTTGGGCCTGCATACCCACAAGCACTCTATCCAAGTCAAACCTTCATCAGTACATTGTCCTGGCTACTTAAAAGTTGCTGAAATTTTTATTAAGATAATTGTTCGTCTTTTACCTACGCATATAGAGAACACAAGCTTTAACCAAACAGAACACAATCTATGGTAGATAACTGTGAAATGCAAACAGCAATTTTCACTCAATGTTGCTCACTCTTAAACAATAGCCTACCAGTTTATAACACAATGAGTAAAGGAATACACATTTTACTACTATGAATATCTTCCAAAGTTCAGTTTTGAAATAAAACAAATATTCCAATTGAAAGTTCCTTAAAAATAAGAAATAAAAACCACAATGAAATATAAACTCTTCCAAAGTCCATTCTGCTTTGACAAAAGCAATTAATTTTTGACTGAACAACAAAGGGTATATACAGCTATTAGTCATAATGCATTAAAAGAGGGAAACAAACCATAGGTAATCATGTAACCATAGGTAGGCATAATCATGCTTCATGTATTCAAGATAATTACAACTTATTTTGGAGTAAGTGCAGAACCCAATGCAAAGTTGGAAGCATACCCGTTGATTGTCCAAAGTCGTAGTGACTAAGAAATTTAAAAGATGGTATTACGGTATAAGGTCCTGGATTTAGCCCTAAATGGGATGATTATTGTTACACATTTCATTTTGTTAATCAATTATTTATATTTAAACGTGGATAGTGCCTTCCTTTGATTTAAGAACGACACATCATTGATGGTTTTTTAAAGATTGGTGGCAGGAGTCCTAGGCATAGTTATAATATATATATATATGATATATGATATATATATATATAAATATATATATATGATATATATATATATATATATATATACATATATATAGATATAGATATAGACGGACGGAGCGACGGACAGACGGAGGGAGGGACAGACGGAGGAGGGAGGGACGGACGGACGGACGGACCGACAGACGTAAAGATAGATAGATATTTGTATTTATATTTATATATACATATTTTTTTTAAAGCAAATTTTGGAGTCCAGTGAGTATTTTTACTGTCGATTCTCTTTTTTGGCCTGTGAAAAGTCGTAGTCGCAGTGCCTTTGGTTTAAGAACCACACATGATTAAAGTTGTTAAATTTAGTTTTGTATATCTATATTTTTTCTTCCATGAGTATAGAGTTGATTTTAGAGTTGTAGTGATACTTGTAAAAAGTTGCATTGGATTCTGCACTCTTCAATCTGATGATATAAATTATCATTTTAAAACAAACAAAAAAGAGCCAGTTTTTGCAGTTTGAAGAGACACAATTTTCATTGAGAACAAACATTTTAACACCCATTTAAATATGAGGTTACTGATGGAACACAAAAATAGTAAATCCACATAATCCTGCCCACCCTCCCCCACTATATGGTGGCCATGTCCGCCCAAAGTCAAGATGATGCATTCAGAGGGTAAAATGGGTTTGCTAGGAATTCCTATGGAGTCATAAATTTGCTTCTTTCATCCATCCTAATAATTAAATGACTTTAAGATATGATCAATATTCATTCAAAATCCATACCACACCAAAAATATATTTTTCTGTTTGATTAAAATCTGGAAGTTCAAGCAATTCTTGCCATTGATGTCTCAAAAGTTCCTTCAAATATATCCAGCTTTTCATCACTTATTAATGAATTAGCGATGCCAGAATATTGTAAATGATGGGGGAGGGGGCAAGACAGGGGAAGGTACACCACATGGCAGGCAAATTTATGTGTCAATGACAAACAAATATATGCTTCCTGCCCCCACCACAACCATGGTTTGAAGAACAACTAACAAAAAAGTAGATAGGAAATATTCTTAGACTTCAAAAGTTTTCCTATCTGGCCAGTATACCTGCAGCTGACATTGGCATATTCAATTGAGATTATTCACCAGCAACTCATTACCCCTCACTTTTTAATGGGGATGATAATTTCCTGGCAAGACTCCCAATCTTTGGATTATGATGATAATGGACAAGATATGTCTGCTGTAGACAGGTATTAAAACCACAGTGGTAGATCACCAGCAACCGATTACCCGATTACCCGAACCCTTTTATGGGGATGATAATTTCCTGGCAAAACTCCCAACAAACAAAATTTGCCAAAAAGTGGGGAACAAACCAAAAACAAATGAAATTTGCCAACTGAAAGTAAGTAAATCATAAAATCACACTGAAATGCACAAAATTATCAAACAAAAAATGTTACTTTGAACCTCCCTAACATAGGCTATTTCAGGATCAACCTAAATACAAATTAATCAAGTTTCACTCAGGACTGGACAACAAATTTATTGTGATTAACCAACCAGACACTTCATTTGATACTCAATAGTAAAAACAGCCACATTACCTTACATTCAGCTGATTCCAAAGATCTTTCCCACATCCAACAAGGGACCTAAACTTCCTTGTAACACAAAACCTGTGCTGTTGTTCTCCTCAAGACCACCTCCTGTGCTAATGCAATTTCCCCTAGGTGCAGGCTGGATTACAAATGAAGTGACCACAGAATCACAAACAAGAAATTCCCATTAAACTCCTTAATGCTTGACTCACAGTTATGTCAACACAATAAGAATCAGTTTAATTACCTTCAGCAAACAAAATTAGACCAGGTTTTTAATCGTTTTTTTTTTTTTTGTGTCACACTTCTCAGTTTCCTATTGGCTGAATAAGTCTGATTTGTTTATAAACAAATTCCTATTGAATGAAAATCGCCAGAAAAGTTCTGAGAATTAGATAAGCTAGGTTATTTGGGAAGTGTGATAGGATAGGTTAGAGGTGTTAACTTGCGTTTTAATATTATTTGGAAAATGGGATTAAATGACAGGGGAAAGTCTATGTATGAGTCATGATTATTCATCTGTGTTATGCAAATTAATCATGAGTAATTATATATGAGACTATCCTTCATTTATAATCATGATGAAATGCGACATCGCTACCAAAAAATAGACAAATGACTTTATATGTTTTAGTGTTTTACAACACTGATATGTTTTAGTGTTTTACAACACTTATATGTTTTAGTGTTTTACAACACTTATATGTTTTAAAAAACTGATAGACAAATGACTTTATATGTTTTAGTGTTTTACAACACTGATATGTTTTAGTGTTTTACAACACTGATATGTTTTAGTGTTTTACAACACTGATATGTTTTAGTGTTTTACAACACTGATATGTTTTAGTATTTTACAACACTTAAATGTTCTAGTGTTTTACAACACTTGTTTTCATCATGTTCAGCATGTAATCTAACCCATGAGCATAACTATTATTGTTATATATATTATGACAATACACTATTATTTACACTTGTTATAATTATCCATAAATGTTTAATACATTTCATGATTGTTTATATAACGGGAGAGGGATGGAGAGGGGTGAAATATCTCCCAAAATGAAAGAAACTGGAAATTTGTAACCAATAAAGAGAGTTAACAAAAGGGACAAAAAACATTATGCAAATTAAAAGTATGACTTGCTAATTATTGCACTCAAAGTTTCACACAAATTTGGAAATTATTCAGCCAAAATCAATTTTTCGCATAAATATTAAAGATTAGTTCAGGGGTCAAGCATGTTAATCTTATATAAAAGAGGACTTTAAAAGAAACAAAATGGTAATGGAATATGATTTTGGAACACTATCTTCACCATTTTTTTAAAGTCCTCTTTCATATAAGATGAACATGCTTAACCACTAAACTAATCTTTAAATATCTCCATCAACAATTTAACGGAATGAGATTTTTTGAACACTTTTTTCACCATTTTGTTTCTTTTGAGGTCCTCTTTTATATAAGATTAACAAGCTTGACCACTGAACTAACCCTTTAAAGGAGCTGGTGGCCAAAAAGTTAGTTTATGACAATTGATGTAGATTATAACCAACAAAAGTCTCATCACACGGTCAATTTTATAGAAATTTTCAATCATGATCAGCGTGATGAACAAATTTTAAAATGTCAATGGGAAAAATCATTTTTAGTAAAATTTTGACTGGTCAGGACTTAGTCCTGATGGTATTCCATACCACTGGGTGCAACTGGGTGCAAGAAAGGTATTCTATTTATTATGAGACTCGATAGAAAATAAGCCCTCACTTGTCAGCCACCAGCTCCTTTAAGTTACATGGCCCATGAAATAATAAATATGGTTATCATCACATTCACTGGATTAATTACAAGAAAATATTATGACTATATATTCATAATTGAATATTCATATATATATCTATCTATCTATCTATCTATCTATCTATATATATCTATATATATATATATCATAAATATTCCTATAAATGCATGCATATATGATGAATATTTGCATGAACTAAAAGTTTTATTACCCACCATTCTAATTAAAGGAATATTCCCATAAATTTTCATTTTTTCATATATGATAGAGAAAATTTGTAGAAACAAAGTAGTGAAAAAACTATGTAAATATCTTATTCCGTTTAGAAGTTATAATATTTTAAAGAGTACAAAAATGTTTTCAAAAACACCTTGTACAGTATATGTCCTTCACCTTGGTGATGTCATCAAGGCAATTCCAGCACAGTTCTTATGTATTTCTTATAAATTTAATCACACTTTTTTTACATTACTGAACAGCATTTTTGATTCATTATAGAGATAGGGTGGAATATATAATTTACAAGAAAACATTTTTGTTTTTCTTGGTGTACATCACATTTTCTATGAAAAAAAATCCAAATCATTTTTAAAGAAATACAAAAGAAGTTTTGTTAAAATTGTCTCTATGACATCACAGATGTTGCCAATCAGTTACTTTTGTCCAAATTCAAAAATGCTTTAAAGTATCGTAACTTCTCTAAACTGAACAAAATATTAACATAGCTTTTTTCACCACTTTGTTTCTAAAATTTGTCTTTATCATATATAAAAAAGTGAAAATCCATGGGAATATTACCGTAAGGTTTGCTGTTATGCAGGGGTCAAAATTCAACTTTTTCTCCACTGTTCCAATAATACTGTTTCAGTTCAGATTTCACTGTTTCAATTTTTTGCTGATAACAGGACAAATTCCTTTTTAAAAACAGGCTTAATTTACAACTACTTTATTGGTTAATATGTACAAATATATATTGGATATATTTACATGATGTAGCGTATGAAGTTGTGTATACAGTCGTACACATGCAAGCAGCCTTGCATTCATGATTAATTGTGCTGACAATTGCACGCAAGGTGGGAGTAGCTTTATCTTAATTGGATGAAATCATTTTGTTGATAATCATAATTGACACCACGCATTTCTTTTTAGCAGAAATTAAGTCATTGATTGATCACTGACACCACATGCTTTTGAAAAAACACTGTTCTTCCAGAACAGCCATGTTTGAAAATATATTGTTCCACCGGAACAGCCATGTTTGAAATTTCACTCTTCCTGCATAAACAGTACTGTTCTTGGAACAGTGGGACTGTGGCAAATTGGACCCCTAATATGGTTCAAAATTGATATATACTATGAAACAGATTCAAAATATTCCATATAAATCAAGTTAAGTCATTAGACTTTAACTTTTACTTTCAAAACTAATTAATTCTGCTCCAATACTAAAACAAAGCACCCCTAAAATAAAATGAAAATTCAATGAATGTATCCATTTTTTCAGAATTGTTGTGCACAAAAACTAATCATTGTTCTCAAAAATCAATACATCATAATTCAGAGAAATTTTCATTGTAATTTTCTTTCACTTTGAATTAACATGACAACAAGGACCACAACAATGAAACCGTAACTGCATGCTTAGTGAGTCCATTGGTGAATCATTGTTTTTGCATTTTCTTTTGTTGTCATGGTTGAGCTACACTATTTTTTTGTATTTTTACAAAATCATTAATTTTGTGAATTGGTCTTATAATTTACACAAAAAGACTGCTGTTCCACAATTATTGACATTGGGTGGTGCATCTCGTACAAAATGGCAAGGGGAGAGATCCATAAAAAACAATTTAAGGGTGGCGAATTTTTAGGTTGATGATCCCCATAGGGTCGAAGGCACACCATCAGCAACAGCATGAAGAAGGTTCGGTTGGGGCCCAGCAGGCGATCCCATTATAAGCCTCTGTTTTGGAATTTTAGGGGTAAAATTTTATGCCATCTAAAGTTACTACTGTTTTTCTGCACAAAAATAAAAACAAATAAAAGGTTTAATTAGGCGGAAGGTTCCCCCTTCCTCCCTCCCTTTGGATCTGCCATGGCCAAATGGCAACTCCCTACCCTGAATGGTATCACCTCTTTGTAAACTGTACACTCACACAATAGGTTCCTATTTATTTACTCATTTAAAAAAACTTGACATTTCCCAAAAATCAGTTTTTAAAATTTTGAAAATGGGACTATTTTGTTTCTTACGCTTGTGGTTTGGTCTAATTGAAGGTGAAGGGTTGTTGACAGTTTGAACAGGAAGTGTGCTCTCCAAAACAATTCCATCATCTGCTCAGCAGCATTGATGATTTTTGACGGGGAACACTCTCCTGATACCTCACCCTATAGATCTTCCCCCTGTTGTCCAACCCCTAGATCTGCTGGTTAATAAGTTCTCTCTCATCATTCATACACAGAAAGACCAAACACATTGCACAGAAAATGGATGTTATTTATCCTAAACATAATTAATTCTAAACAAAACTTTGTAAACCAAGAAGTTCCCAAAATTCTGCTAAGGTCTGCTTACACCTATTGTGTCTTAATAATAAAAGCATGACCAACCCCTTTTTCAGAATTATTTAATGACCTTTCTGTGTGGTTTCCATACAAAAAGCTTGCCTGTTCTCAAGGAATGTAGTATATCATTCCTACAAAGCCGTTAAACCATCAGGCTTGCTTCAAGTGCATAAAAGGGTCAGTGATAACTATGTTACAGATTGTGTTTGGGAGCAGTCGTTGTTTTGCTTTTGTGAAAATTCTGTCTTGCTCTTTTGTGATAATAATTCTTTTCCATGAAAGCTGATCTAGAAAGTCATTTGTAATGTATTTGTGACCTATGACGAATGTGAATCATTGGTTGTTGGGTGCAGGAAGTCATTATTGCCCTATTCACCTGGTTAACATAACAATTGAAGATGTATGAACCTGGTTAAAATAACAAGAATTAAAGATGTATGAAGTTGTTTACTATGACCAGACTTAAAGATGTATGAACTTGTTTAATATAACTAGATTTAAAGATGTATGAACTTGGTTGAAATAACCATATTTTAAGATGCAAGAACATGGTTAAAAGACTAAAATTTCAAAATGTAAGAGCTTGGTTAATATAACCAGATTTAAAGATGTATGAACTAGGTTATAACCAGATTTAAAGATGTGTGAACTTGGTTCATAACCAGATTAAAAGATGTGTGAACTTGGTTAACATAACCAGATTTAAAGATATATGAACTTGGTTAACATAACCAGATATAAAGATGCATGAACTTGGTTAACATAACCAGATATAAAGATGCATGAACTTGGTTAATACAACCAGATTTAAGGATGTATGAACTTGGTTAATATAACCAGATTTAAGGATGTATGAACTTGTTTAAGCCTTACTCTACCAGGGCTTTGAAAAAAGTGACCCCAATTTTAGGACCTTTTTTTTCATATGCATTATTGACAACTTTCCTTTCATTTTCTTTTGTTACAAGTTTGGTTGGAATAAATGCTAAGATATTCATCTTTTGAGTAATTGAAACCAATTTAGGAAATATTGGACAAAGTTATGCAAATTAAGCAATTTTTGGCTAAATTTGGTCAACAAATGGTCAATCTTTGCAGAAGTATAACTTCTAGTCAGTATTGAAAACAGAGATTTGTGTTACATATTTAGATTCTTTTTGAAATTTCCTTTCCAATAATACTAATCTATAAATTTTAGAAAGAAAGGAAAGATGAAAACACATCAAAAATGATATAAGTCAAACGACCCCTGAAAGCTGCGGCAGAAAAATGATTACGCAGTGGTCACGGTGAGACTTGAGCCCGGAGCGCTCGCATGCTAGTCACGTACATTTCCTCTGCACCACGTAGTCGTTTAAATTGGAGAGGTGTAATATATTTCTTATAGGATAGGTTCTAAATAGAGGGGGGTATGCCTTTATTTATATATCAAATAAAAGGAAATTTCAAGCGCTTTCAAATGGCGGTTTAAAGAGGCATGTGTGATGTACGGGTTGGGTTACACGATTTTTGGAGAAAAAAAACAGGTCAAAAATGGTAGAAATTCATGAAATTTGGAAGAAATTTCTCCAGAACAAGATTGCCCATAGGGATTATAAAAATTGTACCAGAAACCAATACTATCATGTCTTATCAAATCGTAAGATTTAAAGAAAAAATAGAAAATTGTAAACTTTTTAGCAATTTTTGAGTTATACCCTTTTTCGATGTACTTTTTCTAAAAATTATGTAATATGCCTATGAAAAGTTTCATTTTGCAAAAGAAATATCCGAGTACTTTAAAATGATACCAAGATTACTCCTATAGGACTATGGTTAATTCCCAATTTTATTTTTAGAAAAAAGTGGTTTGAAAACGGCGATACTATCGCCGCGTGGTAGAGTTAGGGTTAATATCATGATGATCTGTTATTGAAAAGTAGTTCAAATTGAGGATAATCATAATGATGCATGCAGCATCTCACCCCACTATGTGGAAACAGAAGTAATATCAACTTTCAAGCATAGCAAGATAATTTCCAGACACGATTGCACGCCTAACAATTATTCAAGTTAAGTTTAAACACTTCAGCGTGAATCGCATCACGGAGCTTGGAAAGTGTATCCAATGATTTAATGCACGAGTATTAAAGCAAGCACTGCAAATCAGAGGCGGGGAGAAAGAGAAAGGGTGGGGGGGTAAACAAGATGTAGGATCTTGATTAACATAACAACAGGAATGCACTGGATATCCGGTCCGACCGAACTACCTGGCCGGATAGTGAACAAAAATCTGGTTCCAATTTCAGCCTGATTTCTTTGCAAATCCAGTTAGATTATTTTAAAATCTTGCATGAATTATCTCTCAAGAAGATGTTGGTATAAGTTTAAATTCAAGTAACATCTTTCTAAAAGTTAATGAAAATTGTGAAAGTAAAGAAATATTTTAACATGAAAGTCTATTTCATATTCTGAAAGGTTTGAGCTACTGTTAGAATAATTTAACCAAAATGATAAAATTATATTGTAATGAAATGAAGGCTAATGAAGCTTTTTCATAGTATACACACAAACAGTTAATACAAAGTGAAAACATTTTTGGCTTAGCCTCACAGTCTTGATCAATTTAATCAAATTTATGTAGTTAAATTTAACCAGAAATTCCGTACGTTTATCATTGTTTATCGCCTCTTTATTTGACCCCCTTTTGAAGGCTTTTGTCTTTTCTTCATCATTTGGATCTGTGTTTAACCAGGTGTCCTAAATTATGTCGCTTAATATCTATACTTGATCATGCAACGTAAACTACATGTATAAATTGGATATGATTAATCTATAATATATAAACACAGATTGTTCAATGTATTGTATCTCCTAAAGGGTCTTTCAAATTCAGTTTCACCTAGGGCTAAGATATTCTCTGTTTTTCATAAATTTTATCACTGATTTTTTTTTTGTAATGGAAAAATCTGATCTGACCGGATAAAATCCGACCTGATAAAATCCAGCCGGATTCCACTGATCCGGCCAAATTCGGTTCCAGCCGGATCCAAAATTTGAGATCCGGTGCATCCCTAATAACAACATATATATAAACTTGGTTAACATAATAGGATTTAAAGATGTAGAAACTTGGTTAAATAACAAACTTTAAAGATGTGTGAACTTGGGTTAGAATAACAATGGCTTTAAGAGGTTGGAATCTGATTACAAATTTAAGTTTTAATAGAGTAAAAACAAGTAACAAATTTCAATAAAACGGCTTGAACTAATATATTTGAACAAAGTATGGCCTTTCAAAAACATAGATCTTTAAAAGTGGTACAGAACTGATTAAAACAAGAAGTTTGAAAGAGGTAAACATATAAGAGTATGAAATGTAAATGGTTTCCATGGCTACATGTCCACAGACCTTAGAATCTCAGCAGATTATTATTTTAAATTTTGAAAATAGACCCTTAATTTTTGAGGTATGGGTGATTCAATTAAGTTTGATACAATTTTAAATTCATTCTAAATTTGCAACATGACTGGACGAACAGCTTGAAACCTTTATGAGATTCTTTCTAATTTTTCCAAAATTCCAAGTCACTGAAGATGTTTGCAGAGTCTGTTTCTGCTAGAAATTGTTAGGGGTACAGTAAATACTGGGGTACAGTAAATACTCTAAACACTGGTCAGATATGCTGCACCACTTCCAAGAATTATGATAGACATATATAGACATATATATATATACATATACATATACATCAGGCCTCCCAGTGACTCTTTTTTTAAATTAAGGTTTTTTTAAAGGTTGGAAAAATTAAAATAAAGGTTTTTAAAGGTTTTGGATTTAAATAAAAAGGTTTATAAAGGTTAAATCATGGAATAAATTTTCATACAATGAGCATATTCTGGGGCAAAAAGCAGTTGGTGGCGCCAAAAATCCATTACTTACTTGAAGCTGGAAATTTTATTTTGGTCCTGCTACTTTTTAAATGTGTGTTGAGAACAGATATGCTATTAAATGGATGTGTATACTTACCAATGAAGCTAAAACCTTGGCACTCGAATCATTTACCTTACTTAACTTTGAAAATAAAGCTTTTTAAAGGTTTTAAAGATTATTTTGAAAGGAATAAAGGTTCAATTTTTCAATAAAGGTTTTTAAAGGTTTTAAAGGTTTTAAAGGTTTACAGGGAACCCTGATATACATACATATACATATGTATGTGTGTGTGTGTGTATATATGTGTGTGTGTGTATGTGTACATATTTATATGTGTGTGCATATATATATGTGTGTATGTGTGTGCGTGTATGTGTGGGTGTGTGTGTATGTGTACATATATATATATATAAATATTTGCAAATGAAATACTTACTGTTGTCCTTTAATACACCTCAATTGGAAAATACATTTGCATAATGATGCTGAGATGATCTTTATTGGGCAACCAATGTTGATGGAAATTTTATGCAAATTCATTCTAATGCAATAGTGCAGTAGATGAAAATTTGATTATGAAATTACATTTTGGCATCAATATAAAATATTTTTATTTTTTCCTTGCCAAACTAACTAAATATATTAGATTAAATATCTCCACAAATAAATTTTCTTAAACATTTTCTTCACACTTTATTTCTCTCGTTCACCTTTGACATTCTTTAAAATATTGACTACTAAACACGATCTACAAATAATTCAATGCATGCTTTGATATTCGTATAAGTTAACCCTACCTTGTATTTGTGTAGATAATGCATAAACCACTTCATAGAATTAAAATAATGACAAGGCTTCCAGCCTCCTTGTAGATCCATCCTCAAATATAATTTGTTTTGAAATGAATACAAATTCCCAAACTTAACCAATAAATATATCCAGCTCTTAATTTTTGGATGATTCATACAAAAAACCTAGTTTGGGAAACTTTAACCACATTTGTTTGAGAAAAAGAAAATTGTGAAACAACTATAGACAATAAGATCTGACTTCCTTTATGGGTAATGTGATTAAGATTTTGTTCATAACCTGGAAATGCAGCAAAAACTGTACAGGAAAACCAGTCAATAGCGATGAATGGGAGTCATAATTGGGAAAATACTAAAGGAAACGGTTTTTAATTCCTGCAGAATGGGAAGAAATTTTGTTTCAGTTTGAATCTCAAGTGTATATAATCAATACATGCTTGTGAAATTAAACGCATGAAAGATACGCACCTTTACATGGGTGATATTCTGATTTTGCACATGTTGGACCATGTTGGAAAATCCAAAACCTCAAGGCCACCGACAATTCATGCATCTCTGCTCCCACACTGCATACATACAGTGTGGAATTATACATGCACTGTACATATGTACGTATGTACGTACATACGGAATTTATTTCGGGAATGGTTTAAGTGTGACACAGCTCGTACACTACCTATTTGAAAAATACTGAGTGAGGGTGCTGTATGTAGCAATGTCGTAGATGTCGGGGCACAATATCGGCATGGTGACTGAATTTTAATTTTAAAATGACAGTTGATTTGTTTAAAGGAATATCCCGTACACTTCCATTTTCATATATATGCATAGAGGACTATGAAAGAAACAAATTGGTATAAAAATCATATTCATATCTTTTTCCGTTAAGTAGTTTTTGCATTTGAAAGATTGTGCGGGTATTGAAAAATGACCTCACAGTGTACAGTGTGATGTCATAAAGGCAGATCCAAGACAATTTTTGTGTATTCTTCGAAAAGTAATTCTCTCTCCAAAATAACTGGAAGCGTTTTTGTTTAATAATTGAGATGGGGTATAACATGCACTGTATAAGAACATGATATGCCTGTGTGCTCATGTACCTAATACACTTTTGCTTGTTTTATAGAAATACATAAGAAATGTCTTAAATCTGCCTTTGATGACATCACATATTTTACACTGTGAGGTCATGCTGCTACTCTCTGGAACAATTTGCCCGTTTTCATAAAATGTGCCCCTAATGTCAAAACTTTCAAGAAATTCCTCAAAACTCACTTGTTTGTGGCTGCTTTTAACTCATAGCTATTTCTAGTACTTTTGATTGTTGTTTTTTTTACTTGTAAGTTCTACTTTTTGTACATTACCAGTTTTATACCTTTCTACCTCGCTTTTTACTGCTTTTATAGTTTGTATATACCTTTTTATACTGTTTAGGCCCTTGTATCGTTTATTAAGGTTTTTATACTGTTTAGGCCCTTGTATCGTTTTACTGTATCTAAGCTTTTATTGTGTCTTTCATATTTTGTCTTTTGTAAAGCGCCAAGAGCCTTTTTTGGATTTGGCGCTGTAGAAGTTGTGATTAATAATAATAAAAAAAAGCTTCTAAATATAATAACTTCAAAATGGAATAAGATGTCAACTGATTTATTCTTGAATAGTCTTCTATGATATTTATATGACAATGAAAATTCACTACAATATTTCTTTAAAGATCAGATGCATTTTGTAATTTGTTTTTACGGTTTGGTTTGGTTTGGTTTGTTGCTGTTTAATGGCACCGCGACAGTCAGAGTCAAATGTGCCAAGAGGGTGTTACTAAATTATGGTGTAATTGAGTTAGGATAGTGAGGAGATAGAAGGTTTGTAAGGTAGATAAGGGGGAAAAGCAGAATGTGGGGAAGAAAAAAAAGAACATTTGGTGAAAAGAAAGGGGTATGTAAGGTTAGGTGCAGAAAGGGAGGGGAGGGGGTAGTTAAATGTGGTGGAAGAGGTTGTTGTTGTGGAGGAAATTAATGATGTTTGAGGGAAGAATTGTTTTTGAATAGGTCTGAGATTGAGGAGAGAAGAGATCTGGAGTTCTGGTATAAGGGACAGATTACGAAGATATGCTTGATGGAGAGATTGATGTTACAAGTGGGGCAGAGAGGGGCAGGGGAGCCGATAAGAGATGGGAGTGAGTGAGAGAAGAGTGGCCGAGGTGGATGCGGGTGACAACGATGCCTCCCTGCGGTCGCGACTGTGTGTAGGTCCGAACTTTGGGTTTGATGGTGTGGAGTTTATTACTGGTTTTATAATTCCAGGAGTTTTGTTTTTAAGATGAATAAACAGCTGTTTCTACCATGAGGACAATTAGTCAAATACTAGCTGCTGAACTTGAGAGAATTAAGTTTTCTCAAAGAAGCAGGTACATTATATGATTCCTCTCTTGATTTATTTACATTTGAAGAACCCTGCTATTGTTGCATGCTACCATGTAAGTTCCCCTTTTGGTCACAGACCCTTGATCAAGCGACATGTAAATGTTTGAAGCTTACCACAAACTCTAAATTGCATATTAAAGTGGTCCTGCCATGTCCTCCAAAAAAAAAGAGAGATTTAACCTGATAAAGGTTTTTCATATCCCTAAATTCAATAATCCGTCAAGAAATTTTGGTTTTAAGTCCATTTTCATGATAAAACAGGACTTAGAATTGATTATTCATTGCTTGCTCTGAAAAAAAGTTAAAAGGGATTTCTGACGTCATAACAGTTTGGTCCGTCATTGCAGGGACTGCTGATCATAAACAATGCATCACTCACATACCAACCACGTACAAATAGCGTCTGATTGCGAAAGTTTTTTAGGCTGTTCAGATCTTAATTTGTCATTTTTAAGTTCAAGCTAGGATAAAAATGATTTGGAAATAAGTAAAGAACATTCTCATAATGAAGGGATGTCGTTTCTTTGAATTTGAAGCGCTTGCAGACAAAAAATAAGGATCGGGCTTACAACCCTTACACGGTCCAACAGTACAAAGCATGCGTATTCTGCATAAAATTCTTACTGTTTTGCAAGTAATATTTTGTTAAACATAATCAAAATGAAGTGTTTGCAACAACATATACCTTTTTTTTTATTTAACGTTCAATGGAAATATCAAGTTTTATTTATCAATGTTCAAGTCTCTGTCACTTGACATTTAGTCAACAGGCCTACGAGAAATAGTTCATTCACACAATTCCGTTTGGTTTTTGCACTTGAATTGAGAGTTTTTATAAGAAATTGTAAAAATGTTTTGTTTACTTTTAAAGATTTGAAATGCTAAAGGGATAACTTGGCATATGGACACAATAATTACAATTTAGTTCTATTTTCTAAATTTTTCTTTCTTCGTCCATATTCCACACTACATATAAAAGAAAATCATACAAATTTTAAATGATTAAGTAGCCCAAACTGTTACGGCTTCATCTTTGAGCATGAGGTTATGAGTTAGAATATCACTGAGTCTTATTTTTCTTCTTCCTCTGTTTCTTTCATTTGAATTTGTATTACTAACAGAACAGTAAATTTTCATGTCAGAGATGATGCGGTAAAGCTACTGTTTAAATAAAATAAAACAGACGTCTGGTATGAGCTGAATATGACACTGTACCCGATAAGTCCCGAAAACTCAATTTATGTCAAGTGCACAAAACACGCCCAGCATTGTCTCGTTTAAATTGTTGCCTTTTGCCAATGATAAACGACTTTTAGTTTGAGAATTTATATTACAGCATCCTCCAACCACACAATGCTGTGGCATTTTGTTTAACATTTGCTTGGAAAATGTAATATTTTAGAACAAACAGAGATGCTGTCGATACTAGTTGTGAAATTTCAATGGCAGCCACAGATTATACGTGGCATCGATGCATCGTTTACATACAGTCGTTCCCAAAAGCCTGTCATTGCGTTCTGAGCCTTATTATGGGTTTTTGCATCAAGGTGACGAAAAATGCATTTTTCTTTTGCAATTTTCTCGCAACCAAGGGTTTTGTGCAGAAAAAGTTATATTTTTGCAAATCAAATAATCCAAATAACATATTTAACGTAAGATCAGACCCCCATTGCAGGACCACTTTAAGTAAACAAGCTAAAAAGTAACTATCCAGTTAAAGGAAGTATCATCCAGTAAATAAATTCATAAGTGAATGCCACTGTGCTGGTAACGTCACTTCCGGTTTTCAATTTTCTATTGAAAATCTGCGATATTATAGATAACACATATAGGCCCCTATATTCAGCCTGACAGACGTGTGATAACATCACAGATTATTTGCAATCAGTAAGGAAAATTGAAAACCCAAAGTGATGTTACATGCATGTCGTAGAGCAGCATTCACTTCTGAATTCATTTATGCGACGATACCTTTCCTTTAATGTCTGAAAACCTGGTTCTGTTTCTGATATATCAATTACATGTCATGTCAAGTTTAATTCTGTCACCTTCATTTTATTTGATATTTAGTCTTTGATGCCCACACATTCATGGCCCTGTTTGGAATGTAAAAATGTAAAATGTATTTTGATAATTGTAGGCACTGTACATATTACTTAAAGTTGTTATATCTACACCATCACTGCATGATCAAAATACAGACTAAATGATCTACACCACCACTGCATGATCAAAATACAGACTAAAGGATCTACACCATCACTACATGATCAAAATACAGACTAAAGGATCTACACCATCACTACATGATCAAATACAGACTAAAGGATCTACACCATCACTGCATAATCCAAATACAGACTAAAGGATCTACACCATCACTACATGATCCAAATACAGACTAAAGGATCTACACCATCACTACATGATCAAAATACAGACTAAAGGATCTACACCATCACTGAATGATCCAAATACAGACTAAATGATCTACACCATCATTACATGATCCAAATACAGACTAAAGGATCTACACCATCACTGCACGATCAAAATACAGACTAAAGGATCTACACCATCACTGCATGATCAAAATACAGACTAAAGGATCTACACCATCACTACATGATCCAAATACAGACTAAAGGATCTACACTATCACTACAAGATCCAAATACAGACTAAAGGATCTACACCATCACTACATGATCAAAATACAGACTAAATGATCTACACCATCACTACATGATCAAAATACAGACTAAATGATCTACACCATCACTACATGATCAAATACAGACTAAATGATCTACACCATCACTGCATGATCCAAATACAGACTAAAGGATCTACACCATCACTACATGATCAAAATACAGACTAAAGGATCTACACCATCACTGAATGATCCAAATACAGACTAAATGATCTACACCATCATTACATGATCCAAATACAGACTAAAGGATCTACACCATCACTGCATGATCAAAATACAGACTAAAGGATCTACACCATCACTGCATGATCAAAATACAGACTAAATGATCTACACCATCGCTGCATGATCCAAATACAGACTAAAGGATCTACACCATCACTACATAATCCAAATACAGACTAAAGGATCTACACCATTACTACATGATCAAAATACAGACTAAAGGATCTACACTATCACTACAAGATCCAAATACAGACTAAAGGATCTACACCATCACTGCATGATCCAAATACAGACTAAATGATCTACACCATCACTACATGATCCAAATACAGACTAAAGGATCTACACCATCACTACATGATCCAAATACAGACTAAAGGATCTACACCATCACTGCATGATCAAAATACAGACTAAATGATCTACACCATCACTGCATGATCAAAATATACTATCTACACCATCACTACATGATCAAAATACAGACTAAATGATCTACACCATTACTACATGATCAAAATACAGACTAAAGGATCTACACCATCACTGCATGATCAAAATACAGACTAAATGATCTACACCGTCACTGCATGATCAAAATACAGACTAAATGATCTACACCATCACTGCATGATCAAATACAGACTAAAGGATCTACACCATCACTGCATGATCAAAATACAGACTAAATGATCTACACCACCACTGCATGATCAAAATACAGACTAAATGATCTACACCATCACTGCATGATCAAAATATACTATCTACACCATCACTACATGATCAAAATACAGACTAAATGATCTACACCATTACTACATGATCAAAATACAGACTAAAGGATCTACACCATCACTGCATGTTCAAAATACAGACTAAATGATCTACACCGTCACTGCATGATCAAAATACAGACTAAATGATCTACACCATCACTGCATGATCAAATACAGACTAAAGGATCTACACCATCACTGCATGATCAAAATACAGACTAAATGATCTACACCATCACTGCATGATCAAAATACAGACTAAAGGATCTACACCATCACTACATGATCAAAATACAGACTAAAGGATCTACACCATCACTACATGATCAAATACAGACTAAAGGATCTACACCATCACTGCATGATCCAAATACAGACTAAAGGATCTACACCATCACTACATGATCCAAATACAGACTAAAGGATCTACACCATCACTACATGATCAAAATACAGACTAAAGGATCTACACCATCACTGAATGATCCAAATACAGACTAAATGATCTACACCATCATTACATGATCAAAATATACTATCTACACCATCACTACATGATCAAATACAGACTAAATGATCTACACCATCACTACATGATCAAATACAGACTAAATGATCTACACCATCACTGCATGATCCAAATACAGACTAAAGGATCTACACCATCACTGCATGATCAAAATACAGACTAAAGGATCTACACCATCACTGCATGATCAAAATACAGACTAAAGGATCTACACCATCACTACATGATCCAAATACAGACTAAGGGATCTACACTATCACTACAAGATCCAAATACAGACTAAATGATCTACACCATCACTGCATGATCAAATACAGACTAAAGGATCTACACCATCACTACATGATCAAAATACAGACTAAATGATCTACACCATCACTACATGATCAAAATACAGACTAAATGATCTACACCATCACTGCATGATCCAAATACAGACTAAAGGATCTACACCATCACTACATGATCCAAATACAAACTAAATGATCTACACCATCACTGCATGATCATAGACTAAATGATCTACACCATCACTACATGATCAAATACAGACTAAAGGATCTACACCATCACTGCATGATCAAAATACAGACTAAAGGATCTACACCATCACTACATGATCCAAATACAAACTAAAGGATCTACACCATCACTACATGATCCAAATACAGACTAAAGGATCTACACCATCACTACATGATCAAAATACAGACTAAAGGATCTACACCATCACTGAATGATCCAAATACAGACTAAATGATCTACACCATCATTACATGATCCAAATACAGACTAAAGGATCTACACCATCACTGCATGATCAAAATACAGACTAAAGGATCTACACCATCACTGCATGATCAAAATACAGACTAAATGATCTACACCATCACTGCATGATCCAAATACAGACTAAAGGATCTACACCATCACTACATAATCCAAATACAGACTAAAGGATCTACACCATTACTACATGATCAAAATACAGACTAAAGGATCTACACTATCACTACAAGATCCAAATACAGACTAAAGGATCTACACCATCACTGCATGATCAAAATACAGACTAAATGATCTACACCATCACTACATGATCCAAATACAGACTAAAGGATCTACACCATCACTACATGATCCAAATACAGACTAAAGGATCTACACCATCACTGCATGATCAAAATACAGACTAAATGATCTACACCATCACTGCATGATCAAAATATACTATCTACACCATCACTACATGATCAAAATACAGACTAAATGATCTACACCATTACTACATGATCAAAATACAGACTAAATGATCTACACCATCACTACATGATCAAATACAGACTAAAGGATCTACACCATCACTGCATGATCAAAATACAGACTAAATGATCTACACCATCACTGCATGATCAAAATACAGACTAAAGGATCCACACCATCACTGCATGATCAAATACAGACTAAAGGATCTACACCATCACTGCAAGATCAAAATACAGACTAAAGGATCTACACCATCACTGCATGATCTAAATACAGACTAAAGGATCTACACCGTCACTACATGATCAAAATACAGACTAAATTCAAGATAAATTTTGATAGAAATCCTTAAATCTTACTTGAAAATTACTCAATCAGAGAACACCAGATACATTTCATCAAAAGAGCTAAAATATTTTAAATTACATTCAACTGTCATTTTGTTTTCCGGTTGTTGACCCCAGGCTAGCTATATCGTCATTCCAAATCTAGATCAAGGAAGCTGACAGCTACCAAAACTACATTTAATTAAGAATCACTAATCTTCCACTTATACTTCCATAAACATGAAAGTTTCTTCTTCTTTTTTTCCCTTTTTTTTCCATATTAGATTTAGCCTATTATTAAGGACAAAAGTGCAACCAATACTGTACAGTATTAAATGTTGATGAAAGACATAAAAAATACCAATTAAAAGTAGTCTTTTTTTTTTTTTTTAAGGTGGAAATGCTGCTGTGACCGAACTGACCTCCACCCATCCCAATACTTGTCAATATCGTGTAAACCAGAAATAGGTTTTAACATTATTCAACCCACATGCCAGCCTATATTACATGTACACTGTAGTAGTTTAGGATGTCGGTCATCACCCCTGTGGCAATGATCCCTTCATAAACTAGGAAAAGTCAATTACACTGCACTGAATGTATCAAAGACTTAATTATCTTATCAATGGTGTACAGGTATACGCCGAAGCTTGTTCATGAGGCTCTCAAAGCAGGTGAAGTTTTATTTAAAAATTATTTTATGACTTTTGAGGCGATAGGTATTATGCTATTATTACCATACTGATGTTATTCCCAGAAGGTAAACAATGTGTGATTTATGCATCTTGTAAATAATTTTGTTTCAGTGAACAGGTGAAGATACTGTAATGTGACCTGTGTGAATTAGATAGAGTAAGGATTTGATAATGAAAATGTTGACACAGTTCAATGTTGCTATGGTAGCGTTTCGCTCTAAGTCTATTTGCAGTATAGACATTATCATCTTGCTCACAGTTACAATCAATCCTACATGATGACTAGCTCTCAGATCTGAATGACTTGACTGAATTTGACTGTCTGAATTAATGAATGAATATTTTACGAAATTCTTGCCTTTATATACTATTCAACAGTGTGGCTCTTAAGTGTGGCTCACTGTGGCTTGCTCATATGTCTGTGGCTTGCCCATGTGTATATCATTCATGCCAGAAAAATTATCTTTAAGCCTACCCGCACCCAACACCGGAGTTTATCCTGAAAACTCAGGAATGACAATTCCAAACCCGACTTCCTGTGAAGTGTATTGTGTTTTCAATCAAGCAATGATTGTTTGTCTGCCATTCCCATGCACACCACATCCAAGTAGCCCAAGGTTATTTGTGTGTATAAGATTACAAAAATCCAGTGTTGAATACACAGGACATTTTTGTGATTGAAATCACTCATCCATGTTAGATGTCTTAGTGGGAAAAATTTGTTTTCAATCTGGTGATTAAATAGCTGTGTATAATATGCCTGAGGTGAGTTGTGCATTAGCTGTAAATGATTGATGGACCATTTTTCTTAAGGAAATATTGCTTCATCTTAGCACAGTGGCTCAAATGTTACTCACTATTGAGAAGTGTGGCTCAATTCCAAGAAGTGTGGCTCAGTTCCAAGAAGTGTGGCTCAATTCCAAGAAGCGTGGCTCAGTTCCAAGACGCGTGGCTCAATTCCAAGAAGCGTGGCTCAGTTCCAAGAAGCGTGGCTCAGTTCCAAGAAGTGTGGCTCAATTCCAAGAAGTGTGGCTCAGTTTCAAGAAGTGTGGCTCAATTCCAAGAAGTGTGGCTCAAAATTCCAAGAAGTGTGGCTCAATTCCAAGAAGTGTGGCTTAATTCCAAGAAGTGTGGCTCAATTCCAAGAAGTGTGGCTCAATTCCAAGAAGTGTGGCTCAATTCCAAGTGTGGCTCAATTCCAAGAAGTGTGGCTCAATTCCAAGAAGTGTGGCTTAATTCCAAGAAGTGTGGCTCAATTCCAAGAAGTGTGGCTCAGTTCCAAAAAGTGTGGTTCAATTCCAAGAAGTGTGGCTCAATTCCAAAAAGTGTGGCTCAATTCCAAGAAGTGTGGCTCAATTCCAAGAAGTGTGGCTCAGTTCCAAGAAGTGTGGCTTAATTCCAAGAAGTGTGGCTCAATTCCAAGAAGTGTGGCTCAATTCCAAGAGGCTCAATTCCAAAAAGTGTGGCTCAATTCCAAGAAATGTGGCTCTAAGCTCTCAAAGTCATGAGTCACCAAGAAATACATAAGGACTTGCATCAATGATTCACACACAATTCCTCTGTTTGTGGTTTCTTGGTACAGATAAGGAAAATACAAGTTTTGCTAGAATTTAGATAGTACATAGGTACATAGGAAAGAAATGATTAAAGCAGGAAAAATACAATTTTTCTACAATATGATTAAAAACAGATGACTCTTTGGTTGGATATTCTGTCTGGAGCTGACAGACTCTCAGAATCTTGGTTTGGTGTACACAAAGGCTCTGGAGTCGTTATAGTCATGGTAACATGCAGACATGCATGGTTAGATTATACAGATACTATATCTTTAATTTTAAACATGCAGTGTGTTGTCAAGTCTCTTCTCAATGAATAAATTATATAGGTCATAGGTTGCCCCTCAACGTGAACCCCAAAAGAAAATGACCCAGAGAAAATTTCCCCTACAGATCTTAAAGATATAGCAAATAGCTTATTTCCTCAAAAGCTTATGTACTGATTTCATTTTTTCTCGTCAAATGAAACCACATGTCCTCATTTGGTACGGATCAACACTGAATAAGTGTGTATCTGTTGTGAAGTGGAAATTTGCTATCATTGTATTACTGATGTATATTTATTTATGCAATTGTGCTGTGGCGCCACCGTTTTCTACAACATTAAGCAAGTTTAAAACTTACTTCACTAACAGATCTTAAGTTGTTACAATAAATGAAAAAGATGTTCATGTCCCCAAAGAAGGAGTACCACAGGGTTTTGTGATCGGTCCAATGGCATTCACACTTCTCCTTTAGAAGATATCATCAAGTTCCACGGTGTCAGCAGCATGATATATGCTGACGATACCCAAATTTTTGTGTTCAAGGCAAGAGTGGAAGAGCAGAATTCTATACCCCAAAATTGGAGGCTTGCATAAGAGACATCAGATCATGGTCTATCGCTAATGATATGAAGTTAAATAATAATAAGACTAAAATAATTCACACATCTTCACCTTCAGATCTGTCATTTCAATCCCATTACTCCGTATTGGTAACACTCGTGTTGATCCCATAATAAGTGCTAGGAATCTGGGCATAAGCTTTGATCAAAATTTGAATATGAACCAACATGTTAATAACATCTGCCGGCAGCTTCTCATGCTCTACACAAGATTGGAAAAATCAGTAACTACCTGAATCAACGAGCAACTGAAATGCTTGTACATGCATTTGCGTCCTCACGCTTGGATAGCTGTAATAGATTGTTATATGGTCTCCCCGATTGTCAACTCGCTAAACTGCAATGCATACAGAACTCTGCTACAAGACTGGTCACACGTTGTAAACCATCCATTCACTCATGCAACTTCAATCCTTCACAACTTACACTGGCTCCCTGTTAAATTGCGCATCAACTTCAAAGTTCTTCTGTTAACATTCAAATGTGTCCACAACCTTGCTCCCACTTACTTACAGGATCTTATCCAAATGTACACTACGACACGCTGTCTACACTCCTAGTTCTAAGTTGTAGCTCCTACCTCCTTCTGTTTCTACAAAGGAATATAGTCATCGTTCGTTTCAATCTTTAGCTGCTTTTCTCTGGAACAATCTAGCAACACATATCAAAGAGGCTCAAACTGTAACTAACTTTTAATCATTGTTAAAAACTTATCTTTTCTTACTTCTATAAGTTGTTTCCCAATTTTCCCCCTCTTTCATTTTATTTGTTTTTTCTGCGCAATGAGACTTTAGTATGTGTTGCACTTTATAAGAACTGTATATTATTTTATTATTATCATTATTAGTGACATTGACCTCTTGAGTTGTTTGTGTAACAAGCAGTGAAACAGTGCCAAGTGGACAAAGGGCCTAAACATAGTGGTCAACAGGATGTGAGTTTTATCTTTTAGTTCAGTTTGCTGGCCGGAGTCATTGCATGAGGACCTATATCTTTTGCCAGCAGCTCTGGACTTTAATTTCATCATCCCTTTTTGTGAGCTATTATTGAAATAAATTCGTCAATTCCAATTATTACATGTATCCCCAGTAATTCTTATTTATGTGTAACCATAGTTTGGACACTTGCGATGTTTGTAGTCACTTTTGACAAGTTTTTGTAACTTTGCAACTTTAATCAAGATGGTGCCACCATTTGCTGAAGTTAATATTATATTATGTTAACAACAGTGTGGTTCACTGTGAAAGTAAACTGGTTTGTCAGCATTGCAGATGGGAGTATATGCTCTCTGGCGTTGGTTGATGTGGAGTGTAAAAGAAATTGCTGTTGTACAGTATTGGCATTGCAGATGGGAGTATTCGGCTCTCTGACATTGATGTTTATGCTACCAGGCAAGTCGTAGTATCTATTGCAGTAATCAGTGTAGCGATTGAAGGAAGCAGTGTAGCGTATAAAAGAATAATTCCAATTGTAGCGATGTCCCATGTGTAGTGATCTCAAAAGAAAGTCAAAGGATTGTGGATTGGAAGAGAATCTTGTTGTGTACTATATCATTTTAGGCCCCTGTATTGTAAATTTAGATATTCATTAGGAAATGAAGTCTCATTCAGCAAGATGATGTGCTGGATAACCTCTCTCTTTCGCTAGGCCTGTGATTATCATATTTTTGATGATATTGAAAATGTTTTGATTAAATTGATTATTTTCATTTGTATTTTGTTACTATGCTAATATAATGTATTATGAAAGTGGTTCAGGTTGTTCATTAGAGTATACAGGTTGTTTATTAGAGTATAGGCTGCCTGTACTGTGAAAGTCTGGGAGATCAAATTGAGTGCTCGTGTACAGCGATATTTTAAGTGTTTGTAAGAATATAAGTTCTGTGTACTATAAAGAGTCAGGAGACGTTGATTTATTCAATTAGGGACCTAGCTGTACCAGTGTTATTTTTTGTGTTGGTATTGATTGTCATTATGTTGTTTTTCATGGTTTCATTATAATGAAATTGTTGGAGGGTATCTTGGGTTATTTTAGATTAGCTGATCCCAGCTAGGGTGGAATAGGAATCTAGGTCATTGTTGAGTGAAGACAAAGAGTTCTTGCTGTCTTAGGATTATTTTTAGGATTATTTGTGGTTTGTTTTGTGTCACCAAAACAATGGGTTGGTTTTGGGTGTTTCCTGTGTACAACTGTGTTGAACTGCAGGTCATTGATTCATGCTTTATTAGGAAAGGCTATGTATTTCTTGTGTTGAGTTTACTGAGGGTAACTAAGCAAGTTTTTAAGAAGTATTGTATCATGCATGAAGATTGTTGTTATGTAATTATACAAAATGTGAAGCATACTGTATATGTGGGATATTGGAAGTTGGTTTCAATAAAAGTTATGTACTTATGCTTTCAAGTTTTTGTGTGTAATTCAGCCATCATTTCTGTACCATAGATCAGATCCCGACCAGCAATACTCCTCGCCACCCCGGATGATACTCCGCACCCCCTCAGTTTATTTCATATCATTTTAAGCCATTTAGGGGCATCAAGAACAGAATCTTCAGAGCTTCCGGGGGATTTGCCCCCTGGACCCTACCAGGGGTCCTTAAACAGGCTCCTGAACCCCACGCCCTTAAGCGCATGCTGCACGTGCGCGTGCAGAGTGCCACCATAGGCAACATGTTCCTTTAGACACAGAATTATCATAATCAATTTAATTTTCCCCTACCCCCTTAATTATTTTTCTGGATCTGCCCTTACTGCCTAAGCCCCAAAAGAAGGATGTCCTGCTAAAAGTAACATTCCTGACCCTAACACTATATAGCAGTGTTGGTGTGAGGGATGAGGGAGGGAATTAATTGTATTGGTATAGATATAAATACAAGCAGACATGTAAATCAGTAACTCAAAAAAGTTGTATCAACAAATTCTTCATTTTGGCTTTTCTAATTTTAGACAAAATATGTTAGGCACAATTCGGCTGGAGATGAAACTGAGATTAATTGCTGTAATAAATATTTTTAAATTGAATTAATTATTGACTACACAATACAAGATTCACTCAACATGTCCTTTTGCGGAAGGGGGGGGAATTAAATAAAAATGTAAAATGCTGAGCAATATAGCAATAAATATAAAGAGCCTATTGCGTAATATATCTAGTCCTATAAAGTATGTTTAGTTCAGTTTACCTCCTGGGCACAAGCTTGATGTCAGCAGTTTGCATTGTATTTATGTGTTGTTGTTACAAATTTGTAGCTATACATGAAAGACACATAAACATTTTCAACAAATATCTGGAATCACCATTTAACAAATGAAAATAATCCTCTTAAAAAAAAAATAGATAACAAAACGACTGGCCTATTAAACAACTGGCCTATTAAACGACTGGCCTATTATTTACAACAATAACAGCATGAAATTACTGTCCATGCAGTTTTAAACCCAAACAAAGAACCATCCCTTTACGGTTTCTTTTCTACTTTTCTATCAAATCCTTTGCAGAAACCTCACTACATAGTACAAACATTGAGTTCCTTATCTTTCTGTTTCTTTCTTATAAACTTATGTCAGCCGTTTGCATTTGTGGATAGTATATGTGATGGACGAAGCCCCTAGTCTGCCTCACAAAGCTCCATCACTTTGATATTCCTTGTACAGTTGATTAGATTAATGACAGCCAAAGAATAACAAAACATACAGCTCAGTTACAAAGTAGCAATTGGTTCTTACCAAGTAGCAATGCTTATGTACCCTATCAATTGCATGTTCCACCCCTACACTCCGGACAAAGTGCGTCATTGCACGACGGACCTGCAAGTGGTGCATTTGACACTTCAGTCACACAAATGACTAACATCTTGTCTCAACATGTGTGTATCTGCATCACAAGTGAAGCACATTTCAGTGTAATTGATGCACACCACAAAAACAAACGTGACGGACATCACATTAACATTGATGCACATATTGACAGTGGCTCCCTGTGTTGACGCACCAAAAAGAAATAATACAATTTCAGATTTATTGGAAGGAACAAACGACATCAGCTCAGTATTTGAGAATCTCTTTCACTGGGCTAGTTCTGACAAATGCACCAGAATTAAAGTTTATCTCATATAAGTAACGGTCATTTATTGATAAACGATCGATTAAAACTACTGGTTTAGTTGTGATATAAACAATACTGGAAAATTTGGACTATTTATGAGTCTGTTAATTTAATCAAAACCACTCATATCTCCGGTGTTACATTCCAGTTTCTCAGACAGCAACTCTGCTGAATAAAGCCATGTTTTGCGCCAACTTGCAAAATTTACCAGACACATGCATGAATTCTGCAGAGTACAAAGTAAAATTAGTTTGGGCAGAGATACATTTTGTGTCAAAATCTTAAAACAGCAATACAATCCTTACAAATTAAACATTTAATCACATGCAACAGATTTAGCAAGTGAACCACATTGACCAACCCGTGTCATTGAAATGACCAACATCTTTGGTAGAATGACTCATTCCAGTCACATTTATGACTGATATCTTAAGTGAAATGATGCACATGAGAGTCACATTTAATTTTGCAATGACCCACCTTGCCAGGGGTATGTAGAGGGTGGGACATTCAATTGATAGGTGTATTAACACACTGAAAAAGCTTTTACATGTAATATTTTGTTAACAAAGACCACGATAAGAAACAAATTCACAGCGAAGTTGAAAATGACTGACAAACGATATTCAATCTAAATCAGTCAAATATAATCTTTAATATCTCCTGATAGTATTAATTAAAAACAGATCATAATTCCATTCCTTTGACCCTTTTCACTTTGTATGACCATGGAGCCCCACGTAGTTAATGCTTCATGCATGGTATATTACTTTCTTCAAAGATATCAGAATTCCTGGTACAAAGGAGTTCATTGAGGGTCATTAGGCTGAAACCTTGGACAGACCAAAGATGGCTTAAGAAGCTTTTGGACCCATTAGAATTAGCTTTTCTAACCCATTAACTTCGAACAAAACATTTCTTTAAATTTTACAAGATCAAATTTTTCTCAAGCATAGAAATAAGTCCATTGACTATTATCTCTCTTTTGTGGGAATAAGCTCAAGATTTCTGCTTGATGATCCTTTTGTGATGTAAAATGATGAACAATTTTGATTAAACTTTTGACAAAATCTTCTACTTGGTAATAAAGATGCATGGACAGGTGGAAACAAAACAAGATAATTTGATTTAACTCAAAAACATGAAGAAAGCAAACGATTTCATCATAATTGGTTACAAATTAGCTTTTATACAGCTTTTAGAAGATTTTTGTGCAAATATGCTAATTACATGGGACATATATCACAAAGTCTTTATTTTCTTATGTAAATCCATTTTTTTTTTAACCCTCTGTATTTCTCCTTGAAGAAGATTTGACCTTAACCATATCCCGATGATAAATGGCTCCCACACTTGCTCCCTTATTTTATCAATATGTTTCATATATGCCTCAAATTGCATCCCACTGCAAAGTGGGGAGGAAGGTGCATGCATGATTGTCCCTATTAAATTTACTACTGTCCCCAATCAAAACCCTTTGTGAAATTTCCCCTCAAATCAATTTTATCAAAACATTGAAAGAAAGGGGCATGTTTCATGGGAGAATGGGGGAGGGCCTAAAGATCGGGTCAAAATATGTAACCCATACAAAATGTTCCTGGGAGAATTTGGTGGAGGGGGGAGGGAGCAATCTTGTGGGGAGAACCCCCCTTGCCTCCAGTAGTGCTGCAGCTGACAGATAGATGACATTAAACCTTCTTACTGTTTGTTAATCAGCCAGTCTGGTGTTTTCATACATTACCTTTATGAAATATTCCACCGTACAATACACTGCAATCTGTCTCCTCAATTAATTGTCACTGACAGCAAGTTTCAACTTGAATTCAAGAAATCAGTTCTTTAGTAAATCATATTATTCCAAAATCAGTGAAACAACTGAATCCATGAACAAAATAACTTGATATTCCTTAACAATTATCATTCATTACCGTAGCAACCACAGACGTAGCATCCAAAGATTATTTAAATAAAAGCTTCCTGGTAATTTAGACTTATTATTATCAAAACCTAGGAGTTCAACTCACACACAAAAATATGTTTGTTTTCAGACCCGTAAAATACTAATCACATTCTTTAAATTTTACTAATCTTTAAACTTTAAATAATATAGTCCTTCCCATAAAACACTATCAACACAAAAATCAGTTTGTAAATTTCATGAAAAGGTAACAATAGTTTGAAGAACACCTTCCATAAAATGTGATACACAATCTTGCCAGGTGTTATCAAACACTTCCAACACTAAAAGCTCTCTGCAAAGAACATCATCCAAAGAAATATAAAGAAAAAGTCTCCCATGGGGTAACAATCACAAAATCTGTAACATAATATCACAATCACTCACTTTTTCCTCAAATTTGTTTCCTGATCAAATGTCTGATACAAATCTTGGAAAAGAGGAACAAAATTGATCCCTACATATTTTTGAACTGTCAATCCTTCCTGAATGGCAGATGTATCTCAGATTTCTATAATCCTTTTCAACAAAATCATAAATTTTCTGAGAAGTTCCAGACAGGAAGGAAATATTGCTGAATAAACACCCACAAATCAGTGTGGGAAAGTGGTATTGCTTTCATGTCTGTAACAACATGG
Organism: Chiridota heheva; assembly: GCA_020152595.1. NCBI lineage: Eukaryota > Metazoa > Echinodermata > Holothuroidea > Apodida > Chiridotidae > Chiridota > Chiridota heheva. The sequence continues at coordinate 1,256,879 of JAIGNY010000077.1, read as the reverse complement.
GTGTTAAAGATATAGGTGGGGTAAGATGGGGTTGATAATAAAGGATTAGTTCAGGGGTCAAGCAATGGGGTCAAGGGTCCATCAGGGGTCAGGGATCCATCTGATATGACAGATGACTTCAAAAAAAACAAAATTGTGAAGAAACAATTTCAATATCTTATTACGTTCAGGGGATATTCAAATTTAAAGCACTGTCTTATCTGTGTAGAAATGACTGATGTTAGTAAGTCTACTATGGAAGGTTGGTGCCCTTATCCTCACATTCTTAACAATTGTTAATGTATTTTACAGAAAATTGATTTAAATTTTTTAATATTTGAATTTTTTCCCTCTAAATTTCTTCAGGTGGTAAATTATAATTACCCTAATAAGACTCTATTTTACTACTTTCCTCACATACATGTATAGCCAATGTTTTTTTCAGTCCCAAAAGTGCAAGACAAAATATGATAAAATACAAAAGACTTTTGAGGAATCTGAGGTTGTGACGTCACAACTATAGACTGATTTTAGTCATTTCTATACAAATGATACCATACTTTAACCTTAAATATCTACTTAATGGAATAAGATTTTTGAATGCTTTCTTCACTATTTTGTTTCTGTTAAAGTCCTCTTTTATATTAGATGGACTTACTTAAACCCTAAACTAATTCTGTTTTGAGAAAATTTAAGGTCAGATATCATGTGAAGTTTGTTTGATAAGGGCTTAACCGCACTGCAACAGCGAGGGTCAAATTGAGCCTGAGAGGTTAGATCATTCCAGAGGTAGGAAGGAAAAAAACGGGGAGATTGGGAGAAACACAAAAACTAAATGCCAGAAAGCTGGGATCGAGAGAGGTGCATGGGTAAAAAAATAAAGTACAGAGAAAGGGGCTGGGAGAGGACTAAATATGGTTGTAGAGGGAAGCATGATGAATGAAGGAGATACATTTATCTGAGGGTCTTTCTGGAAGAACTCGGTAATTGAGCAATCTGGGAAGGTTGTACAGGGGGAAAGCAAGGAGAACGTGATGGACTGTGAGAGTGCAATGACAATTGTTGCAGAGGGGTTGGGGGGAAGCCAATAAGGAGGTGGGAGTGAGTGAGGTGGGTGTGACCTATTCTAAGACTGGTAATATGAACGTTGTCGACACGAGAGAGGTTGTTGATGGTGGGTTTGAACGAAATGGTGGACTAGATGGCGTGGAGTTTGTTATCAATTTGGGAGTCCCATGAGGTTTGCCAGCAGTCCCGAACAAGGGAAGCGATGAGCGGTTTGATAACAGAAAGGGTTTTGGGAAATGGGGTAGGGGGAGGTTGAGGGCAAGCTTAGCGCCTGCATCAGACCTGTCATTGCCAGGGATGCCAACATGGCTGGGTATCCAGAAGAAAAGAATACTTTTCCTGCAGAGGGTGGGTGAAAGGAGTTTCCAGAGGAGGTGGGATGTGAAGTTATCCCAATTAAGATTGAGTAAAGAAGCTAAGAAAGCCTTGAAGTCTGAGGAAATGGCAAAGTGGCTGAGCAGAGAGTTACTCAATAAAGTTGAGGGCGAGGAGGATGGCCTTTGTCTCGGCTGAAAAGATGGATGAGTAGTCGGGAAGCCTGCTACTGAGGGTGATGTCTTGGATGACGGCAGCAGCAGCTGTCTTGTCGCCTTCCTTGGAGCCATCAGTATAGATTGAAGTGTAGTTTGAGAGTTGGTCTTTGATTTGGTTGTGGAGATTGATGAAGAGGTTAGGGTGGGTTTGGGTTTTGTGATAAATGGAGAGGCCCAGGTGGATAGAAGGGAGGGGGTGGCCCAAGGAGGAAAAGTGGGCCAGTAGAAGGTGCCAAGAGTGGTGGGATTGATGCCAAGATGGAGGTCTGATTTAATATGTAAGCTAAAGGGAGGGATAGGGTTTTAGTACTGTCAAAGAGGATGGAGAAATTGGGTATACCTAATGAGGTTGTAAACAGGGCTCTGGGTGTTGGTGAGGACTCTAAAAGCATAGGAGAGGCTAAGCTTTCTACACCTTAGCAAAAAGGGGAGAGGGGGTTCGTTGGCTTCAACATAAAGGCTGGTGATTAGGGGAGGTCCTGTAGGCACCCACACAAAGCCTGAGGGCTTCATATTGGATGGTGTTGATGTGGTTGAGGTATGAGTTGCGAGGAACACAATATTGCCGTAGTCAAGCTTGGCACAAATGGTAAGCCTGAAGATTTTGAGGAGAGCATGGAGGTTTGCACCCCAAGTGGTGTTGGAGAGGAGGCAGAGAATGTTAGGGGAGCTCTTGCATTTCTGTTTCAGGTTGGTGATGTGTTGCTTGTAGGAAAGCTTGGGGTCTAGAGTTAAACCCAGGAACTTTGTGTGTTCAACTTTAGGGATGCGATTGCCATTGAGCACGAGGTTTTGGTTGGGGTGGAGGTTGCTGAAATGACAGAAGTGCATGTAGACTGTCTTGTCTTTTTAGAATTTAAAATGTTATTGTAGCACCAGATTTGCAGATGGTTGAGGCTGAGTTGGAGCCTATTTTCAATAAGAGGAAAGCTAGGGGAGGAGTAGAAGATGGTAAAGTCATCCATGTAGAGGGTACGTTTGATGGGGAAGAGAGTGGGGAAGAGGATGCTGCCTTAGGAGACACCCTCTTCTTGGGATAGGGGTTGGACAGGGTGTGGCCAATATGAACTTGGAACTGCCTGGGTGAAAGGAAGTTTTGAATAAAGATGGGGAGATGGCCTCTGAGCCTAATGGTAAAAAGTTTGTGGATAATGCTGTATTTCCTAGTGTCAAAAGCTTTCTCCAAGTCGAAAAAGATGGCAATGAGGTGTTTTTTTGTGCAAAAATTCCCTGATAGTGGTGTCGAGTGTAATTAAATGGTCCAGGGTATTGTGAACGTTTCCGGAAGCCACTTTGGTGAGGGGAGAGGATTCTGTTGGTCTACCACAAGAACCAGTTTAGTCTCTGGTTAATGATCGTGTGAATGTGGATACAGTGGAGATCAGATATACAATATAATCCTATTTTTCTAATTGGTCATTATGTTTACAATTACCAACCACGTACCAACAAGGCAATAATTACCGCAGCTAAAACCATGAAACATGTTCAATTTTGTCATCTTAATGTTTTGGCTCCAGAGTAAATTGGACCAAAACTGGAATTCATGATAAGTGAAAGGGCCATCATCCCTTGCCCCCGCCCCATCTTCTCCACTTCTGGCACCACTGGACTGAAGTCTGTAAAGTTTGTCCAGGTGTGAATTTTAAATTTGCATAATTTATTATAATCAGGCTTAAAATTCAGAATGTTGTAAAATGGTCATTTTCTAAGCGATTTTGATCACACGTTTCCACTGCTATTTCCATACTTTACGGCGACAGCAAGTTTTTTACCCATGAAGCTCAAATTGTTGCTACCTTTCCAAACATCTTTAAAAGTTAAAATACCGAAATTAAGATGAACTTTGACAATATAAGAAAATATTTGCAAATTTTGGTAAATTATTTGTCTACTAATCAAACAAATTCAGAACTGGATAGAAACATGTCTGTAAAATAAAAGGGTGGGGAATCAAAGGAATGGAAGAACTGGATAAAAAAAATAGTAAAATAAATGGGTAGGGGGAAGGGAAAGGGAAGGGGGAAAGGGGTATGGAGGAAGGGGAACAGGAAAATGATAGGTAGCATGGATAAATAAGTAGAATCTGCAAAGCTAAAATGGGAACCTCTTGTCCCCCTCCCCCTCCCTCTTAAACAGGCTGAATAATAATTGATGGGGGGGCTGTCATTTTATTAAGAACAAGCTCCAAATATGAACATTTTGGTAGAAAATAGAAGAAATATGTCCCTTTACAGAAAAACTAGTGTGAACCAAGTTTACAGTAAGCTAACATTTTTAGCTTGTGCAAAGCTCCAACAAACTTACAGCATTTGGAACCAATACAATTAGCTTGCTAACTTTTTTTATGTAAGAATCTTGACAGTGACTATATTATTTTGTTAAAATCAGCTTCAAGAAAACATTTCTTGGGAAATTATCTTACAGCTATAGTTGAATGGATTTGGATGTTTACTACCATCCCTTTTGACTTTGGGACCAGAATCTCAAGATAAACTACCCAAACCAATAAGATATAAGATGAACTTTGCAGAAAACATTCCAACACTTCCCCTTTCTTACAAAGTTGACAATTGACAATTTTATTATCATACAGTTTTCAATGGGGCAAATAATTAGTTTTGTGCTGCAATAGATCAAAACTATTGCCTCAAAATGTTTAAGGTCCAGCTCGCTGCAGTCCATATACCCCATGTGTACCCTATGCAGAAAATATTTTGTAAAAGGATATAAGAATATAAGGATAAAAGGATAAAACCATCCTGTATGACTTGTGTTTGTGAATGAGGATGAGACTGAAAGTTGTGTACAGTATTTTTAAATTTTTGACATGAAGTGGTCTTTCCATTCAGTATGCTATCATAGGGGCCTTAATATGCCCAACGTTATAGAGGCATCATATTACAGTATTTTTAAATAACCACAAATGATATCATATTAGGTTGCCCTTGACTTATGTGCAATGTTTTGGCCAAAATCGTTGCAGTGCATACTAAACGAGCCATCCATGGACCTACCAATGTTTAGTACTTGAGCTTCCACCCGAGTTAATTCAAGCAACCCTTATTTCAAATACACACTAAAAACAATTCCAGATCTGGATTATATTAAATGTTTATCCCTCTGGGAATAATGAAGTTTGATATTGCCACAATAAACTTGACATAATGTTCATTTGATGTATAAATAAAGGTATATCAAATTTTGACCAATTCTTCATCTGGCCAAATATGGAATCCATAAACTTGATTAAATACTCATCTGATATATAAATAATAAAGGTATATCAAGTTATGACCAATTCTTTATCTGGCCAGATATGGAACCACATAAACTCGATTAATTGCTCATTTGATGTATAAATAAAGGTATATCAACTTATGACCAATTCTTCATCTGGCCTGATATGGAATCCATAAACTCGATTAAATACTCATCTGATATATAAATAAAGGTATATCAAGTTATGACCAATTCTTCATCTGGCCAGATATGGAATCACATAAACTTGATTAAATACTCATCTGATATATAAATAAAGGTATATCAAGTTATGACCAATTCTTTATCTGGCCAGATATGGAATCCATAAACTTGATTAAATACTCATCTGATATATAAATAAAGGTATATCAAGTTATGACCAATTCTTTATCTGGCCAGATATGGAATCCATAAACTCGAATAAATACTCATCTGATATATAAATAATAAAGGTATATCAAGTTATGACCAATTCTTCATCTGGCCAGATATGGAATCACATAAACTCGATTAAATACTCATCTGATATATAAATAAAGGTATATCAAGTTATGACCAATTCTTTATCTGGCCAGACATGGAATCCATAAACTCGATTAAATACTCATCTGATATATGAATAAAGGTTTATCAAGTTATGACCAATTCTTCATCTGGCCAGATATGGAATCCATAAACTCGATTAAATACTCATCTGATATATAAATAAAGATATATCAAGTTATGACCAATTCTTCATCTGGCCAGATATGAAATCACATAAACTCGATTAAATACTCATCTAAAATATAAATAAAGGTATATCAAGTTATGACCAATTCTTTATCTGGCCAGATATGGAATCCATAAACTCGATTAGATACTCATCTGATATATAAATAAAGGTATATCAAGTTATGACCAATTCTTTATCTGGCCAGATATGGAATCCATAAACTCGATTAAATACTCATCTGATATATAAATAAAGGTATATCAGATTATGACCAATTCTTTATCTGGCCAGATATGGAATCCATAAACTCGATTAGATACTCATCTGATATATGAATAAAGGTATATCAAGTTATGACCAATTCTTCATCTGGCCAGATATGGAACCACATAAACTCGATTAAATACTCATCTGATATATAAATAAAGGTATATCAGATTATGACCAATTCTTTATCTGGCCAGATATGGAATCACATAAACTCGATTAGATACTCATCTGATATATAAATAAAGGTATATCAAGTTATGACCAATTCTTTATCTGGCCAGATATGGAATCCATAAACTCGATCAAATGCTCATCTGATATATAAATAAAGGTATATCAAGTTATGACCAATTCTTCATCTGGCCAGATATGAAATCCATAAATTCGATTAAATACTCATCTGATATATAAATAAAGGTATATCAAGTTATGACCAATTCTTCATCTGGCCAGATATGGAATCACATAAACTTGATTAAATACTCATCTGATATATAAATAAAGGTATATCAAGTTATGACCAATTCTTCATCTGGCCAGATATAGAATCGATAAACTCGATTAAATACTCATCTGATATATAAATAAAGGTATATCAAGTTATGACCAATTCTTCATCTGGCCAGATATAGAATCGATAAACTCGATTAGATACTCATCTGATATATAAATAAAGGTATATCAAGTTATGACCAATTCTTCATCTGACCAGATATGGAATCCATAAACTTGATTAAATACTCATCTGATATATAAATAAAGTTTATATCAAGGTATATCAAGTTATGACCAATTCTTTTTTCCGGCCAGATAATGTGATTCATTAACTATACTAAATGCTCATGTGATATACAAATGAAGTTTATATTAAGGTATGTTAAGTTGTATCAATTTATCTCTGCCCCAAATATGTATCTGGCCAGATCTGGGATTTATATCAAATCCAGATCTAGGATTTGATATAAAAATCCCCATCTGCCAGGATTATATCTAGGATTTACTGTTTTTTTTAGGGCATGGATCTTTTTACAACATTAAATGCACTGCTTCATCAAACAACACCACCTTTAAGAAAAAAACCTGCAGCTGTTAATACAAGATCATCAACCAAACAAAGAACAGAATTTTAACCAAATCTGTCTTTGAATAATAACTGTCAAACCATTTATTGCTGTCAGCACTTGTTCATATAAGAAGTGTTCTCATCTGAGTCTGAGCTCGCAATCAGTCCCATTGCTGGTGATCCGATCCTCCAATTCTTTACTGTGAGAAAGTTCCCTGGATCAGAACCCAGTCACTTGATTTTGATCTCTGGTGAGGGTACAATTATGATCCAGATCAGGCGAATAGATTCACATATGAGATTCTTAAAAACTGTGCAGTAGATCAGTTACATGTGATCATTAGGGGCGTAGCTAGGGTACTCCAATTGGGGAGTGTGGGGTCAAAATTCCCGACAATTGTTTGCATTTGAACTAACACTTAGTGGCGTAGAGGTTCTAAGGGCCTGTCTAAGGGCCTGTCTAAGGGCCCTTAGTGGGGTCCAGGGGTAAAGCCCTAGTGGATCCTGGAAACTCTGTAATTTTTAGGGTATTTGGAGTGGTAAATTTATATCCAAATTAGAATCTTCGTTCTTGAATATCTTTTTTCATATGTAAGGGATAATTGAAGTTTAACCCTTACTCTACCAGGGCTTTGAAAAAAGCAACCCCAATTTTCTTAACTTTTTTTCATATGCATTTTTGACAACTTTCCTTTTATTTCATTTCGTTACAAGTTTGGTTGGAATAGATGCTAAGATATTTATCTTTTAAGTAATTAAAACCAATTTAGAAAATACTGGACAAAATTATGCAAATAAAGCAATTTTTGGCTAAATTTGGTCAACAAATGGTCAATCTTTGCAGAAGTATAACTTCTTGTCAGTATTGAAAACAGAGATTTGTGTTACATATTTAGATTCTTTTTGATATTTCCTTTCCAATGATACTAATCTATAATTTTTAGAAAGAAAGGAAAGATGAAAACACATCAAAAATGATAAAAGTCAAACGACCCCTGAAAGCTGCAGCAAAAAAATAATTACGCAGTGGTCACGGTGAGACCCGAACCCGGAGCGCTCTCATGTTAGCCGCGAACATTCCCTCTGCATCACGTAGTCATTCAAATTGGCAAGGTGTGATATATTTCTTATAAGACAGGTTCTAAATAGAGGGGATATGCCTTTATTTATATATCAAATGAAAGGAAATTTCAAGCGCTTTCGAATGGCGGTTCAACGAAGCATGTGTGATGTACGGTTTGAGTACACAATTTTTTTAAGAAAAAAAACGGGTCAAAAATGGCAGAAATTCATGAAATTTTAAAGAAATTTCTCCAGAACAAAAGATTGCAAGTAAAGATTATAAAAATTATACCAGAAAACAATACTATCATGTCTTAGGACTTGCATGTTTGATTTTGAAGCAAAATGTGATCTTAAAGTTATTGTAAGAAAAGAGAAAGAAAAAAAATTGTAAATTGTTTAGCAATTTTTGAGTTTTACCCTTTTTCAATATACTTTTTCTAAAAATTATGTAATATGACCCCTATGAAAAAGTTTCATTTTGTGAAAGAAATATCCCAGTACTTTAAAATGATACCAAGATTACTCCTATAGGACTGTGGCAAAGTCTCGATTTTATTTTTAGAAAAAGGTGGTTTGAAAACGGCAATCGTATCGCCAAGTAGTAGAGTAAAGGTTAACTGCATGTTATGTAATCAATTCTATTGGTACACAGTAGAATTGGTACACAGTAAAATTGGTACACAGTAATATTGGTACACAGTAAAATTGGTACACAGTAAAATTGGTACACAGTAAAATTGGTCCACAGTAAAATTGATACACAGTAAAATTGGTACACAGTAAAATTGGTACACAGTAAAATTGGTACACAGTAAAATTGGTACACAGTAAAATTGGTACACAGTAAAATTGGTACACAGTAAAATTGGTACACAGTAAAATTGGTACACAGTAAAATTGATACACAGTAAAATTGGTACACAGTAAAATTGGTACACAGTAAAATTGGTACACAGTAAAATTGGTACACAGTAAAATTGGTACACAGTAAACTTGGTACACAGTAAAATTGATACACAGCAAAATTGGTACACAGCAAAAACAAATTCAGATCACTATAATTAATCAAAAGTATTCTCTCACTCTGCAGTGGTATGGGTCCGATTGCAAGTTCACAAACAAGAGAGATCACATGACAATGTTTTTGCTACAATCATCAAGCAAATTTAGTTTTGATCCAGGAGATCATGATCCCCAGAAAAGTGCGAACGCAGTTGTAATCCTTGTCAAAATCTTTATGATTATGGCTATCAGTCATTGGTTGATTCCATTGTCTACCCATAAGCACAGCCCTGTAATTAGATCAAATCTTCAATTGTCGGGTCATAAAAAAACCACATTATAGATATTTAGGAATCTGTGACATTGACAGAACATCCTTGCAGGAAATATACAATATGGCTGATATGCAAATTATATTTGATTTTTCCGTGGTTTAATTATGATTTCCTTACCCTATTTGAAATTTGTTGTCAGAAGGTCATATGTAAAAATTTTAATGCAAACTTTTAAAGCAAAATTATTTCTTTCAATATATAATTCCCTATATCTGTTTAGTGCTAGTCCTTAGCTAGGAAAAATGGAAAAACAAGTCCTAAGCTAGGTAAAATGGGAAAAGACGACAAGTCCTAAGCTAGGAAAAATGGGAAAAGACGACAAGTCCTAAGCTAGGAAAAATGGGAAAAGACGACAAGTCCTAAGCTAGGAAAAATGGGAAAAGAGGACAAGTCCTAAGCTAGGAAAAATGGAAAAAAAGACGACAAGTCCTGAGGTAGGAAAAATGGGAAAAGACGACAAGTCCTAAGCTAGGCAAAATGGGAAAAGACGACAAGTCCTAAGTTAGGCAAAATGGGAAAAGACGACTCAAGTCCTAAGCTAGGCAAAATGGGAAAAGACAACTTTTAATATTTACAATACATTTTGATATTCCACTCTGTGATGAAGTTAGGGGACCAAATACAATCCAAAAAAGACAAAGTTTTAACCTAAAAAGTACAATCACAAAAATAACATTGAAATAAACAACTTTATAGAATTTCCCATGACTGTATTATTTACAACACTGTGGGAATAAAGTTTAGTAGCAAGTGAAAAGTGGCATACCACAGAATGAAACAAAATGTGACCAAATTTTCCCTTTACAAAATGGAATTTTTTACTTGTCTAATGACAATAGGATTAACAACCTAAATTGACCTTGTTGTGTATGGGAATAGACAAAATCTAACCAGGTAAACCAAGTGATATTGTGTAGGTCATGCAATCAGATCACGCGAACAATGTTCTAGGGCCCTCTGATTATTACTCTTGTTCAAAAAAACAATACCAAAATATTCTGTGGCCCGGACCCTGAGCTAGTACAGGGGTCTCTAGTTTTTGCAAGAGCAGTAACTTTTGTCCATTACTCCACTAGAATCATGACAAAAATTTTATATTCAAGTTTTAACTTTCATATTTTCTGAATCATGATCAAAAATGTTTGGAGAAAATGGCACAAACAATCAATCAATATAGCCAAAAACCACCATTCTAAAATAATGCAATTTTTTTCCCAGATTTAACAATGCTTCATTGCACATATTCATGTTTATTCAAGTCAAAATGGTTAAGTTCCATATATTTTTAAGCTGTGCATAAAGAATATTTCTTCAAGTCTGAATTCATCAATAGCCCCCTCTAAATGATGAGCATCATTACTTTGGTATCTCTGAAAAATGTGCTAAAGATAGAAGATACAACCCCACAACTATTTGTGTCATGTTCGGAAACTGACTGGTAAAGAAAGTCCACTGTGAGAGAGTGATGTCACAATTTGGTAACTTCTGTTAACGTATTTTACTGAAAAAAGTAACAAATTTTGCAAAAAAGAAATCAAAATTTTGGTAAATTGGTAAATGCTCTCGTGATAAATTCAATGATTGCAAGTCACAACATCTCTTGAGGAATGTGAAATCACAACTATAGTCTGATTTTAGCCATTTCTAAAAAAAAAAAAAACAGAGAACATTTACCTAATCCCTGTAGTGAAGTATGATTTTGAACACTTTCTTTATCATATTGCTCTTTTTATTACCAAGCTCTTTCATTTAAATGAATATACATTACAACTATCTATTCTTTTAAGAGTGAAGCAATTGGGCCTTGGTAAAGTACAAACCCTACAACAGTAGAAGGTATTACATACTGGCAATCTTTGAGCCAATTTTTAACTACCACCCCTACCATCACCCCCGGATCCAAACGTTAATACTGAACAGGTGACGCATGTTAAGATGCTTGTACAGCACTTACAAGGCACAGTCCTTCTCAAAGCTCTTAACAAATATGTCGTAATCATTGCCGTCATCGTCGTCATCATTGTCATCATCGTCGTCACCATCATCATCACTATACATAGGTCATATGACCTTCTTACCTTTGACACAAGTATGAACTTGAATCTTGTTTGGCCGACTGGCGGGCTGAGTGGCTGGGGGACCTCTACGGTGTAGTTGGGTAACGGTATCTCCGTGATTGGTTTCATGTCTTCTTTTTGCTTGTATATTTTGAGTTGATCTTGGGTTACAACTGCGTAACATCTAAAAAGAAAAGAAGAAAACAAAAATACCTAAATGTAGTGCAGAATGTCACATTTACTTTTAAAAAATGCATCAACAACTGTTGAAAAGTGAGTGTGTGACATCATTCTTTTACAGTAGACTTTTACACCAGTCACTCTCATACAAACTAATGATTGTCTGATAGGATGGTGAGAGATTCCATATCATTAGAAAGATTACGGCCTAAATTTTTCAAATTATTCCAACGATGGGGAAAAAATCCCCCCTAAATATCTCTTACAACCAGGGACAGAAACTTTTGTTGGGGAAGAACAAAATAGGGGTGTAGCTCTTACACTTTTAGACCACTTGTAGACACAAGTTTGGTCATGGATTTTTAAGAGAGGGGTAGGGAAAGGGAGTGAGAATAAAAGGGGGGAGGGAGGAGAGGTCCAGTGAAAGGCAAAGCATTCTCATGGGATAAAATAGGGGCAAATTCCCACCTATGTCCACTTGCATGGGCTGACATAAACGCCAAAATGGCCACTTTTTACGCATTACTGGTAAATATCTGTCCAAATAATTGCTGCCGACGTAAAAAATAAATATCAGTTACATAAATCTATGATCAAATTTCTGTATAAAATTTACCAAAATACTAAATATACAGTAAATGGTTACTCAAATCATTATAAAACAAGACTTTATATCACAATTATAAGCGAAATATGATCAAATATCTAAATGTTTTACCGTGTATTCTATTGTGTTGTTCCCTACGTGTTGTATGTATCACGTCTATAGCTAGCTATTTTAGCTGCTAGTATACAGTAGTACAGCCCTGTACTCAGGCACAACTTTGTTATGCAATGCTTGTTGTTTATACTGTACATGCACTGCACGTACTGTTATGTCATGTGTGTATGGTGTATTAGCGGCGGACATGACAGTTGTTGATTAGAAAATGGAATAATGTGGAAATCATTTTCAATGATGTTTACTGACATTGGTATTCTTAAAACATGTTATGTGATAAGGATCGTTTTCTGGGACATCTCAACGCTACAAGAGGATAAACAAACTTTGATTCTGCTGGGCCAAGAGTAATGTTACTTGTTAATTTCCTGCAATCGTTAGTCAGTAGGAATACATGTACCAAAGTAAGGCTTAGCACAGTAATACTAAAACTCAATTTATGCCTAAAATTTTGAAACTTACGACTAAAAATTAAAGTCTGCCGTAAAAATAGAAATACCGTAAAGAAAGTTAAGGACAATTTTTTTTTTGTTCACAGGCTTTGTCCCCTTGTAATACTGCTGTTGCTGGTAATGCATGTTCATCTCTGCTACATGTACCTATACCACTGTCATTAATCTATCAATCTTAACCTATTAAAATTGAAATATTGTACAAACCTTTTCCAGCTAGAATTTCGCTTGACCAGAAGCTGTCCCGATTTTAAATTCTGATCCAAGGGTAGGCTCAAAGTGCTGCTAAGAGAACGATGCTTCTTTCTGAGCCGAGGCGTAAAATCTGAAAAATGTGGTAAAATATTCAGTGTTTTCCGCAAGGATCCCGTCCTGACCTCCGGGGACTTTTTTGGCCGCAGTGGAAGAGTGCTCGGAGAAGATGGCGAAGAGTTAGCCTGTGAAAATGATCATAAATTGATATAAACACCAAGCATATGATTTTTAAGAGCCTCTCTACAACATTTTCCTGCAAATGAGAGTTGACCAATCCCCTTCCCCCTCCTCTACAAAAAAGAAATAACATTATACATATAGGTATACATTCTGAGCTAAAAGTAAGTATGAAACAAACATTGATTCTGTACATTATGCTTTTTTAATCCCCATGTAACATTTAGGGTCCCAACGTGGCCCACAAGCCACTCACATTTCTCACAGCCCTACCCACCTCTTATTTCCTCACTCCCAACACTCACCCCTCTTACCTCCCCAGTCCCAGCACCTCGATACACTCATAGAATAATGGGTTGCACTCCTGTGATCTCAACCACTTTAAAATATACAGTAGACTGTACAACTAAAATTGAACATAAAAATGATTTCAATGTCTTTATAAACACAAAGGAAGGAGCAGAGGGGGAACAAGGACACAGGGGCCAGGATAAACACAAAGGAAGGAGCAGAGGGGGAACAAGGATACCAGGGGCCAGGAGGATTTGAACCAAAGGGGCATGATCAAACCCCTACCAAATCAGCCTACATGTATATATTCATTGAAAAGTCTTCTACCAACTAGTATCATGCATGAAACTGCTGCAATGACTTTCTCAATAACAATATAAAAGCATAATGGGCCATATTTTCCCATGCAAAAAACTGAACCTTTCACATTGTGTTTGAATGATAATGATAATACATTAATTTATATAGCGCCAATTTTGTAAAAACATTCAAAAGCGCTTTCAATTAGATACGAAAACAAAAATACGAATACAGAAATAACAACATAAATACAAATACACTGGATCAAGCTGCACATTCGATTAATATCTTTTAAACAAAAATTTTTAAGTTTAGTTTTAAAGGAGGTCAGGGATACATTATCAATACATTTAAGTTCAGTTTGGAGTGAATTCCACTCCCAAGGACCTTTATAAGCAAAGGCCCTTTCACCAAGACTTGTATGCTTAATAGGGGGAACAAATAGGGATTTGAAACGAAAGTCATAGTGGGATGGTTTTTCAACTACCATTTCACATGAATAATTTGTAGCAAGGCCTTTATGCACTTGAATACTTGTAAAATAATTTTATAATCAATTCGTTGTTTGACTGGTCCCCAGTGAACAGATATCAAAACAGCATTAATGTGAGAAAATTTTGTTAGTCTGAAAATCAATCGAGCAGCACCATTAAGTATTCTTTGAATTCTGTAAAGTTGATAATCAGGTAGTCCAACAAGAAGTGAATTACAATTATCAATGTGACTTATAACAAAAGCATTAAAAGGATTTTCATAGAATCTACATTTAGATATTTGGCAATCTGATGAATGTTTTAAAGACCGTGATAAGCTTTGGAACAAACTTTTCCAATATAAATATTCATAGACATGTGATTGTCCGAATAAACACCCAAATTTTTTACACTAACAGATAGTTTTATTTCAGCATCACCAACTTTAATGGATTGGACTCCAGCTTTAGCTAATTATGTAAAAGCAACAGATTTCTAACTTGCGAAATATGAAATCATAATTAATTATACCACCTAATTATTTTTGTATTCCAAGCCTAAAATTAAAGAGAGCAAATTATTTCTTCGAAAGTATATTTTTTCTAAAGCACTATTTATCATAGAAAAACTAGTCCAATTAATCACCCAAGAAATTAACAAAATAAATTTTGTTGTATGATTTTACAAACATTTAAAGAGTGAATTTTGCCCCAAGAAAATTAATTGATGCATCAACATGACAACTGATACATATTAGTGATGTCACTTCCACAGTGGTTAGGGATAGGCTGTCAGTATTTGGGAAAATATTTTGACCAATCAAAATACACTACAGGCTAAACTGGCCTTGAAGCTAAAAGTTTTCAAATAGAGGGAAGCATTTCAGAAACAAATCTAAACCTGGTAAACAGGAAAGTGAGAAGGCAGCAATGATTGTATATAAATACACTAATGTAATTACCGGCATAACCACCTCTAATAACAGATTGCTTGGTTATTGTTTGAGGGAGATATGATTGGGACAGAAGGAAGTAGGAGGGGAGGGGGGAATGGAAGCAGGAAGGGAGCATGGAAGCAGGAAGGGGGAATGGAAGCAGGGGAGGGGAATGGAAGCAGGGCAAGGGAGAATGGAAGCAAGGGATTAAGTAAGTTACTAGTTAGTTCAATGTAATTAGTAAGTTAATAGTTGAAATGAAGTAAGTTACAAGCTCAATTTATTATATCTGGATATATCATGATATTGCTTTTTTCCATATTAAAAACACTCTGACAACATATCACAATCTGTTATTTTCATATGTACATTAAGTAAATGTATATTAAAACAAAAATATGTGAAACAAGATGGTTTGGTTTGTTTGATGTTTTTATCGCACCGCAACAGTCAGAGTCAAATGTGCCAAGAGGGTGTTTTTGTAAGGGAGAAAAGGAAGAGAAAAAAAAAAAAAAAATTAGGTAAGTAAAGTTGTAGAAACAAGATTGTTGGAAAAATTTCAAATGGCTGAGACTTTTACAGAAGACTGATTATCTTATATGCTTCCTCTCTTTAGATCTTAAACGTATGGGCAAACTTGAAATTTGCATGCTGAAAACCTTATACTTAAGTAGACACACCCTCCCTCCCCCCATCACCCCCTCCCTCCCCCACCCCCAATAGTGACATCTCTGGTTGTGACGGTGATATTCCATGATATATTTGTCCATAATACTTGATTTACCCATATCGTGAAAAAAATGAAGTAAAACAAGTTAAAATGAAGTAAGTTACAAGTTAAAATGAAGTAGGTTACAAGTTAAAATGAAGTAAGTTACAACTTAAAATGAAGTAAGTTACAAGTTAAAATGAAGTAACAACTTAAATTGAAGTAAGTTAGAAGTTAAAATGAAGTAAGTTACAAGTTAAAATGAAGTAAGCTACAAGTTAAAATGAAGTAAGTTACAAGTTAAAATGAAGTAAGTTACAAGTTAAAATGAAGTAGTTTACAAGTTAAAATGAAGTAACAAGTTAAAATGAAGTTTTACAAGTTAAAATGAAGTAAGATACAAGTTAAAATGAAGTAAGTTAAAAAAATGGAGTAAAACAAGTTAAAATGAAGTCTGTTACAAATTAAAATGTTAAAATTAAAATGAAGTAGTTACAAGTTAAAATGAAAATTACAAGTTAAATAAGTAGTTACAAGCTGAAATTAGCTTAGCTAAAGTTAAAATTAAGAAAGTTACAAGTTGAAATTAAAGATATTATAGATTAAAATTTAGTAGTTACAAGCTAAAATTAAGCATTCAGATTAAAGTTAAGTACAGTAAGTTACAAGTTGAAATTAAAGTAAGTTAGAAGTTAAAATAAAAGGTACTGTATATGAACAGGTAGAGGTTTGCCATCAATATATTCCTTTTAATGGTGAAAATATGAAGGGCATTTGTATCAATTTATGCAAAGTAATTGCTACCTGTACATATACCTTAAAGTAAGTTATAGGTTAAAACAATAGTTAAATGTTAAAATTAAGTAGGTTACAAGTTAAAATGTAGTAAGTTACAAGTTAAAATGAAGTAAGTTACAAAAATGAAGTAAGTTACAAGCTAATATTAAGGAAATTACAGTAAGCTACGAGGTAAAATTAAGTAAGTTACAAGCTAAAATTAAGGAAATCATAAGTTTATCTAAGGAAAACTTTGGTCAAATTCTGCTAGGTCAATCAAGAGTCCAATAAATTAACCAAAAGTCAGAAAACTTCCAAATTAACCTTTGTTCAATCTCATGCTTAAAAACAACAAAAAAAAAAAAAAACATTTTGCCAAAAACCTTGTTAACATTTCTTACAAAAATTAAATCAACTCCACATGACAGGTCCCTTCTCGTAAAGTGGCTTCCACAATTTTTCTGTCAATTTGTACATAAATCCCAAGAGAGGAAAGTAATAAGTCTAATTACAGGTAATAAAAAAAACCTAATGATACATCTACAAAATTAATTTTGACACAAAACGTGGGAACGTTAACCTCATTTCCTCCTTGCCACTCAGTAGCATTAAAAATGGATTAATTAATCTCTGGCGGAATTGTCTGATAATGTCATCATTCTTACTTCCTTTTGATTAAGGAAATTTTTAAGTGAATTTGTTATCATACATTGCTATGTACAGCTAAGTTAACTAAAAGTTCTGGGAGGAAAAGGGGAGGTTTGGGGTCATAGGAGGGTGCCATGTTTATTGATGGTAACCCATCAGTATATGTAAGCCCCATTTCCACTTCATTTAAGGGGTTAGTATAGGCTAATCAACACTTACATTACACACCCCATTTTTCCATAACTGATGCTAAAAAATCCTCCGATATTGGCAATAACAAACAACTACAAACCCATGCATCCACAAAGATTTATATACAATCAAATCAAAAAATTTGAATTACCTAATTGTACTTGTTGAATACAAATTGTGTATTCAAGTTCAGTAGAGGGGAGGGCTGACACCTTGTAGAAATAGAACAGAATCAGCTAGTGATCAGACACTTTCTTGAGTTTAGAGAACATATCTGTCCCATCTTAATCTCATTTCTGTTCCAAATCTGACTTTCCGACTCTTCAAAAAAAATTCAAATTCTGTCTCTTTCTAATCTATCATTTTACTCTCTTCTAGAGCTGTGAACGTTTAGGGATTTAAGTAAACGTGTACACGCGCTTAGTACCGTAATTTTAGGAAATACACCAAAATTGCTCCAAAACTACAAGGCGAAGTAAAAATATCGCGCAACCAGTATGGCAAAAGTACTGACTCCATTGCCCAAATAGACGCTGAGTTTTGCTTTCCAAATCATAAAAAGTTTACTTCTACAGTATAAATCATCATTTTTATGGAAAATTTGCATGGAAATTCAGTTTAAAAAGAAGAAGTTTCTTTCAATGTCATTTAAACTCAACATCGCATAACTTTTTTCCCCTATTCGCTACGACTTTCAGAGTTCTTCTGTAAAAATCTTGCATACTAGGCCTATGATATATCTCGCCGTCAAACATTTTAAAACTACGCCACCACCACTAGGAAGTTCTGAAATTTCAGTCCTCTCGAAAAAATAGCCGCCATCTTTTCGACACATGCAGAATTTCAGCTCTGTTAAAACCTTTTTCTGTTTGTTTATTATGCAATATTTTTTCCTTTCTTGCAAAAATTATTTGACACATCAGGTAATATTTACATGTAAATGTTCTGATTGTCACGATTCAAGTATTTTTCAAGTGTTTTTTTAATCAATTTAACAGCTTGTAAAACGGGCCTTGATTGCGTGGGATTTAAAGCCTTATGCCATTAATGGTCTAACGTTAGGCCTATTGTTAATTTCACTGTTTACTGCTGCCCATTCGCGGTGCATTTTACAAGTTAGATTACTCAGATTTCGGCGAAATCAAAGTGCATAACATCCCCATTCATTTGTGATTACTAAGCATTTGTGATTCGCACATTTAAAAGGATTATGCTAATCGGGTTTACAGTGTCATTGATTGGAATTTTGTCAGCTGAATGTGTGTGTGATTGAATCATGAATGAACATTGATTTTCAACTGCAAGACTGAATATGAAAAACGATTACTCCCAATAAAGTATTTAGTAAACGTTAACAAGATTTGAAGTATTTAATCGTAATATAGCGCTTTATACAAGATTTCAAAGCGCTTTTACGGTCACTGGGCCTTAACTCTCCTGAAAACTTTCTCACTCCTGGGAGTCACAAGCCCGCTTTATCAGCAGCCATACAGTCCAAACACATAGAACTGTCACTGCCATCTACCCATTACAGCTGGGTGGACTAGAAGATAAAGTGTCTTATTTCATTGATTGTAGCATACAGTTAAAGCATAAGAGAATTTGGACTTAACAAAAACTGATCTAATTCTAGTTCTGTCTGTTTCTGGCATTTTCAGATCCTCAAAGTGGACTTTGATTATTTTCTTAATTTAAAAAAAAAAATACATAGGTGTTAACAAATGTTGGCCCTCATACTTTTTGGAAAAAACAACACTAATGTCCCTCAGACCTTAATATAAAATAGGTCTACCTTTCTTGTCCCAGCAGCCACATGGTTGAATTTTTTCACTCTTTATTTAGGAAATTAAATTGTGAGAAAAAGAAAACACAATCATTTGAAATCTTACCTTAGAGGAAATTCTCGAGTCCGTTCCTGAGGAATAAAGTGAGTTGTTGAAACTGATGGGGCTTTCAGTAGCTGCATCTTTTGCTCTTTTTGTTCGTTCTACACTCTGCTTCTCATTCCAGCCATACATATCCGCAAAGCTACTTTTCGACATGGGAATTGACACGGGTGCTGACATTGGCGCAGATATGGTGGCCTTTACCGATTGTCTGTTCTTTTCAGATTTATCCCAGTGAGTATTTGGCGACAATGCCCTCAAAGAAGCAAAAAATATATTTTGTTTCCTGGGATAACCCATTTTTGCTGATTTAGCCGTTTGGAATAAAAGTTTCGTCCAGGTTTCAATCACTTCCGGCTCACGACTAGCAAGGACTATCTTACTTCCGTCGCTTCGTATCACCTCCAGGTAATTTCCAAGGGGTATAGCATCCTCCACGTCAACTTGCAAGGGTTTGCTAACAGAGCAGTCAGTAAGGTCAAAAAGCTTGATCAACTTACTTAATGGGTCATTCCCCTCAAAGACATACAAGGAATATTCCTCTATGGCACACCAGCAGTTGACAACCCTCTGCTTATCAATACAAAGAAGCTCACCTTCGGAAGTTACCTTTTGCAAATCTTTTCGAATATTCACCGTTTTTGCTCCCTTTAGTTTAATATTAAAAGACATTTTGATCTTACTGAGAGTTTTGGAGTGTGCTGGCTTGGCTGATACTCTTTGGGGCGATGCCCTTCTTGGCTTGATGTTAGTTGATGCATTAGCTTCATCAGCATTAAAAACAAAGGCCACAGGCAAGTTTTCTTCAAAACCGCTACTACTTCTCTCCTTTTTCGGAACTTCCTTACTGTTCGGAGAGGTCGGTAGGGAGTATGTTTTTTTCAAAGGTTTGTGACTCATTTGTGATTCCTCCCAGAAAACAAAATCTACAGGAGACACTGACTTTATGCTCCTTTCTTCCGTTTGAAAAACACCATCCTCCAAACTAGAGAAGTCTCTTGAAGATAACGGTGACTTGGATTCCCACAATGCATCAGGTAGTGAGCTTCCTTCACTCACAGCTAACGACTCCACAGAACTATTCCTAGAAAAAGCGGAATCTATGGATTCATGAAGGATGCTGGCAGAATGTTGCGATGAGGCAGGGCTCTGCATGACCTCACCCTCCGGCAGGGATGGCAAGCTGCCATTTTGAATATCGCTCGACCTTTTTGTGTTGGGTGAGGAGATTTCATTCTTTTTCGATTCGGCTCTCTCCTTTGATCCATTTTTGTCAACTTTCAGAAAGTCGGGGAGGGTAAGGTCCAAGCTGAGATACAACCCGTTGTCGCTGCGAGACACCTTTGTTTTCTCATACTGGTTGGCATGGTGATTGAAGCTGTGGTTCATCATGCTATCAAAGATACAACAAAAAATCTTACAAATACATTTCTAATATATTTCTAATATATTCTTAATATTTCAAAAAGAATGTTTTACAAATCACTGAGCTTGAACAAAAAGATTTTGGTGACATTGTGATGCAACTACGCAAGGATTTAAATTCCTAATGCCCCCAAAATGACACTAGAAAACAGTAACAAATTTGGCAGGTTAGTGACTCATACACGCTAGAAGCTGCAACTCGAAGTTTGTGTGTAAAGATGCAGACTTCCATTCTTTGAAGAAGGTGGAAATAAATACAAATCCTCTTTTCATCTTTAAAAAATACAGTTTCACCTAGAAACGATAATAGTTTGTAGAGAAATAATTGCATTTACGTTTTAAATATCAGTCTCAGCCAAATTTGTAGATTTTCCTCCAATTTCTAAGCAAATTTTAAGCCCTCTTTCGGTAGCCTGCAGTGCTCTATACTTGCTTCACAGTGTAAAAAGTTCCAAGCCAAGCGCTACTTTGACCATGACTTGCCCTTCTCATTAAAAATTTGTTCCAGCAAATCATGACCACAAACTTACTGTAGCAAATAGTGAGACCACTTTATCTTAATTAAAATAACCACACAATAAGGACTTCATCCATTGCTAATATGATACTCAGCACTAACTTCCACAACAACTAAGGTTTTTAGAATAAAAAGGACAAATCTGACCCAACCTGGTTATTTATCAGGTCGGGTCTGACTGTTTGAAACTTTAAGGAGCAGAACAACTAATGCGCTTAATCTTGACACAAATCTTACGACTATTCCTACTGGAAAACCGGATTCTGATTCCGATAAGCAACCAATCAGAATACTTTTTACATGAAAACAAAGCTTATTTCGTCTTCTTTCAATAGCCACTAAAGACTAAGTAAAAAACAACATTAAAGGGGAGTAATGCACACTCTGTGACTTCATGCTTAAAGGCACAGTGGGTAAAGATTTTCACGCTGGATAATACAAGGAAAATTGGCTCTCATTTGATCAATTGCTTTCCCTTTACAGTGGTTTTTCAGCATTGCAAGAAGATAAACAAAGCTAGAAAGGAGATGAACAGAAAGTTTCTTTCTTTCTCTCTCAGAAGCTGTTTTGACAAGAGTACTGGGTTGTCAGTGTTTGAAATATGAAGTAAGGAAAATGACTTTCTGTCTTAAAACATAGGGCTTTTTGAGAACGAAATGTGAGGTAACTAACAGGTCACGCTGTAAGGAGCGCTAGGGAATTGATATGTGGGGACATTACCCCAATATTCTCCCTCCCCCATGGATATGCCACGTACAGGGTGCGGTACAGTATGTGCATATTTTATGCAAATAGCAAGGAAAGGCATTTATACTTAAAAGAAAATGTCTTGTTTATTTCTGTTAGTGTAATCAAACCAACACAACTCACTTAATCAACTCACAGTAATCTTAACTTACATTGATTTATAACCACTTGAAATAAAGGCATACTCACAAAATAAAGGATTTATCCACAAAAAAAAAATTATGCATGTCAATAGACAAGTGTAACCTCCATTTGTAATAGACAAAAATAAAAATCTAAAAGATTATTCAAGCACAAAACAAATAAATAATTTCACTTTCAATTCAAAGACAGCTCTCAATCCTTTACATAAGTTGACTGAAACATCTCCCCATTTGTAATAATAGACTAGCCTATTCCATTCACGCACTGTGTACCCACATGTCTACATGCTGCTTTGAACTTCACTGTACCAAAAGTGCCTAGGCTACCATTAATACATGTACCCTACGTGACTATAATCGAAAAGTCTGAAATATTCTTGTGTAAACATAAGCAACATAACAAAAACTAATTGATATATAGGAAAATACTTCACAAACTTCCGACACAAATACATAACTGATGATTTTTAAAGGGCTCAACAACAATCAGCATTTTTTGTGTCACAATCACAAAATATTTTCATTCTATGACAAAACTCTTCCAACACAAAGAAGTTCAAATGCTTAAAAAGAACTAAATGCCAGAGTAAGGTGTAACTTCAACACAAACTATGTTTATCTTTACAAAATCTATACAAGTAGTTATTTTCTTGGCTTTCATTAAAACGATTCATGTGTGGAAGTAGCACCACTTTCTTACAAAGTCAAACAGAGATCAAAGAAATCACAAATACAAATATTTCACAAATCAAAATGAAAATCAAGGCGAAATGTTTGCTTTGAGAACGTACGTGTGTGACACAGCATATGTGCAAATGAAAGGACAGAAAACACTGTGTATCAGCTTCATATTTTTTATAAAGTGACAGGTTGACATCTAAATTTCTGCAGGGTTGATGCCAATACCCATTGGGCTCTTTCTACTCCCCACCCCATCAGGGAAGGTTTTTTTACTATCTTTATCAAGGAGTCATAGGAAATTGTGTATGTAAATAACATATATTTATGACTTTAGCCCAAAACTCCTGGTTTAATCAGGTCATCAAGACCAGTGAAGTTTTTTTTTTTTTAAATAAAAACAAAGATGCATATCAAAATTTCCCAAAATGGTGAAAAGGATGTTTACGCTGAGATGATCACCTTTCCTCTGTGATGATCACCTACTGTGATGATCACCTTTCCTCTGTGATGATCACCTTTCCTCTGTGATGATCACCTACTGTGATGATCACCTTTCCCTCTTAATATGGAAGACATAAAGCACCCACTAAGTCAAGTACTTTATGGTAATCTTTATTGGAGTCATATCGCTATAAACAGTCAAACATTGAACCCTATCTGTGGTGTACCTAAGGTCTACCAGCAAGTTGTGAGCCCAATAGTGGCACAACAGGGAGGATTGGGGCAGGGATCTGTCCCTCCCATCTCTCTCCACGATCACTGACATTCAGGGAGAAAATGTAGAGGGTGAGGGGGGGGGTGAGTAGTGGTGTGGCCAGAGTAAAATAAGTGGGGGTTAAAAAGTGTGGAGTAAAAATTGTGGCAGATGCATTTAATGAGGTTTACATGGCATTACTTAAGGAAACTTTAAGTAATAATATAGCCTAAATCATAAAATAAGAATCTGTAGGGCATTTTTTAGAAAAGTGGGAGGTAGCTACCCCCATCACACACCCCCTCCTCCCACCTGCTGGGGGTAAGTGAGGTTGTGTTGTCTCTACTATCTTTTGAAGATTTGTTAACAGCTAGTTATCTGGTTATGTGATTCAGCACTCAATGCGTATTTAAGCACTTTGAAAAGTTGCCATGGGTCCCAATTTTGGGGGGAGGAGAGGGTGGGGGGGGGCTGTCAGCCCAGTTCATGGTGCCTCAGATGCCACCACTGTTGGAGCCATACATGGCCAGAAAATTAGGCATTGGACTCCAACACATTCTATGCAGCAATGGGTGCTTCAAAAAATCTCAACTTTTCTTCAGGCCTGTGTGGTTTACCCACTCTTCCCCCTACTTAATGTCAATACAGCGCTGTGGGCTATTATGCAACGGTATGTATCATCACCGAAACAACAAACTTCTACTTCAGATTAAGGAGATAATCCCAAATGGCTAGAAATGTGTTAAATATGTTATTTTCTAAAAGTTTTGGCTTAGTAGTCTTTTACAGTGAAATTTTGCGTAGAACTGAATTTTCTACGCTAAGCATTGTTAAGCATACGCGAGTATACACAAGTCAGAGAAAGAGCAACATGGGCGAGAAAATTTCATGGGCATTTATATGGGTGTATATAAAGCGCAGGAAATGGATTGCACTGTTTGAGCATTGCAATTCCAACACGTATAAAACCATATGTGTATGTACACGCCATGAGGGTAAGATATTTAAAATATTGTGCACGCTAATTTAGAGGCGTAAATGTCTTTCAATTTCAGGCAATTTCCTTAATTCTCATGCAGTTTTCTTCGATGTTTGGATAATTTCCTTTATTTGGGGCAAGTTTTCTTTCATTTTTGGTCAATTTTCCTCAATTTTTAATAACTTTTGGTAACTGTTTAGTTTCGGAAAAATTTTCCTAATTTTTCTTCAATTTCTTCAAGGAAGTTTCCTTCATTGTTGGAACAAATTATAGGTAAGTTTCTTCCATTTTTTCAAAAATTTCTTTCAATTTTGAGCAATTCCTTAATTGTCATTGTCATGCAGTTTTCTTCAATTTTGGACTATTTCCTTCACCTTTTTGTTCGATCTTTGGTCTATTTTCTCCAATATTTGGTCAATTTCCTTCAATGTTTGCAAATTTTCTTAAATTTTTCTCTAATTTTCGGTCAATTTCCTTCAATTTTTAGGAAAAATCCTTTATTTTGGAACAATTTTTCTTCAATTTTAGGTATGTTTTCTTCATTTTTTGGGAAAGTTCTTTTAATGTTTGGGATATCTCTTTTAATTTCTGGGAAATTTTTTCCTTCTCATGCCATCTCCTTTAATTTTTAAAAATTTCCTTCATTTTTAAACAATTTTTTTAATTTTTGGTAAATTTTCATCAATTGTCAGAAATGTTGCTAAATTTTACTATAAATTCCAATGATTTACCAAAATTTCCTTCAATTTTTTGTTAATAATTTTCCAATTTTAGAGAACCATAAAACCATGCACCCTTTTCCCAATTATGTTCCATTAATTGTGTCAAAACTGTTCATAAAACATGTAATAAAACATGATCACATCATCCCTGGTTTGGTTGGGCTCACCCCCAACCCCCATTGCTGACATTTTATCCTGGCTACACTCCTTCCCCCACTGCACTGGGACCACTCTATTGTTACAAACAATTTCAGTTTAACTCCCTGGTTTAAAATCAAACGTGGTATAATTATAAGGTACGTATCCCAAGTATATAGGCCATAAAAGCTATTATAATTGTGTTGTTACAGAGTACATGCATCATGGTGTTAATTCAATTAAAAATCCATGCCAGTTAAGTTTCAGCCCCTTTGAACTTATTCAAACGAACAAATTTACACTCTATTCAATTGTTGCCATTAGCAACCATCCAAATATTTCCGGAAAAGATTATTTGACAATATTGCTTTGCATTTTAAGCCTGAATCCTAACAGGGATTTGTCAGGGTGGTCCTATTGATTGCAAGCAAAAGTGCATTGGCATATATTTTCTGAAATCAACCTTGACAAATACAAGTACCATGTACAAATTAATTACTTGCAATTCTTTCAAGGGCTGGGGATTGTCTACCAACTGTGGTGTAGCGCTTATCATACATGTCTACAGACCAAGAGGCCCTGGGTTCAAGCCTGGGTTGGGTAGACATGCCAGTGCACCACAACTGGTTATCAAAGGCCAGGGACATTAACTTGGTTGTCGATATTATTTCTGTCCGTACGTCGTACCTGTGTTCTGGTCCGGGTCGTATTAGGCGTTTTGTGATAGCATTGTTACTATCATAACCGAATACGCAGGCGACGACCCGTCATTGTAACTGTGTGTTCACTAGTCGTCGTCGCAAGGCTGGGGCTTTGGAGTCCAATTCAAGGGTAGTACAGACAATAACTTTGGCTCAGAAATACAAACAAAGCTTAACTTTGGCTTATAAGCATCTCATATAGTATCAAAAAAATTGTTTTGAAATTATAAGGTTAAAGGAGGTGCATATCGTCCCTCTTTTTGACGTAGAGACGAAAGTCATTTGTGTAGTGACGCATGTCAAAATTAAAATGATTAATTCCGCATACTGACGAATGTATTATATAACGTATTATATAACTTTACATATCATTGAAAGAGAATATGCTAATTGTACTTACAATAAACATATTTTAAGCAAAATCAGATTTCATAAAGCTTCAAAGACATTCGTCAATATAAGGAAATAATTTTTCAGTATTTTGCGCCAATTTTCGTTTCATCTAAATAAGACATTCGTCAGTAAGCGGAAAGAAAGACGATATGATTACTTCAGGGAAAACTAGATTCAGTGATGATAAGATGGGTATGTCTGCCCTAAAGAGGGCATGACATGGAAATCATAGGACCCTCACTAATTATTTGGACAATTTGACAGAGAATTCTTCCAAAATTTGGGTTGAATTGTAATAGCAGAAATTGGAGAAAAAAGCAAATATAGTATTCGCTCTCATCAGCTCATGTTTTTGCTCTTAAAAATGAAATTGTTATGATGTCACTTCCAGAACGAAAACTCTTGCAACACTTTCACATCATGCAAACAACATAGGCCTAGTGTTATCATGTATGTTCCTTGAAATTTGACTGGGAGTGAGAGAAAAAAATTCAACACTACATTTCTTATCAAACTGAACGTGTATATCTTCAAGTTTTAGGAAAATATATCATCGCTTTTCAAAATGCTCTAATGATCTGGCCTAAAGTGTTGTAAAGCCTGTGTCTAACGTTAGGCCAAACAGCACACTGAAACTTAGTTGAACATGAGGGCAATTAATATTTTTCTTCATTTGACATATAACATGATAATATCATATATTGTAGTACATTATTGTCATAGAATTTAAATCTAGGAAAAATTATTTACGATGTATAAGTTCTTACATAGAAATTATAGGTTGAAACCAAATTACTTTACAAATTTCCCTGCTCGGCAGCAGCCTAACATAGTAAATTCCATTACAAAACCTAATGTTAAAATTACCCATTGATAAATTGATTTGTTCCAAAATGAAATTTTTAAGTCGCGAAGTTTAAAGGCCTTTCAAAATTTTGACTTAAGTTTCAATTATTGTAAACATTGACATATATATAAAAGACATTTATTTATATCAGAAACAGCCTGATATATCAGTCTTCTGAAGAACGCAAAGGAGAAACTTTGCTTATAGAATATACTGTATTTGTATGTAGCTGATGAAATCATTCTGGGAATGATGTCACATGTAGCTTAGCCGTTTTCAATTCTTGCATTGTCGGGAGAGTCAATTACTTGAATAGTTTCAAGTTTGTATGCAAATGGTTTCTTTTCGGGACTTTTGGTGGAATGTTATGTTTTTGATATTAATGAACTATGCAAAACTGTTTTAAACTCAATTTTTCTTTTTCCTGTCATGCCCTTTTTAATGTCATGCCCTTTTTAATAAACTAAAATGAATGCCTTTACAAGCTTCTTTGTGATAATCTTGGCAAAAGAAATTTTAG
This sequence comes from Chiridota heheva, assembly GCA_020152595.1. Classification (NCBI taxonomy): domain Eukaryota; kingdom Metazoa; phylum Echinodermata; class Holothuroidea; order Apodida; family Chiridotidae; genus Chiridota; species Chiridota heheva. Next base: position 1,229,026 of record JAIGNY010000077.1, on the reverse strand, counting down.
TTTTGCTTTCAATCAATTTACATAATTAACTGAGCAAAACTTTATCCTTTTATACAATTTCTATGGAGTATTTGCATTGTCATGACCCGTGCATTAAAATCCCATAATGCATGACCATCAGTATTCGGTTTAGTCCATTTTTACAACAGGTAAATTTCTTAACAAAGCGAAAAAACTTATGTAAACTTTTTTCATTATTCATTCTTTTTTATGCATTTTTAACAATCTAACACAAAAATGTTATAATAAGATTCATGTTTTGGCATTGTGTTTGTATGCATATTTAATGCATGGTTGACAGCCAGCACTTGGTTTTTCCTTTGCTCTGTGCAATAAATACGCATATAAACACTCATTCTCAACATAAATCCTAAAATAAAGCTGGGCTTAAAACTTAAAATGTTAAAATAAACAGAATCAGAATGAAATCAAGTTGTTCCAATTTGTTTGCAACAAAAACAACATATGTTTTCCCCTCTCTCTGGTGGTTTTAACTATACAAAAAAATCCCTAATTCTTCCTAATTTCTCCCTAAAGAAATGGCTCCAAACTCCTGGGACACAGGGACCTCTTCAAAATGAATTGAGTCCAGTTTTTGAAAAATAAATTGTATACTCATCACGTCCGGGTCACCGTTTGTCTCAAAATGCAAGTTGTATTTCAAATATGTATCTTCAACTTGGGTAAAATATTGAGTTTTGAGGATGATCTGATACCTTTTACCACCCCCACCCCCTCCCCACAGCCCCCACCCTCCACATTCTTCATGCATCGATAAGTAATTTTCAACTTGAAACTGTTTCTCAGTGCCAAAAACCAACGAAGTGCAATGGGGCTCTAAACAGGAACAAGAAACTAAAGTTTGTGGGCAGTGCAAAAAGATGATGTTTCAGAAAAAATTTCAAAAATGTTGATGCATATTAAAAATAGGGTTTCAAGCAGAAAAGTTACACCACGAAATTAAGTTTCTGTCAAAAACATTGCTGCTTATTGGGACTAATCCTTAAGTTTTGTAAGTTTTTTTTTAATTTCAGGAAATTTTCTTCATTTTCGGAAGATTTTCTTTAAATCATTCAGGAAGTTTTGTTTGATTTTTGCCGGGAAGATTTCTTCAGTTATTGGGCAGATAATTTCAATTTTGGGGAAGATAACTGCAATTTTCTTCATTATCGGAAGATTTGTTTTCAATTTCCAGTAAATGTTCATAAAATATATTTTTAACATACATTTTGAAACAATATTTCCAATAATTTTACCTAATTTTCCTTAAATTTTAAGTGATTTACCAATTATTTCCCCTGCCAAATGCTTCTGGATCAGCATGACATTAAATCAATTGTAAAACTCACTTTGCTGCTTATACTTTCTTGACCATTAAATTGGGACCCAGGATGGCGGATGCGCATCCAAATTTATGATTCAAAATTTGCTAGTGACAAATCAATTATTCTCATATTTAAATAACATATTCAACACATTTTTCCAGATGGGAACATAGTCTATATCAAGTGGTGGATTTAAGGGGGTCAGCCGCCGGGCACGTGTCCCTCCCATTGGCAAAAATGAAAAGAAAATATATATATAAATAAATTACAGGGAAAAAGGAAGGGTACATCAAGGGTGATAACATATACCTATACCGTCACCCTAGCTGAACTAAGGGTACATCAAGGGTGATAACATATACCTATACCGTCACCCTAACTAAACTAAGGGTACATCAAGGGTGATAACATATACCTATACCGTCACCCTAGCTGAACTAAGGGTACATTAAGGGTGATAACATATACCTATACCATCACCCTAGCTGAACTAAGGGTACATCAAGGGTGATAACATATACCTATACCATCACCCTAGCTGAAGTAAGGGTACATCAAGGGTGATAACATATACCTATACCGTAACCCTAGCTGAACTAAGGGTACATCAAGGGTGATAACATATACCTATACCATCACCCTAGCTGAACTAAGGGTACATCAAGGGTGATAACATATACCTATACCATCACCCTAGCTGAAGTAAGGGTACATCAAGGGTGATAACATATACCTATACCGTAACCCTAGCTGAACTAAGGGTACATCAAGGGTGATAACATATACCTATACCATCACCCTAGCTGAACTAAGAGTACATCAAGGGTGATAACATATACCTATACCGTCACCCTAACTGAAGTAAGGGTACATCAAGGGTGATAACATATACCTATACCATCACCCTAGCTGAAGTAAGGGTACATCAAGGGTGATAACATATACCTATACCGTAACCCTAGCTGAACTAAGGGTACATCAAGGGTGATAACATATACCTATACCATCACCCTAGCTGAAGTAAGGGTACATCAAGGGTGATAACATATACCTATACCGTAACCTAGCTGAACTAAGGGTACATCAAGGGTGATAACATATACCTATACCATCACCCTAGCTGAACTAAGGGTACATCAAGGGTGATAACATATACCTATACCATCACCCTAGCTGAAGTAAGGGTACATCAAGGGTGATAACATATACCTATACCGTAACCCTAGCTGAACTAAGGGTACATCAAGGGTGATAACATATACCTATACCATCACCCTAGCTGAACTAAGGGTACATCAAGGGTGATAACATATACCTATACCATCACCCTAGCTGAACTAAGAGTACATCAAGGGTGATAACATATACCTATACCGTCACCCTAGCTGAACTAAGGGTACATCAAGGGTGATAACATATACCTATACCGTCACCCTGGCTAAACTAAGAGTACATCAAGGGTGATAACATATACTTATTCCGTCACCCTAGCTGAACTAAGGGTACATCAAGGGTGATAACATATACCTATACCGTCACCCTAGCTGAACTATGCCACATGGTGATATATATAGTTTTATCAATACTATTCACCACAAAAATTGTAAGGGGGTAAGTAAACGGTTCCTCCCTCCTCCACCCCACCCCCAGAAAAAAAAAATAAGTGGATCCGGCAGGTTTGTATTCCTATACACATTTATAGTGGCAGCCTATAAATCCGCCACTGGCTTGCTATTAGGGAATTGCTGTGTAAAAATGATCATTTAATATTGATCAACACAATTATGATTGTCTAAATTAAAGCACAACAATTGGTGTAATGCACTTGTCAATTGTGTGACTCACCCCTACACCCCTGGACAAGGTGAGTCATTGCACCAAAGTGGGCAGACAAAACAAGTATATTGATGCACCCCTCAGTCACCAGACATTTTTTGTGAAATGACTTACTCCAAATCAATCACCTCTGTACAAAGTCAATGGATCTGAAGTAAATTGACCTACCCCAGTCACTCTGGTGACTGACAATTTGGTGCAATGACCCACATGTGAGTCACTATTTCATATGTCAATGACTCATCTTTTACTGACATTGCCGGGGGTAGTAGGAGTGAGTCATACAACTGACAAGTGCATAACCTCTGAGATCCCTAAAAGTAAAGGATACTGAGTAATCCTTAAAATTAAAGTTTCTGCCGGACTGGAAATCCTAGTTTTAAGATAATTTTTCCCCCAAAAAAAAAGTATTTTGTCACCAATCCACATCAAGCTCTCTGAGAAGTTTTCATAATTGCATACCTGATAAACTTGTCTTAAAGTATGTCAATCCAGGTATATTAAAGTATGTCAATCCAGGTATATTAAAGTATGTCAATCCACTAATCCAGGTATATTAAAGTATGTCAATCCAGGTATATTAAAGTATGTCAATCCAGGTATATTAAAGTATGTCAATCCAAGTATATTAAAGTATGTCAATCCAGGTATATTAAAGTATGTCAATCCAGGTATATTAAAGTATCTCAATCCAGGTATATTAAAGTATGTCAATTCAGGTATATTAAAGCATCTCAATCCAGCTATATTAAAGTATGTCAATCCAGGTGTATTGAAGTATCTCAATCCAGGTATATTGAAGTATGTCAATCCAGGTATATTGAAGTATGTCAATCCAGGTATATTAGAGTATGTCAATCCAGGTATATAAGAGTAAGCCAATCCAGGTATAATAAAGTATGTCAATCCAGATATATTTAAGTATGTCAATCCAGGTATATTAAAGTATGTCAATCCAGGTAAATTAGAGTATGTCAATCCAGGTATATCAAAGTATGTCAATCCAGGTATATTAAAGTATGTCAATCCAGGTATATTAAAGTATGTCAATCCAGGTATATTAAAGTATGTCAATCCAGGTATATTAAAGTATGTCTACCCTTTAATGCAGACAAATTTTTCTCCTAAACAAATCAACAACAACAAAAAGACACACACACACGTGTGCTCAACATACCTGCATAAACTAGTAACATTTAGCTCTGAAAAGTGTCCATTAGTTAGTTTCCTTCCAGAAGTTGGGAGCCAGCATCTTGACCAACTTGATTCCAGAGAAATCTTGAGACAATCCTTGTTGAGTAAGGTAGGTAATTAAAACCTAGACCTTCCTCATAGATAGACACCTCAGAATCCAGCCACACACACAGACACCAATATCACAAGATCAATATAGATAACATTAAAACAGGTTTTAGGCCTCTCATCAGTTCATCTAATGCTAGCCCAACCAGTTACATACCAGATCAACTTTTCTTGTTCACTTGAGCGGAACAGAACTTCTTGAGCTTCTCTGTCAGTGTGTGGCTAATTCAATGCAGTGTCTAAAATGACCAAATGATTTGTTGCCATTTTCAAAGAAAAATTAAGACTATAATCCAGGCAAGTAAAGTTGCTTTCTATTGCCTTAAGGGGGAGAATAGAGGTGGTATTGTGGACAATCTGATGTAGATTTAGCAAAAAGCACTTCATTTTCCTTCAAGGAAATTCCATGCCATGTGTTTGCACTGCACGTGGCCAGTGGATTGTGAAATATTGTCACATTTTGTCCTGAGATTTTGTGGCTTAAAATAACTTGTTGTGTATGCAACAACCTGTCTACATTTAGCAAATATCAGTGATGTAAATACATCAAGAGAGCACTTAATCTTAAAAAGAGTTTTCCAAGAATTTGGAAACACTGGAAACAAGTTTAGGAATCACAGCTGGAAAATCAATTAATCCTCAAATTCTTCATCAGATAATCCTTTTCATTCATCCAATTAGACAGACATGATTGTACTACAACACCTAAGTAGTCAGTTACTGTAGGTAGTTTAAGGGTGACATCACTCAAGCCTTTCAACACTTTCACAAGAATACCCTTTAAAACAGGGCTGTCATGGCATTTAATTCATTGTATGGATAGAACTAAAGAAAGCACTGGTGTGTCTTAAGGGGGAGGGGGTGGGGCACTAAAAAAACAAAGACATTTTTCAACTTCTGCAAAACTGTCAATTCAAAAAATTCTCAGGAAGTGTTGCCAAAATCGAACAAAATATCCACCAATTTTACACATTTTCCTTTAATTTTATGTTGATAAATTCACTTTCATCAATATAAAGCATGCATGCAACTGGGAAATAGAACCCCCTTCAGGGAGCTTTAACTCATACGCCTCTGTCCTCTTTAATGTGAAAATGGCATTCCGTTTTTTTTGGGGGGGGGGGAGGGGAGGAAGGGGGAGGGGGGCCTCAAAAATTAAAAAAACTAGACACAACCCTTAAAGAAAGAAAACAAAGTTATGAAGGTTTTAATTTATTCATCATAAAATAGAATATAAAAAAAAATAAAGACAATCTGCAACTTGGTTCTCCTGAAATAAATTCTACCCACGCCGAATTTGAGTTGCAAGATTACAGCATGTACGTGATGGACCCTAACAATTTCCTAACCTGTTAACTTAGCTCTTTAAGTTACAACATTGCATCTAGTGTACTAGTCAATATTCTGACCGTATATATGCTATAGCAACTACATGGCTGATACACAAGTTACATAGTATTGCCTAGCATATAGTGCCTACCAGTGAGGTGTTTATCTTACTACATCCGGTGAGGCTAGCCTCGCTCATTTCAAATAATATTATTCTCCTTCACTATCTCTTTGTGACTCTTCAAAAAAAAAAATTGGGTGTAATAAATATTTTCTATTATGTTTCTGAAACAGTAAAAATGTATAAATAATACCATTCTTCATATCACTTTTTAGACCTGGCTATTAAAATATTGGATTGCCACCGGAAGTTTTCGTCTACATTCCTCAACATTGCCAATTTACATGACTTTTGCGAATAAAAACATCATCATAAATTTCTATAATTAGCATTGCTGAAATTGATTGTATGCTATGCTGTAACCGTTAAAACACAACCTTAAATAGCACTTAATTTGAAGTCCATATTCTCTTCATTTAATAAAATCTAAAATATAATTCTCCATTAAAAGTTGGCGGGTTTTGAGCATGGAGTTTACAACACTACTTGTAACAGTGAGGGTAAGGTGGCACAGAACTAATTATTTACCCTATTGAAACCTATGATAAAAGAGTCAAGTTTCGGGTCTTTGTACCAAAAAGGGGAAGTTTTGCAAACTTTTGTGAAGTTTTCTTTTAAGTGCCATCTAATATCTGTTGCATGAAGAAATGTTCAACAGGGGTTGACAAAGTACCATCTAATATCTGTTGGATAATGGGATGTTTAAAGGGGGTTGACAAAGTACCATTTAATATCTGTTGGATGATGGAATGTTTAACAGGGTTGACAAAGTACCATCTAATATCTGTTGCATGATGGGATGTTCAACAGGGGTTGACAAAGTACCATCTGATATCTGTTGCATGATGGGATGTTCAACAGGGGTTGACAAAGTACCATCTAATATCTGTTGCATGATGGGATGTTCAACAGGAGGGGTTGACAAAGTACCATCTAATATCTGTTGCATGATGGTATCTTCAACAGGGTTTGACAAAGTACCATCTAATATCTGTTGGATGATGGAATGTTCAACACGGGTTGACAAAGTACCATCTAATATCTGTTGGATGATGGGATGTTCAACAGGGGTTGACAAAGTACCATCTAATATCTGTTGGATGATGGGATGTTCAACAGGGGTTGACAAAGTACCACCTAATATCTGTTGAATGAGGGGATGTTCAACAGGGGTTTACAAAGTACCATCTAATATCTGTTGAATGAGGGGATGTTCAACAGGGGTTGACAAAGTACTATCTAATATCTGTTAGATGATGGAATGTTCAACAGGAGTTGACAAAGTACCACCTAATATCTGTTGGATGATGGGATGTTCAACAGGGGTTTACAAAGTACTATCTAATATCTGTTGGATGATGAAATGTTCAACAGGGGTTTGACAAAGTACCATCTAATATCTGTTGGATGATGGTATGTTCAACAGGGGTTGACAAAGTACCATCTAATATCTGTTGGATGATGGAATGTTTAACAGGGTTTGACAAAGTACCATCTAATATCTGTTGGATGATGGGATGTTCAACAGGGGTTGACAAAGTACCATCTAATATCTGTTGCATGATGGGATGTTCAACAGGAGTTGACAAAGTACCATCTAATATCTGTTGGATGATGGGATGTTCAACAGGGGTTGACAAAGTACCATCTAATATCTGTTGGATGATGGAATGTTCAACAGGGGTTGACAAAGTACCATCTAATATCTGTTGCATGATGGAATGTTCAACAGGGATTGACAAAGTACCATCTAATATATGTTGCATGATGGAATGTTCAACAGGGGTTGACAAAGTACCATCTAATGTCTGTTGCATGATGGGATGTTCAACAGAGGTTGACAAAGTACCATCTAATATCTGTTGCATGATGGAATGTTCAACAGGGATTGACAAAGTACCATCTAATATCTGTTGCATGATGGAATGTTCAACAGGGGTTGACAAAGTACCATCTAATATCTGTTGGATGATGGGATGTTCAACAGGGGTTGACAAAGTACCATCTAATATCTGTTGGATGATGGGATGTTCAACAGGGGTTGACAAAGTACCATCTAATATCTGTTGGATGATGGAATGTTCAACAGGGGTTGACGAAGTACCATCTAATATCTGTTGCATGATGGAATGTTCAACAGGGATTGACAAAGTACCATCTAATGTCTGTTGCATGATGGGATGTTCAACAGAGGTTGACAAAGTACCATCTGATATCTGTTGGATGATGGAATGTTCAACAGGGGTTGACAAAGTACCATTTAATATCTGTTGCATGATGGAATGTTCAACAGGGGTTGACAAAGTACCATCTAATATCTGTTGCATGATGGGATGTTCAACAGAGGTTGACAAAGTACCATCTAATATCTGTTGGATGATGGGATGTTTAACAGAGGTTGACCTGATGTGTTGGACCTTTTTTTTAGGCTGATGTGAAAAGGTGTGATACACCCTCACCAATAATTCAAATTTTGGTGTGGATCTATGGTAAAATAGTTTCACAAGAAACTTTTTCTGAATCAGATATTGTCAAGTTCGGATATGCATAGCCAAGACCTATCCCTTCTCTACCATTTCTGAGATTTGCAACTTCTCAGTTTCCTATCTTATGAAATGGGATCTCTCAAAATATTTGTATTAGCCTTTTCTCTGGGGATTCTCATTTTCGCTGGCGGAGCAGGGCAGTAATTCCTGGGGAAACAGGGAGACATGTCCACCCTCCCCACACTTATTCATAGAATTTTAAAAATCAGTACATTCTGGAGAAAATTTGCCTCTAATCCCCTCACTTTTTGGGTAAGAGGCAATGTCCCTCCAACTTTATGAAATTATGGCCCTGTGGCAGAGTAATACCATATTAGTTCCATGCTACCATAAGACATAACTCATCTATAGACTTTCAACATCAGTCACTTTCATTAAATAATTTTTTTTAAACAACTTGTAACAGTGAAGGTATGATATCACCCATCTATAGTAGACTTTCAATATCAGTCACTTCCATAAAAACCATGAGGGTAAGACATTACTCAGCTATAGTAGACTTTTAACATCAGTCACTTCCATAAAAACCATGAAGTTGACCAGCAGGAGCTTTATATGTGGGTGGTATATGGAGGTGACATTTAGACAAGCAGAGCTTTTTCATAGGGATAGCATTTTGACAAGCATTGATTCTTCATGGGGAAACAAAAAACAAAACAGAGAGAATTGTGTGTATGTATGTATGTATGTATGTATGTATGTATGTATGTATATATATATATATATATATATATATATATATATATATATATATATATATATATATATATATATATATATATATATATATATATATATATATATATATATATATATATATATATATATATATATATATATATATATATATATATATATATATATATATATATATATATATATATATATATATATATATATATATATATTACTCATCTATAGTAAACTTTCAACATCAGTCCCTTTCATAAAAAATAAAAAAACTTGTAACAGTAAGGGTAAAACATCAATCATCTATAGTAGACTTTCATCATCAGTCATTTTCATAAAAACTTGCTGCAACTCTAGAAAAGTAAAAGAATGACATCACACATCCACAGTATAGACTTTCAACATGTCATTTTCATAAAACCTTGTCTCGACTTGAAGTTTAAATACCTCCTTAATGAAACAAACAATTAAATTATTTTCTTAATTCAAAGTTCATCATGAAAGATTTGTGGCCTTACATCATCGATGTTCGGTTTTCCCACATGTTAGAAAATCAAACAACTCAAGGCAACCAAAAATGTACGCATCACTGCCCCACTTGCCATACATACACTGTACAATTATACATATACTGTATGTACATACAGTTTATTTCGGGAATGGCTTAAGCGTGACATAGCATGTACACTATTTAACAAATATTGAGTGAAGGCGCTGCAATGTTGTAGATGTCGGGGCACAATATTGGCATGTTTGTCCTCTATCATACAAGGAAGACTAGTCTGACCGGTGATCTACTCTGACTATTGAACCATAGGCAAGATTTGGGGGTAGGGCAAGGTGGAAACAGTTGAGAATGGTACCCAGGGACTTAAAAAAAAATCAGTTAGTGAGTAGGTAGCTCAGTTGGTAGATAGAGTGCACGACTGAGATGCTGGAGATACCAGGTTCAAGCCTCGGACAGGTCTAACCAATTTTTCCACAGCTAGCAGACAGATATGCCAAACATCAAAGTAGAAGTACATCGTTTGCAGCTCCTGCTCCCCATTCAGCTGTTGAGAGAAGTGGCAATGGTTGAATGGCATTAGCCGTCCTTCGGAGGGGACGTTAAGCTGTCGGTTCCCATGGTAGGACAGTCACACCATGCCTGGTTATCTGAACACTATTCACGTGGTGTTCATTCACTTCCCGTCCTGGCCCAGTCAAGCCCAAGTTTAGTTCCTGTGTGCTGATGACTTGTCTGGCAGCCAGAGAACTAATTCGGTGGCTGATTCGGTCCAGCGCTTTGAGGCCCTGGCAAAAGGCGCTATATAAATTGATCAATCGCAAATATTATTATTTATATCATAAAGGTATTAATGCTATTATCCCCCTCCCCCCCCCTCTCCCCCAGCCCCTCAACTTATTTCCATTTTTGGTGCAAGAGGGAATTTTCCCATCACTTATATCAACATTTCAATCTTATTTATGGTGATTTTTTTGTATCTTAGTTGGACTTTCAGATTCCTCAACCACCCTACCCACCCCACACTCCAAATCCAGCCAATGCAATGAACTGCTACATGTTTTCTTTAATAAATAAAATGTGATTTTAAAAAAATTATATAAAAAAAATATATTCCTTATTATTTACAGTGTAATGTACAGTACTTACATGATCTGATGGGAAACAATTTACATGCATCTTGTAAATTACATGTTCATGTCATAACCCTAACACATTTATCAATGGAACAAAAATTGTTTCCAATTATTTGCAAAGTTATAAGTTTCAAAGAAATGTATAAAAATTGCCTTGGATCTCCCAAACATGACATCACATTTTACATTACAAAAGTACTCAGGATTTGTTATGCAACAGTTGTCTACAAGCAGTAAAAGTGAAATTAACTTTACATTCCAAGTGAAGTGTAGGAGTTTTCTAGGAATAGGTGTATTTAAAACACACTTAGGAATCACAGCTGGAAAAATCAATTAATCTTCAAATTCTTTAGCAGATAATTCCTTTTCATTGATAGAATTAGGCATTCACACACTCAGCATGACAACACCTAGGTAACCAGATAACTCCCTGTTGTTTTGACTTCATGGGAAAAACTAAGATAGAAAAAGAAGGGAATGGGTTAAAGAAAAGAACATTTTAGTGGTGCAAAATATCTATTCATAAGAGTGGCATTTTGACAAGCAGTGGTTTTTCATAGGGTGACATTTTACATTTTGACAATCATGGTTTTTCATGAGGTGGCTCTTGAAAATCAGCACTAGTAATTCATGGGGGTGGCATTTTGACAAGCAGCACATGGGGGTGGCATTTTAACAAGCAGCACATGGGGGTGGCATTTTAACAAGCAGCACATAGGGGTGGCATTTTAACGAGCAGCACATGGGGGTGGCATTTTAACAAACAGCACATGATTTTTCATGAGGGTGGCATCTTGACAAGCAGGGGTTTCAATTCATGGGATGGCATTTTGACAAGCAGGGGTTTTCATACATGGGGTGGCAGTTTGACAAGCAGGGGTTTTCATACATGGGATGGCAATTAGACAAGCAGGGGTTTGTATACATGGGGTGGCAATTTGACAAGCAGGGATTTTCTTACATGGGGTGGCAATTTGACAAGCAGGGGTTTTCTTACATGGGGTGGCAATTTGACAAGCAGGGGTTTTCATACATGGGATGGCAATTTGACAAGCAGGGGTTTTCATACATGGGGTGGCAATTTGACAAGCAGGGGTTTTCATACATGGGGTGGCAATTTGACAAGCAGGGGTTTTCTTACATGGGGTGGCAATTTGACAAGCAGGGGTTTTCATACATGAAGTGGCAGTTTGACAAGCAGGGGTTTTCATACATGGGGTGGCAATTAGACAAGCAGGGGTTTGTATACATGGGGTGGTAATTTGACAAGCAGGGGTTTTCTTACATGGGGTGGCAATTTGACAAGCAGGAGTTTGCTTACATGAGGTGGCAATTTGACAAGCAGGGGTTTTCTTACATGAGATGGCAATTTGACAAGCAGGGGTTTTCATACATGGGGTGGCAATTTGACAATCAGGAGTTTTCATACATGGGGTGGCAATTTGACAAGCAGGGGTTTTCATACATGAGATGGCAATTTGACAAGCAGGGGTTTTCATACATAAATAGCAATTTGACAAGCAGGGGTTTTCATACATGGGATGGCAATTTGACAAGCAGGAGTTTTCATACATGAGATGGCAATTTGACAAGCAGGGGTTTTTATACATGGGGTGGCAATTTGGCAAGCAGGGGTTTTCATACATGGGGTGGAAATTTGACAAGCAAGGGTTTTCATACATAGGGTGGCAATTTGACAAGCAGGAGTTTTCTTACATGGGGTGGCAATTTGACAAGCAGGGGTTTTCTTACATGAGATGGCAATTTGACAAGCAGGGGTTTTCATACATGGGGTGGCAATTTGACAAGCAGGGGTTTTCATACATGGGGTGGAAATTTGACAAGCAGGGGTTTTCATACATGAAGTGGCAATTTGACAAGCAGGGGTTTTCATACATGGGGTGGCAATTTGACAAGCAGGGGTTTTCATACATGGGGTGGCAATTTTACAAGCAGGGGTTTTCATACATGAGATGGCAATTTGACAAGCAGGGGTTTTCATACATAAATAGCAATTTGGCAAGCAGGGGTTTTCATACATGGGATGGCAATTTGACAAGCAGGAGTTTTCATACATGGGGTGGCAATTTGACAAGCAGGGGTTTTTATACATGGGGTGGCAATTTGACAAGCAGGGGTTTTCATACATGGGGTAGAAATTTGACAAGCAGGGGCTTTCATACATAGGGTGGCAAGTTGACAAGCAGGAGTTTTCTTACATGGGGTGGCAATTTGACAAGCAGGGGTTTTCATACATGAGATGGCAATTCCACAAGCAGGGGTTTTCATACATGAGGTGGCAATTTGACAAGCAGGGGTTTTCATACATGGGGTGGAAATTTGACAAGCAGGGGTTTTCATACATGGGGTGGCAATTTGACAAGCAGGGGTTTTCTTACATGGGGTGGCAATTTGACAAGCAGGGGTTTTCATACATGAGATGGCAATTTGACAAGCAGGGGTTTTCATACATAGGGTGGCAATTTGACAAGCAGGGGTTTTCTTACATGGGTTGCAATTTGACAAGCAGGGTTATTCTCATTAGGTGTTTTTTTAGAGGGAGGCATTTTGACCAGCATGAGCTTTATATGTGGTTGGTATATGGAGGTGACAAGCAGGGCTTTTTCATGTGGATAGCATTTTGACAAGCATTGATTCTTCATGGGGAAACAAAATACATAACAGAGAGATTTGTGTGTATGTATGTATGGATATATATATATATATATATATATATATATATATATATATATATATATATATATATGGAGATATATATATATATATATATATATATATATATATATATTCATATATATATTCATATATATATTCATATATATATTCATATATATATATATATACACAGCACCAAAATAGCTGTTTCTGGTACCTGAAACATTGACTGATGCATGTTTACTTGAAGTTTCTGGTAAACGGTTACATCTGAAATACCAAGTTTACGAAAGTTTTGTGTTTATGATGCATATTCGTAACCGGAAAGATTGTAAACATGGTAAGTAGTTTCATTATGCGTTTAAGATATGCTAAGAAATATCCGTCACATTTCCGTTGGCAGAAACATCGGCAAGATCTTCTCTTAAATATACACCATGAGGTTTACAGGATAATGTAAATTTCTTAAACATGGTCAGCATATTTAAGCAGAATTTCAGCGAGCGTATATTCTGGAAACATGCAAAAGACATTTAAGCTGCGTTTCTATTGTAACTTACATTTCATAAACATGGTATGAACATTTCCATGAAATATCCGATAACGGAAACTTCATAAACTCCATCTGTAGATTTACTATAAGTTTAAGAACCAACTTATATTTCAAAGAGATTATTATAGCTTCATGTTCTAATCAGGGAGTTGTTATTTGAACTTAAAAAAAGAAAACTCCCTGTTCATACACAGTCAAACCAGACATATCAAGGTTATAAACAGTGATAAATCCCGACAGCTGATACAGTCATTGAGATAGCCTATTTTGCGTTATAATTCCCAACTGTAACATTAGTTGTAATATTTTTCCTAGGAAGTGCTCACTCTTTAAATAGTTATAGGGATTTGTCCTCCAGTGGCAGGCTAACTAAAAATCATGTCCTTGGTCAGTAAGTTCCTGGTCAGATTGTTGTGTGCTAATACCGCCAAATCTGCAACGGCAGGGTATGTTGTGTGGCATTCATAAAATCCGATACAGAATTATACTTCGTCCGCGTTGACATCCTATCAAGCAGTAAAGCGATAGCATATTTATTAGGACAGAAGGATGCAGATCGCTGAGATGACATTTTGAATTTTCGTAAAACGTGTGCAATTCATATGAAGAAGCCTAGGGAGCGGCCTTTCGGCAAGCTAGCAGTCAGAAAAACCTCAACTGACAACTTCTTTTAAAAAAGCAAGTAACTTTTTAATACAAAGGTAAGTTTTATTTAATATTTGCCACAATCAGTGTTGATGCCTGTTTCAATGAATCGTTTGTTGTTATAATTATTGCTATGATTACCATTTTCGATATAAATAAAAATATATATATATAGATCAATGAAGTTTTTGCTTTTTCATGATGTTAGTTGTCAATGATAAACAGCCCAGGAAAAGTATTCCAATACTGTAAGGATTTCTAGGTTTACCATTTTTTGTTGTCCAATTTATATTTCCATTTTTATGTTGATAGTGTAGATAAAAGTTTGAAGAAGAAATCTTGTCCCCAGAAAATGTATTTGACACGTCACCGATAAAATTATTCATGCTTCTATACTACTACTAGTGACGGCACTTCCTCCCACTTATTTCTTGGCCAGTCAGTATTTATAGTAAAAACTAATATCGCGAACAAGAAACTTTGATTATGCATAGGCCTATTAGGAATGTTCATGCATTTTGGTGATGCATGAGCACTTAGTACGAAAATGTTATTTGCCTAGAAAACATTAAGTTCTAATGATGTTTTCTGTTCTTAGAAAACTATAAACAAAAGCAGTTTACGCAAGGAAATGTAGAGATATTCCTATTATCGTGTCATAATTGTATCCGCTTTTCTTTTTCTGATTTCACAAAATTAAATACTAATTTGCCTGATTTTGGCAAATGACAGATTTAGGCATAATGAAGTCCTTCAAATTGCAAACCCTAAACTTTTGGCAATTGTTTCACCAATTTGTAGGCTACGATTTCTTTTGTATAATATTTTAAACCATTTTAGCTGGTATTATAAATACATGTCCATATAACTTCAACCTAGTCCATGCAAGGAGGTACCACAGTGGTACCTCCTTGGTCCATGTAGCTTAAAGGATTATTTCAGTTGTCATGCTGGTTCAATTTGTACAGTTTAATGAAAAGATGAATAAAAGAAAAAAATTGTTCAGAAACTACTGAACTTTAATTCAAGTTTACATTTCTGTGTCATGCTGTGGAAAGTCGGAAATTGAGCCCTCGATACTTTCAACCATTTTAATGCATTTTAATACACAAAGGCCAAGTTAACTTTTTCTTCTATTTTGAATTTTTGCAGAAGTATTGATGTGTGGGAATGAAGACAACTCAATTTTGTAAACAAATTTTTGTCAGATAAATTTCTGGTTAAATATTTTGATATTCATACCCTCCTAATATTTAAAATTATCAAAATTTTAGAAATCGCCCACACAAACAAATAGACCTAACTTTGTATGTTTAATACCTTCACATATATATCCCCAGATACTACCATTCCCATTGGAGAATACAAAATTGTTTGTTATGAAATATTTTTAACTTTTCATTATTGCCATCTGCCCATGGAAGACATTTTTATGGTTTCAACTTTGCTAAAACAGTTAAAGTGACTGCAATGTAAGTTCAATTCAGTGTCTTCTCTCGTCACCTCATCTCCTCTTTATCTTTTTCGTAGAAAAATAATAAGGGATTAATATTCTTTTCAATCCAAGGACACATAACCATATCTACACTGGTTAAAGTTTGACTGGTAAAAGTGTTCAAGCATGTCCATCTTATATGAAAGAGGACCTCAAAAGAAAATGGTCAAGGCGTTCGAAAATCTTAATACATTAAGATATAAAACAGATAATAAAAGTTCAAGTTTAGAGGTCTGTTTTCTGGTTTTATCTGTGTAGAAATGACTGGTGTAGTAAGTCTACAATTGAAAGTCTTCATCCTCACTTTCTTAACAGTTTTTGATAAATCTAATTTTTTGGCTATTTGAATTATTTACCTCGAACGTTCTTCTGGCGGTATATTAAAAATACCCTTCCTAGATTCAGTTTTACTCAAAAACAATTGACATATCCCATGGTTTTTAAGCCGAAAAATCTCAGGACAAAATGTGAAAGAATACATAAAGACTGAGCAATTCGAGGCTGTGACGTCACAACTAGTCTGTTTTCAATGGTTTCTACACAAATGATACCAAACTTTAAACTCAGATATATCCTTGAAGGAATAAGATTTCTAATTACTTTCTTCACTAATATGTTTGAAGTCCTCTTTCATATAAGATCCCATGAGCCATTAAAATCCGAGCAGATCAGTTTTAAAATTTGGAAAATAGAACCTTTATTTTTTGAGAAGTGACTAATCAAAGTTTAACCAATTTTCAATTCATCATGCTAACAGGCAGCAATGTCAGAATCACGGGGCGGGGCCACTGGCAGGAGGTTTTCTTTAAAAGTTAAAAGCTGACCAGGGTAGGTGGTTCTCTTTTGAATGTTGAGGGCGGACTGGGACAGGCTGTGCCCTTTTGAAAGTTATATGAAATTATTCTAGGCCATTCTTGAAGCTTGAAAACAAATACTATGAAATAGAAATCCACTCAGTCACAAATCCTACATATGGTACATTGAAGATGTTGCATACATTTAGTATTTATTTGACACAATTGAAGCATACCATATACCAGGGGCCCGACACTGAGGGCCGTGGCAGAGAAAGCATGGCCCCCAATAATTTTCAAAATAAGGCATTTTATCTATTCGACCAATATTGGTCCTGGCCTCCTAATCTCAAACCCATAGACAGGATTTTCCTACCGAAAGTGGGGCGAGAAGTCTAAAGTGTGGGAAAAGTCAAATGTGTGAGGAAGGAGGGTGGGAAGGGAGAGGAGGGGGTGGCAATCTCACAAAATCATGCTAAGATACAAACAAATCACCATACAATAGTATACATTCGGAAAAAAATTGTGGCCTATGATAAAACCATATGTGTAGGACCCCGGGCCAGGGGCACATTCCCCCAATTTTCCAACAACTAATGTGCCCCTTTTTGAAAAGGAAAAGTGTCCCCCAATAACTGTGCCTCTTCCCTTCCCCCCCCCAACCCACCCTCTTTAAATTGAACCGGAACAAGAGGTTTTGTGATTCCGATGCTTTTTCATAAGTTGATTGATTTGCAAATTTGTATTAACTGTCATGTAATTGCATATCATAAAACATTTGTTCCACATTTATTCATAAGCCATGTCCACCATGGAGACCAATAAAAATGTTGACAACATTAGCATTTGCACAATAATTAACAACATCATCAAAGCAAGTATGATGCAAAAACGATTGCTTATTTATCCTATTTCAAGAATTTGTGAGCAAGCCCCACCTACTCATTAGCATTCATGACATCACTACCACAACATTAGAACACACATACATACCATGACCCATCTGTGTACCACATATAGCATAAATCTGAAATATCGTTTATGGTGTTTACATCATTTCGTACTTTCACGTTAAGCCACGTCCACCATACATATTATTGCAATTGTTTTTCGATTTTCGGTCAGTCTGTCAACTTTCTTCAATTTGTGGCAAATTTCCATCATTTTGGAGTTTTCTCTAAGTTTAGGTCAAGTTTCTTCCATTTTAGGGAAATTTCCTTCAACAGTTCAATGTATGGGATATCTCTTCTACATTAATAAAAAATTGTAAGTAAATTTCCTTCATTGTTTGAGAAATGTCTTTCAATTTTGGGCATTTCTTCATTCTCGTGCAGTTTTCTTTAATTTTCGAACAATTTCCTTTATTTGAATGAAATGTTTCTTAGATTTTTTGGTAAATTTTCATCATCTTTTAATATTTGGTAAATTTCCTCTAATGTTTAGAAAATTTCCTTCATTTTTGGGGCAGTTTTCCTTCAATTTTTGGTAAATTTTCTTTAATTTTTCTTCGATCAATGGTCATGTTTCTTCAATTTATGGGAAATTTCTTTCAATTTGGAGCTATTTGTCTTCAATTTCAGAAATGTTTTCTTTAACTTTTGGGAAAGGTCCTTTAATGTTTAAGATATCTCTTTCAATTTGGAGGAAATTTCTTTCATTCTCGTGCCATCTTCCTCAGTTTTCGTAAAATTTCCTTCAGTTTTGGTGCAATATTTCTTCAATTTTTGGTAAATTTTCATCAATTATCGGAAAATGTTGCCTAATTTTACTAAAATTTCCAATGATTTTACCAAAATTTCCATCATTTTTTTGTTTTGTTAATAATTTCCTAATTTAATTTTTTCTGAAGAAAACCTTCCAGGGATGATCTTTCTCTCTACTTCTCGCTTATAGGACAATGCATCATTAACCCAATATGTTCCATTTAATCGTGTCATAAGTGCTCACAAAACACGTTATCATATCATCATCCCTGGTTTGGTTTGGCTTCCCCCCCCCCCTCCGACATTTTATCCTGGCTACGTCCTTGGCAAAACTTACTATTTGGATCCGGCAGTCCGCCAGGTCATTGTTATGACATAAACTGACATGCCCTCTTCCATCGTTTTGGTAAAGTTTACAAAGTGCCACTACGTCATTCAATATTGGCAGATTGAAGAAAGACCACAAACATTAAGCAAAATACCCCAAATTTCACTCCTGGAGGGCCATTAATTTGGGTTTTGGAAAAAACATAAAATGTGGACTTTCCACCGACGCAGTGAAGACTGGGTGTGAATTTGGGCAATGTGATCTAATTTGTACTGATATAGCGCGTTTCATTTATTTCTCTAAAAAAAATGATGGCCTCCTTTTTCATTATTTTAGACATGAAATATATTCTGATTCATGCCCAATAGAATTGGCTAATCTAATCATGATCCATAAATTTTAATCCCTCCGACTTCAAGACTTAATATGATTTATAAATGTACCAATTTTTGTAGATCTTAATATTGGCTTATATACAAATGTATTATTTTACCGAATTTTGGACAAAAATAGCTTGCATTTTTTCAGTTTTAAATTACGACAGTTAGAAAATGCCCCTCAGATCCTGTGCCCTCAGACTCAAACATCACCCACCGTCCATGCATCTCTGTCTGATTAGGAGCATTGCTCGGACCACTCCCTACCTCAGACCACTCCCTACCTCGTACAACCGTGAAAATAACATAGAATAACCATGGTGTTTCAAAAGCATTTTCAGAAGTACTGTGTCTTTTTGCGAACTGTGACAAAAACCTAAATGTATAATTTATACCTCTTCAGTACCATGTTGGTGCCCTACAAAACATTCTATGGGTCACACCCTACCGCCTAATTAGTATGGACACTGCTTAAAAACATGTTGTGCAAATTTCAGACTGGAAATTTACGCATCATTCCACAAGAATAAATTTGCTTTAAAGGACATTTCAAACTCCTTAGGAGATGCTGCTCCTCTTTATAAAAACTCCTTTGTGTTGGGTGGAAATCAAGCACATGGTTCATTAAACAGCTTGTATGGAGTGTTGAACAGATCACAGTTTTGTGGTTTGGGGAATTAAAGAAACAGATAACTTTTACTTCAACGGCCCTGCTCTTTATGAGGGCCGGTCGAAGTGTTCCTGGTTTTAAGCAGTCATTTCTAATGATAAGTTACGCCGGCTCATGCGTGTTTACATCTAATTTTCATCAAATTCATTACCTGATTACTCTTATTTAATTAGTGTTTTTTCGCATTTTAGAAAATCATCGTCAGAAAACAATGGCTTTATTGGGTGGAATGTGAGCAAAAGAAGAGCATGATCGATCGCCAAGCTGCTGTCAATCCAGTTATCTGGTTATCGGGCATGTCGGGTGACAATCACACATGGAGGTTGAAAATAATTCGCGATCTTCCCGGAGTCAGCCAAATTGAAAACTATAAGAAAAAGCCAAGTATTACTTTTATTTGACAAGTGTTGTGTCAGTAAACGGTTGTTGGCATTCCTATGAATTGACATTCTATTAAATCGGCCGGTTCTCTAAAGTGCTACACATATTGATCACATGTACCATTACCATTATAAAGGTTTGTGAACACCTACTGATATATGACTGAGACATGAATATAGTATTTTAGACAAACTTTTAAAGTTTGGTTAGATAGTTAAACAGTTTTCATATTTTGAAATTAGTGTTCCCGATATGGCTCATCAAAGTGTGAGGATTATCATTACGTCGATTAGGACTGGGCGGACTACTCGCAATCTTTATTTATTAATCTGTCACCGAAAACTTATCAGAGGTCCATTCCTTCTTCAAAATTTATTGGCGGTATGGTAAAACTCAAAATGCTTCGACCAGAATTTGTTGTAACCCTTCAACTGTTCGAAGAATTACAAAAGACAATTCAAAACTAGATATACATTGAAAAAGATATCCTCGCCCAGCCATGCTTCATACAGTTCGGGAGTAAACTGAAAAACTGGGTACTTTGAAATACCCAACAAATTGGGTACTTTTATGTATTACGTCATCGCATGAGCCTACACATTTGAATAGCCCACACTAAACATATGGTTTTTTTATTATCCCCCTCAGATTGTCCAAAATTTCAATAGATATCTGGAAATTTTGGAAATGGATAGTAAATAGATATTCAAAACTTTTTTCTGCTGCTTTTTGAAATTCACTGTCATTTTTTTTGAGAAAATGAATAAAACAGAATATGGGCAGTCTCCAAAATTTCAGGATATCCAGTGAAAGTTTGGACAATCCGGAGCGGGAAAAGTACCCAATTTTTCAAGTATTTAAAGGTACCTAGTTATTCGGTTTGCTCCCGAACTGTCATAAATTTGATCATTTATGATCGATTGTGATTTCTATTCTTATCAGTTTCTGAATGTCCTTTTTATAAAATTAGAAATTAAGTACGTAAGGTTGCAAAGGTGAAAAGTTTTCAGTCATTTTTCGTCCATTGTGAAATCTAATTCAGGGATTAATTTCCATCATAAATCCCCGTGTCTCTGTAACAGCTTGGAACATGTGTATTACATCATCATAAGGGTTAAGAGGCCCAAGGCGTTAGCCCCAATGATGGCGTTATATGAAATTTTAAATGCTATGTAGAAAATTCGAAAGCATGACTTAATACCCGTACATACCTGCATACTCAAATTTCTTTTTGAGTTTTCGGGTAAAAAAATTTGATCTTATTCTCACAATATTCTCGTTTCTGCCTTCATCAATTCTAGAAATTTCTCTTTCTGAAAGGTATTGAATCTTTTGCTAGAGTTGAATGTCATCACTTTCGCCATCGCTCGAAATATTACAATAAAAAAATTGACAAATCATCCGTTTTCTATCTTTTTGAAAGTAAACTTTGATAAAATATTCTAAGAATGTAAAGTTATATAAAATTCTTGAAGTAGGCATAAGAAAAATATACGAATGCAATTTGGTTTAAGGTTGGCAAAAATTATCAAATTAAACCTCAAAAGTTAATAATAACTTCCTACAGTCATCAAAATATGGATAGGGAAGCCTTTAGTGAGTTAATTAGTAATTTAAAAAAAAAAATATGTTTATCTATCTGTTTATGATAGTTGTAATTAATTTAGGCGTGGAGGGCTACAAAACTTACGCGACCAAATTTGATACCACGTACTCAGGTATTTACCTGAGATTTGTAACATAAAACACTTTGGCTTCTGAGGCAAACAGGTCAATAAATATTTGAAAAATTCTTTCATTTTGTGTCTCACTTTAAGTCAACATTTTTTATTTTCTCAGTTCTCTATAATATCAATGGCGGAGAGCTGTTTGTATTCAACAGCTAGCAAGCTCGTCATAATGCCGTTCCATAATATTGCTATGTTTGCCTACGTTTATCTTTTTACTCAAACTTAAATGTATAATAAAAGCTACCCATTTATATGACAAACAGTTTTTATTTTGTTTTATCTAATAGCAGTAAATATATAGTTAGGCTTGTGATATTTAGTTAATAAGGTTTAAGTTCCAACAATTACCAGTTTGAACTATTTAGGCTGTATTTCCGAACAAAGAAACAGGTTTCCGACCAAGGCGTCCGAATCGAGTTTCCAATGCAGAGAACAAGGAGTTTCCGGCGACTGGAGCGTAAAATATGCCAGTGTCTGGTTTTTCAAGTTCACAATCTTACATTGTAAACAAATAAACATTGATTACGTCACTTTGAGCAAAGAATTTCCATTCAATGAAGCACCAAATTTCCAGTGTTATACTCAACGGAAAATCTTTGTTTCTTGTCCACCAACTTTATGTCCTTACGCTGTAAACACATTAAGCATGGAGATTACGTCACCTGGAGCACAGCGTTTACACCACCAGGAATGGGGTATTTAAGTTGCATTAAATTCCATTTTTACGTTGCTAACACATTAAACATGGAGTTTATGTCACCTGAAGCACTGCGTTCACGTCGTCAGGAATGAGACATTTAAGTTCCATTCAATTACATTTTTACGTTGTAAACACGTTGAATAGGGAATTCACGTTACCCGGAGCACAGGGTTTATGTCACCAGGATTGAGGCATTTAAGTCGCAGTAAATTACATTTTACGTTGTAAACAGGCAGGCTAAACATGGAGTTTACGTCACCTACACGCGGCGTTTACGTCACCAGGAATGGGGCATTTCAGTTGCATTAAATTACATGTTTACGCTGTAAAATACATTGCCGGAGCGAGGTGGTTAAGTTGCCTTAAACATTTTGGGAAACATGGTCACGGAAACACGAATATAAGTCGTGTTTTAAAAGGCGGTTCCGTTCAGTTTAAAAGTGAAGTTTAAGCCAGCGTATTATATTATTTTCTTGCCGTTATATATATATATATATATACATATCTAAATATATATATATATATATATATATATATATATATATATATATATATATATATATACATATATATATATATATATATATATATTATATAGATAGATAGATAGATAGATAGATAGATAGAATATATATATATAGATATATAGATAGATAAAGAATATATATATATAATAGATATATTGAGATATATATAACGATGTTTTTGCAGAGTGCCGCTCTTTTGTAAAGCTTAATTGTCAACTAAAAGTCTGGTCTGAGAAAAGCCTTTTTGGTAAAACTGTTGAATCGAAAATATTGATCAACAATTAAAAATATGATAATAGGTTCTAGGTGGTGTTTTAATAGATCTTAAGTTCAAGTAACAGCCTTAAAAATTAAAATCTTACAGAGCAAACATTAAATCCTAAGTGAAACAGTTTTGAAAATTGCACACAAAAAAAAATCATTGTTAGTTTTCAAGTTGTATATTAGTCCAGAAAACATTTTAAGGATCATGAAGTATTCATACGTTGGATTTGAGGGGACAAAGGGGAACTTGCCCCCCTCCCCTACACACATACAAACACACACACACACACTTTACTTTCTAAATTTGTATCTTTTGTATGGTGATTTTTTTGCATCTTAGCATGATTTTGTGGTTTTGTCCTTCCCCCTCTTTTGACTTTGCACTCCTCCCCTTACTTTTGATATGCAAATCCCGCCAATGGAAGTAAATCTTACCTCTTTAGTGATTTTATAGTAGAACAAAGGATTATCCAGAGCTGTCACCTGGCCAGTTTATGTTCTGCTATTGAGGGTCATTAATGTTGTAACATGCAGATTTTAACACAGAACTACAGGGCAACATTGATTAATAGTCGAAAAATATGATAACACATTATATAGTGGTTTCTTAAAAGCCAGTTCATGGTTACAAACGCGCATGCCCAGAACTGTTTAAGGGGTCTGGTCAAGTGATAATAACAATCAGCGCAGTACGATCCGATCATATGTAAACCAAAGCTTTCTCTGTGTTATTTCTACCACACAATGGCTTTGTGGGGACATAGAGATGGATGCCATGTGGGACATAGCAATGGATGCCATGTGGGACATAGGGATGGATGCCATGTGGAACATAGGATTGTGGGACATGGTAAGGGATGCCATGTGGGATGGAGGGAGGGATTCCATGTGCGCATATGGAAGAATGACAAGTGGCACATGGGTAGATATGCCATATGGGACATAGAGATGGATGTCTTGTGGAACATAGGAATGTGGGACATGGTGAGGGCTGCAATGTGGGACGGAGGGAGGGATTCCATGTGGGCATATGGAGGAATGACATCTGGCACATGGGTAGATATGCCATATGGGACATAGAGATGGATGTCAGGTGGGACATAGCGATGGATGCCATGTGGGCACAGGGAAGGATGTCATGTGGGCACAGGGAAGGATGTCATGTGGGCACAGGGAAGGATGCCATGTGGGCACAGGGAAGGATGCCATGTGGGCACAGGGAAGGATGCCGTTTGGTAAATAGGGTGGTATGGCATATGGGACATATGAGTGCATGGGATGCCATTTGGTACATCTTTAGGATGAGATGCCATGTGGGACATAGAGATGGATGTCATGTGGAACATACAGATGGATGTCATGTGGAACATAGGAGGGTGGGACATGGAGAGGGATACCATGTGGGACAGAGGGAGGAATTCCATGAAGGGCATAGGGAGGAATGACATGTGGCACATGGGTAGGGAGGCCATGTGGGACAGTGGTGAATGTCATGTGGGATATAGGGATGGATACCATGTGGGACACAGGGAAGGATACAGTGTGGTACATAGGGTATGATGGCATATGGGACATCTGAGTGGGATGCCATTTGGTACATCTTTAGGATGAAAAGCCATGTGGGACATGGAGATGGATGCCATGTAGAACATTGGAGGGTGAGACATGGTGAGGGATGCCATGTGGGACAAAGGGAAGGATTCCATGTGGGGCATAAGGAGGAATGACATGTGGCACATGGGTGGGTAGAGATGCCATGTGGGACATAGAGAAGGATGTCATTTGGGACAGGGATGGGATGATATGTGGGATATAGGGTGGGATGTCAGATGGGACATGGGTGGGATGGATAGTGGGATGTTTTTATAATTAAACTTATGATGTGTGTGTCAATTTGAATCAGTATGTCAGCCATAACGGTATTTATCGTTCTAGTCTAATTTAATTTTGTTATATACATGTGGCATCCCACCCTATGTCATCCCTCCTTATGTCGCACATAGCCTCCCTCCCTATGTCCTACATGTCATCCCACCCTACGTCCCAAATTTCACTCTTTCTTATCTCTAACATGGCATCCTGTTCCCCTACATGCTTCATATGGCATCCATATCTATGTCTCACATGATATCCAACCCTTTGCCAGTGTTTGTTACACATGGCGTCCCTCGCTATGTGCCACATGCATCCCTCCCCATGACCCACATGGCATATCCTTATATCCTACATGACTTTCATCCATATGTCTCAAATGTGATCCACACCCTATGTTCATATCTATGTCCTACATGGAATCTCACCCTAATGTATGTCCCACATGGCATCCCAACCTTGTCCCACATGGCATCCAACCCAGTTGTCCCACATGGCATCCCACACGATGTCCTTAATGGAAGGAACATCCATTTCGAAAGCACAAATGCACCTAATCCACTTAAATAATAAATGAAAAAAATTGGAAAAGTGTCAGTGTTATTCAATGTGTGTCAGTGATGCTTATGGCAAGACATTCTAAATTGACCTCTTGACCTGCATTATGCAATACATCTTATCGTTACCATGAACTGGCTTATTCTTAAAGGAAATGCCATACAAAGATAATCCTACAGATAATGATAAAAACATTTAATTAGTGGAACAGTTTTAACACTGCAAAAATATGAATTCATTCTTGATTTCCGAGTTGATTACTAGTCCAGGAAACAACATAACTTTAAGGATCACAAAGTAATCCTTACAGTACTTCTAGGACTACCTAAGACCTGACAGTAAATTTTGTTCTGACATTGAGGGACATTAATGTTGATAAATAATGCAATTTTCTTAAATAATTAACCTTCCTAATTACAAAAATAGGCATTGACTGCATGAGCGCACTATTGACTGCATGAGCGCATGCCACTAGCTAGCTGGACTGTACCAATACCACATAGGATGTTTGCCTAACTTAGCTACACAGAATTTGTTGCTAGGCAAATTCATGCTGTGATTGGTTGAAAAAGCTGTCAATCATGTAACTTGGAGAGCTTAATTACAGGGCAACATGTTTTTGAAATTTGCCTCTGAAATTATTAGAATGATAGTTTAAAGGAGTAATTCATTGGTCAAGCAAGTCTAAGACTGATGAAAGAGGACTTCAAAGAAACAATAGTGAAAGAAGCATTAAAAAATCTTATTCCGTTTAGGAGATATCTAAGTTTAAAGTTTGGTATCATTTGTGTAGAAATGACTGTAATCAGACAAGTTGTGATGTCATAGCCTCGGATTCCTAAAAGTCTTTACGTATTCTATCATATTCTGTCCTACAATTTTGCAGTGTGGCTTATTTCAACCGTTGGATTATGCCAGAAAAGAAGTAAAACAGAATCTAATAGGTTAATTATAATTTATCACCTGAAGAAAGTTAGAGGAAAATCAATTCAAATATTAAAAAAGTGAAATTAATAATTGTTCAGAATGTGAGGATAAATTAAGGCTCCAACCTTCCATAGTAGACTTAGTACACCAGTGATTTCTACACAGACAAGACAGAGCTTTAAAATTTAGTAACTCCTTAGCACAAAGATTTAGAATGCTTCCTGCACCATTTTGTGTCTTTTAAAGTCCTCCTCCATATAAGATAAGTTTGCTTAAAGCTTCTATTTTCAAAATGGATTTTTTTTGTCAAAATGGACTGGAATAAAGCCTTCACACTACCATTATACTGTTTTGTTGGTGGTTAATACAGAATAGCAAACAAAACGTTTGTTAGCTATTCTGGTACAGAGTTTTGTTAACTAACAAAAAAGGAGTATAATGGGTAATGTGAAGGCTTTATTTCAGTTCATTTTGACAATAGAAATCCATTTTCAAAATAGAAGCTATTTTGACCACTGAGCTAATCCTTTAATAAAATAGCCATTTTTCTTCTTGAAATTGAGATGAAAACAAAACTTTTTTTAAATCCATAGCCTTTTTGCAGAGGTCACATTGTATCATATTTTACATCAGAAAATATTACGGTTGTCCTCATATGCATCGCAAATTAACATAAAAATTTGCATACTGATGATTAAAATTAAACCAATTAATTTTGCCTAAAGGAGCTGACAGCCAAAAAGTAAGTTGATATTTTTCTTGAGTCTCAAGGATATTTGAACACATTTTTCATGCACATGATACTGAAAACCTTTGGCATAAATGTTCAAATCAACTGTCATTATTTCTTATGAATACAACAACAACACGAGTATCAAAAGTAAGACCCGTGTTATTTTAAAATTTCTTTGACTTAGCAAATAAGACGCCTTTATATTTCCAGCAAGAGCTCATTTCCCCCCCCCCTCCTCCCCGGCCCAGGGGGGGGGGCACTTATTCATGTGAGGTATATGTATATGTGCCGCCCAAGCAGGTACCTTTTTTCCCACCATTTTCGTAGTGCAGGTGTCTTCTTTTACTATAAAAAAAAAAAAAATTGTACTCGCCGCTGCCCTGCAAAATGGAGTATATGCCATTCTCACTTTTTGTCGAAAATCCCAGTGTTCCGCTCTTCCGAGAACAGTGCTTTTTATGCAGAAACAGTGAATTTTCAAACACTACTTTTCCAGTAAAACAGTTTCTTTTCACAAGCATGTGGCATCACTGATCAATAGCTTAATTTCTGCTAAAAAATACTTGCATGTTGTTTTCATAAAAATAATTTCTTCCAGTTAAGTTTTTCCCACCTTGCTGCAATTGTCAACACAGTAATTAAATCATGAATATACATATGCTAGGCGCTTGCACGTGTACAACTTTACACAACTGCATGCCACATCAAGTAAATACCAATAACTGACATACATATTTGCACATATTATCAATAAAATAGTTGTAAATTAAGCCCTTTTTTTTAAGAAAGGAATTTGTCCTCTTACCAGCAAAAAGTTGGAACAGTGAAATTTAATCCGGAAAAGTATTATTTAGAAAGTACTGTTCCATGGAACAGTGGCATTCTTTATTTTTATTATTTTGACCCCTGTACTGTAAATCATCAATAATATCTTGATATATTTTTGCACCTGAAAATATGGCCCATTATTTGTAACTTGATATTATGGGAATACAGAGGAGTTTTATTTTCAAGTTGCCATTCTATGAGTGGGTGAAATTGAACGTACTGGATATGAAATAAGGGTACCCTTTGAAATGAGTATTAAAAAACACCTCTGGGCACAGAAAGAGTCAAGACAAATATGTTCTTGCTAAAATTTGCTGAAAGATGTTTTCTGTTTTGGAATCCCTTGTAAAATTCACTGCAATGAAAAATGCTTCTACATAACCTGTGACATAAAGCCATTATTCAGGGGTTAAAAAGCCTATTATATTTTCCTATATCATGATCCACATATATTTTCCAATCATTCTGTCTTTTTATGTATGTTTTTCCAAATTCTAAAAGCAAAAAAAACAGAGTAATTGTCATCAATTTTTGTTCCTAAGAGTACGCCTGTTTATCATCAATAATATTTTATCTATTTTCACACCTGAAAATATGGCCCATTCATTTGAAACTGATATTATTCAGTAGGCACACAGAATGGTTTGATAAGTATTTTGTCATTCAGCATGTAAAATTGAACTGGATGTGAAATGAAAATACTTCTGTTATAAAATAAAGGGAGATATAGAAGAATTCTCAAAAACACTTTTGCTTGGGGAAGGAAACGCAGGCCATGCAGCCAGGACTTATTGTAAGAGGGGTGGGGAAACAAGCACTTCAAAAGGGGGCACTTCAACAGATTCTCTGTCTACCTTCCTGTTATACTTTTGGTTTGATTTTATGCAAGGGGGAACATTTCTTTGCAAGGGGATGGGGCTGTCCCCATGCCCCATGCTGGCTACAGACCTGGACAAAAATTCATGGTCAAATTTGCTGGAAATTAAAGATCCTGGTACGCCCAATGTTTCTACTTCCAAGCAAGCAATCAGATATATGTTAAGGTAACAAATGCCTGACGCAATTGAATGTGCTATACCTATTTTTTTGGTTCGAGTCCCAGGGGAGCTGTAGCTCTCAATTGCAATAAAGTATTTTATATTTACAAAAAAATCTCATTACAAATTTATCATGACTTACTCAGTCACTCTATAATGTCCATTATCATGCTCCTCAGTTTTGCTATAACTAATACATTCAAAACTAAAACGCAATTATAACCACATGTCATAATAACATAAGCACAAAAGAACTACAAAATACCTACTTTTCCACAGCAGTCATGCAGTCCTCTCCAACTAGTCAAATTAAATCCAGATCAACTCAATGCACAATTTCTCTCCACAACTCAGTTCTGTATATTCATGATGCACCTTCACAATAACCTGGCAGGAAAAGACAGGAATTACCAAAATGAACTCTGACAACTATAACTTTCTGCAGGGAATACTTACCAACAGTAATCAAATTTAAATGCAAAATAGTACTTAACTTATGAAGGAACTACTAAGCAACTTACAAAACATACTGACTGCTTTCAGACATCATGGACATGTTTTTGCAATAAGGACCACACTAAAATGTTTGGACTGAAGCAGACTGTCACCTTTGACAAGATTGAACAGGAAATTTAGTTATTTTGATAATTCGTTCAAAAGCAGGTTATGTATTAATTAGCTACATGGATATGTGAGGGACGGGGAGTGGGAGAGTTTTCCCAGTGTTTGAACATTGAAATGAAATAAAAAATAAGCAATAATTTTCCAATTATTTTTTTTCTGGAAAATGAACCTCCAAACCATGGATGTAATATTTAAAATTGACCAAATTATCTTTAAATAATTGACCTCTTTGACCAATAAACCTTCAAAAGGGGCGGGGTACTACGACCAAAATGTGAGGGTTTAATTTTCCTGAGACACTGAAATATTCAGCTAAACTTTTTGACCCACATAGAGTCTGCTACAAACTTCAATCCAGGGCCGCAGACATGGGGGGTAAACGAGGGAAATTCTCTGGGTCTGGTGTCCTAGGGGCCCAGGTCATAAGGGATCGTACAAGTTATATGGAGACCCATTTTCTCTGGGGGCCAGGTTTTCTCCCAGGCCCCGCGATTCCTCTCAACAACCCCGTTTCTGTCACACCCATAGGTGACTGTAAGAAATTTTAGTTTAAGGAAGAAACTTGATTGGGAGAGGGGGGAGGGAATGAAAATCCTTTTAATAATAGAATTCAAACGTGTTTATTCCTTATTACAAAAAAAGCAATAATTAGCAAATCTTTGGAGGAATTTCACCCCCTTGCCCCTATGACTATAACTGCCCATACTCATATGTACACCAATATTTATATTAAGTATTAATATGTTATCCAAGATTCATAAACGATGCATTTTAGCAGTATTTTACGAGACAATAAACGGGACGATGAATATTTGAAAAATTCACCAAAAAGATGCCCAGAGTAATTGATGTGTCTAGTCCAACTAATATTCCAATCTGAAAGACCTATATGTAACCCCCACCCACTGCCCCTCTGGACCCCCATGGTGCATGGGAGAAAAAGGCTGTACCAAGAGGCTTATAGGAAGCGGGGTGATGGGAGGGTCTGATTTTACCTTCCCGGTTGGGAGGTAAAATTGGGAATTATTGATATGAAATTGCAAAAATAAAGGAAAATCATTGCACAATTTGGTCACTTTATTGGAAATTTGTATAACTGTGGAAAACCTTAGGCAACATTTCCTAAAAAGAAAATGTATTTCTTGAAAATGGAAGAAAATTTCCTAAAAACTGAAAATTTTATTTAACTATAGTCATAATCAAATTTGGGCGATAATCCTTATAGATTTATTTTTGCAGCTCATTTCCCTAATATGTATAGCATATTTTATACTGGTATATTATGCTAGTTACATTTTACACGCATACAGAATTTTGCCAAGGGGGCCAGTTTCCCCTTCTGTGTCCCCATTGAATACGTCACTGCCTCCCCATTTTTACCTGGGATCCACCACTAAGAGATTTATCAAAATTATTATCTAATGTTCTAAACACATTCTGATTGCCCCTTGAAAGCCTGAAAGAATTCTGATGTAACAGGCTGCAAAATGACAGTTCAGAGAGGGGAAATGGGTTGCACAAGCAGTCAAATAAAACATGGAATTAATTATTCTGCCATTATTTTCATTGATTTTTGCAATGAAGTATTGATGGCATAAAGATACAGTTATCAATATCAGGACACATATGTGCATTGTACATGTCTTCCGTTGGGCGGGTCCTGGGGAAAGCAACGGCGAAGTTGCCACCCACACATTTTTCTGAAACAAAATCTTTCGTATGGTGATTTTTGTATCTACAGTGATTTTGTTATTTTGGTCCCCTCCCCCCCAATTTCAGTCGGCGAATCCCACCTATGTGTCTACATGGTGCTCATCGCATACATACTTTGTGCCTTCTTCTGGGTAATTCAAATGTATTTCTTCACAATTTACATACATTATTTAATATCATATAATCCAAAGGTCTTACCCACTTTTTTTTAGTTGGGAGGGGGATTTTCACACTTTCTTTGGTCATGGAAAGCATAGGATTATTCAATCTTGAACATCATGAAGAAAAATTTCTACATCATCGAACAGAACAATGGATTTTGTGAAAAATATTTTTTCTGCCTGTTTAGAATGGCTGAATGGTTATTGTCATGTTAGGACTGGATTTAGGTTTCCTTTTTAAATCTTCATCATAAATATTCCTATCGCATTAAGCCATTTTGGCTCATGAAAAACACAAAATCTTCTGAACCCCATTCCACTTCCCGCATGCTTTAAGGCACATAATTCTAAAGTCAAATTTAGCCCCAAAATTGTACCTTAGTGATTTTACTTTATTACTACTGTGCTCCCCAAATCATCATCTCTCACGATCATCATACCACTGGCAGTCTATGACCTCTATTTCTGGCACAATTCTTACACTCTTTGGACCAGTACTGCCCCCTCTCCCCCATGGCGTGATCCCCTAACATATTGCCACTCATAATTAAGTATTACTTTCAGTACTATGAACTTGGATGCCACCCAATTCAATCCAGTGCAGGAATTTTGTGTTTCCAAGCTTTCAAAGTTAAGGTCGTGCAAAAAACAGGAACTTATGTGGGTTAAAGTGAGCTAAATTCACCTGCACTTCCTTCCTTAACGAACCTAGCAGAAATAGCAAGAACTACCAATGACCCATTTGTAAATGAAGATCTGATAATTGCCAACACAATAACCCCAACAATAACCTGACAGTAAAGCTATAGATTAAAATAAGGGAACAAAATTCACTATAAGTAATCTACCTACTGTGGTGTAGCGGTTATTATACCTGTCTACAGACCACAAGGCCCTGGGTTCAAGCCTGGGTTGGGTAGACACGCCAGTGCACCACAACTGGTTATCAAAGGCAGTGGACATTGACTTGGTTGTCGATGTTATGTCTGTCCGTACGTCGTACCTGTGTTCTCGTCCGGGTCGTATTAAGATTTTCGTGATAGCATTGTTACTATCATGACCGAATACGCAGGCGACCGCCCCGCCATTGTAATTGTGTGTTCACTCGTCACCACTATAAGTAGGCTTATTAACATACTGTAAGTGCCAGACAATCCTGCCCAATTGGCGCCCAGAGGAAACATCCCCACTTATTTTACAAAATAGTGAGAGAAAAAGTATGATTATCCTCCAATCATTTCCTTGAAACTAAGAACCAAAAGGTTTTGTGGTTTTGATGCTTTTCATGTGCTGATAGATTTGTAAGTTTTGTATCATTACTGTCATGTCATTGCATATCATGAAATCGTTATCATATGTTCCATGATATTCATTCATAAGCCACACCCACCATGCAGATCAATAAAAAGGTTGACAACATTAGCATTTGCACAATAACTAACAACATTATCATAGCAAGTATGATGCAAAAACGGTTGCTCATTTATCCTATTTCAAGAATTTTTCAGTAAGCTCTGCCTACTCATTGATATTCATGACATCACTACCACAACATTAGAACATATGTACAGACCATAACCCATCTTGGGTGCCACATAAAGCATAAATCCGATATGCCATTCATGAGATATGGTGCTTATATCCTTTAGCACTTTCACATATGATTAAGCCACGCCCACCATGCATATTAATGACATCTGTTGATAACTTAAGCATGTAACCAACAATAATCAACAATATTATCATGCCTAATATGATGCAAAACGGACATAGAGTTAAGTTCACTTATCAGGTTTTCAAAATGTTCACATTATGCCCCGCCCACTTATTTATATGAATGGCATCACCACCAAAAACAATAAACAATAGGCTACAGCTATAGACCATGGGCTATCTGTGTACCACACATGACATAAATCCAGTTCATACAGTAGTTCTTGAGATATCAAGCTTTTTCTTTACAAAATCATATTAAGCTCCGCCCACTATGCACATTAATAAAAATC
The DNA here is from genome assembly GCA_020152595.1 of Chiridota heheva. Taxonomy (NCBI): domain Eukaryota; kingdom Metazoa; phylum Echinodermata; class Holothuroidea; order Apodida; family Chiridotidae; genus Chiridota; species Chiridota heheva. Next base: position 1,194,934 of record JAIGNY010000077.1, on the reverse strand, counting down.
AATGTTTTTATACCATGAAGACGCAAACAATAACTAAGATCATTTTTAGACCATATACATGTATGAAACAAAACAGACATGTCATTGTTGAAATTACAGCATTTCCAGATTTTTACATTAAGCCCCACCTACTCATTAATATGCATGACATCACTTTTAAACACAATAGGGCACATCTACAGACCATGGGCTATCTGTGTACCACTCTTGAGATTTACCAGCTGGCCGTCACAAACACACACACACACAATAACTGGGGGCCATAGCCCCAACTCAGCAAAGTAGCCCCCAATTGAGTTTTTTGGCCCCCAGGATGGTCCCATTTTGGTCCCAAAATGAGCAAAATTTCTGGAAAATGAGCAAATTTGTAAGATACTAAAGAAAATTATCATGGAAGTACCTGAAAATTAAAGAAAATTTCCTGAAAATTGTTGAAAATGTTCCAAAAATGAAAGAAATTTTTCACAAAATTGAAGGATATTTCCTGAAAATTGGAGATATCCCGAATAAGGGCAACGTTATTATAGAAAATTTAATTTAGCAGTGCAATTTTCCGCTTGTAAACGGGAATTTTCTTCGTGTCTTGCACACTATCTCCTGTCCCCTCCCCCCTCCTCTCCAAGGAGGAAACCCTTCCTACACCCCCGTCTACTTTCGTTTTGTTCTTTCTTTCTGTTCAAGTACATGTATCCCCAAGGTACCAGGCCCTTGAATTTATGCAAAAATGAAAACACCCTAAGAAGCTGACGAGGCACAGTTACAGTTCTATTGACAGATAAAGTAAAGAAAAAGAAACTAGAATGTCAATGATGTAGTAGCTCAACTTAAATTTTGAGGTGGGTATAAGCCTGTTTTTGTTGGTGGGTAGTTAAAAGTTTGGGCTCTTATTGGACATTAATTGAGGGCACTTTTCATTTAAAAAGGGGCACTTTTGTTTGTTTTCCAAAACGTGGGGGAATCTTGCCTTCTGGCCCCATGGATCCTACTTATATGGTTTACACATAGGCGAGACTTGAAGGGAGCACTTTTCCCACCCTCTCTTTTTGTCAAAATGGATACTTATTTATGGTGATGTGTTGTATTTTAGCATGATTTTGTAAGCCCCCCGCCCCACCCTCCTACACACACACACACTTTTGACTTTCACCCACTTTCGTTAGGCAAATTCCGCTATATAGGTTTGAGATTAAGAAGCCAGGACCAATGTTGACTTTTACCCATCAGGGGTATAAGAAAAAGGCTTCTTTTGAAAATTCACTGTTACAAGAGACTAAAGAAAAAGAAAAAAACTACAATCAGCTTTACTAAACTAAGTAATTTGGGATTAGTGGAAAATTTATCGAAAACTACTCTTATGTGTATCCCCCCCCCCTCCTTCCCGTACTAAAAACTGTCATTCCATTGTTGATATGACTGTTTACCTGACGTCTATGATTGGCCGAAAGGGCCATAACGTATTGCTTCAACGCTTTGTTTAAACCTTTATAACGCGGAAACTTTAATATTGTTGTCAAAGTTTCAGCAACGCATTGTAGAGATTTCAACAATGTGTTGAAGCAGCACATTATGGCCCTTTCGGCCAACAATAGACGTCTTTCTGACGTCAATTTTTGACGTTTAACTCAAGTCCAACCAACATCAATGAATGCCCGATTTTGACGTCTAACCGACGTCAATGGGACGCCCGATTTTGACGGTTCAACCAGCGTCTATGGGATGTCGCAGCTGACATTGAACCGGTTTGCAAACGGACACGTGGGAGACGTCGGGATGACGTCTCGGCCGACTCGAAACCGAAGTCGATCGATGTCGAAAAGCTTACAAGGACAGTCTTTGAATCCATCCATTATTAGTACTAAGTATGTTTCTGCTTCAATCATTTCAGTGCACCTCTCTACTTTTATTGAAGGCCCTTCGACCTTTGTTAATGCTCCCTATTAGGCTATGTTCTCCCTTATGATAAACCAGCTGGATGATTGTAGAAAAAAAACAATGTCATGCAGTACCATAATTCCTGGGGTGACATGTCCCCATTAACTTTTCAGTAGAATTGTTAAAATTCAGTACAATTTGTAGGAAATTTCCTCGTTCCCCCACTTTTTGTATAAGATCAAAAACATGTCCCCTCCACCCTAACTTTCTGGGTTATGGCCCTGATGTCACGTCTTCTCACTTGAATGCAAGGTCTTGATCAGAGCCACTGCAGGTGATCTGATCGTGGACGTACGTTAACAGCAAGACAAATTTAAGGTGGGTCCTTGAAAAACCTGCTAAACGTTATACCAAGATATTGCAAAAAGCAACTTGATCGCAGTTCACTGATCTGTGATTACACACGGTGGATCTAATTGCCTGCTGCTCCGGATCATGCTGCTGCTGCGGATCATGCTGCTGCTCCAGATCATGATACTACTCGCGACTAGGATCAAAATCAAATTACTGCAATAAGATCCAGTGAGCGTTCTCACAGTGAAAAAATAATAATTGCAGATTCTGATCACCTTCAGTGGGACTAATCACGTACCTGTACTCAAGCCAGAACAAGTTCTCAAGTCCCTGGAGAAACCTGTCAAAGATGCTTGCCTCAATAATGACAAGAAACATCTTTGGCCAATGTTACCCAGAGAAAAACAGCTCCCTGGTCATCCATCATCAGCACTGGGAAAAGCTTTCATAGAAAAGTACGGGTATCACATCTCGCTCGCTAATAGGGACATTCCTACGAAAGGCATGTGGTATTAGCAAGATATAGTTGAGATGCTTTGGTTCCAAGTTTAAAAATAACACAAAACTGAGAATGTATTAATAACTGTTAATTGATTAAATAATTGAACAAAATGCTTTAAAAGGTTTTTAACTATTTCTATATTTCCCATGGGTGTAGACAGTCTTGGCGAAACTTTAAGTGTGAAAATCTCTAAGCAATTCTGACTAAAAGGGACACCTTGCTATCACATTTTATTTATCTAGGAGCTGAGAACAGTTTTATTTATTCCAGAAGAAAAGTCACTAATGTTTAGCAATACTAATCATTTTACACAGCAATTATAGGTTAATTAGTCTTGAAATTTTCTGTATCATATTGAAAAATACTCCAAAAATGTACAAGGATAAGAGAGCCAACTTTCTGCTGCTGCCACTGGTCACATGGTGCCATAATTCTCCTTTACAAATTAGTGTGTGTGTGGGCCACTGTGGGAGAGAGGGGGGGGGGCTTTCTCACTTTTCCTCCACTAAAGTAGGGGAAAGTATGCATTTTTTCATTTTGCTGGATGGTGTGGAGGGGAGGGGGAACAAGTCAGTGAGTCCCCTTGGCTCTCAAGAATTACGACTCGGTTGTGCATCAGTACGTACTTAACTTTTGAAGTTCTCTACAGAATAACAGCTGAAAGATAAGAGGTTCAAATGTTAGCATCTCTCTCAAAAATTAGTATTAAATCACTGTAACAATATTATCACTTAAGTTTGGTTTGGTTTGTTGATGTTTAACGGCACCGCGACAGTCAGAGTCAAATGTGCTGTCGGTACGTAGCCTTGAGGAGAGGGTGAGGCCAGAACAGGCGGTGGCGGCTGTAAGAGAGCCTTCCCATGTCAAGCCGTCGGTGAAGAGGAAGGAGAAGTCGTGGAAATGTCTAGTGAGTTGGCAGTATTTGGAGTGGAAGAATGCTGGGTTGTAAAGAGCTTTCGTGAAGGAGGAAAGACCAAGGTACACCTTGTGGGGTGAATAGTCCAGGTGGGTATAGATGGGATGGTGTATCTGGTGATCAAGAAAATGTTAATGTTGGCTTTGGAGAAATGGGAGTGCATCCGAATTCCGAAAGGTGGGGAAGATGCGTTTGTTGAGATTGAAGAGGTTGGTGAAGAGTAGGAGGGAGAACGGATGGAATGGAAGCAAGGGTTACGTGGATCGGTGAGGATACGGAGAGCAAAGGAGAGGCCTGCCTTCGTGCATCAGAGGTCGAAGGGAAGTTCATTGGCCACGACGTGAAGACTAGTGATGGGGGAGGTGTAAGTGGCGCCAGGGCAAAGCCTTAGGGCAGTGTTCTCAATGACCTCCAGGTATTTCAAGTAAAATTTACCGGTGGAGGCAAAGATGAAATTGCCATAATCCAGCCTGGATCTGAGAAGGGAGCGGTATAAGGTGAGCAGAGTGAGCCAGTTTGCTCTCCAGTCACTGCTTGAGAGGACCTTAAGGAGATTGGTGATTTTGTGGCATTTTGTTTTGAGAGAGTTGATGTGGGGGAGATAGAAAAGTTTGGAGTCGAGAGTGATTCTGAGGAAGCGAGAGCTGTCTTTACTGGGGATTATGGAATCTTTGAGGCGGAGATTGGGGCAGAGGAAGAAAGAGTTGTTGTTGTTGAAATGGATGAGAACAGTTTTGTCTTTTGAGAAGTTGAAAGGGTTGGAGTCGCTTCAGTGAGCCAGACTATCCAAACAGTGTTGCAGGTTATTTTGGAGAGTATGGAAGCACGGAGGGGATGAGTAGATAGTGAAATCGTCGACATAGAGAGAGCTTTTGATGTTGGAGGTGAGAGTTTTGGTAATGCTGTTAATTTTGAGGATAAAGAGAGTGGGGGAGAGGATGCTGGGTGTACCTTTGGGAATAGGTGTTACCGATGCGTACTCGGAAGTGGCGGAGTGAAGGAAGCAATTCAGAACAAAAAAGCCATATAGTTTTCTTAACGATATTCCTAGGAATGTGAGTATATGATGCTGGAATTTGGAAGCTATATAGTCCTTTAAGTTTGCTATTTACAAAGTTCAAAAGGGCTTAGTAATAATTAGTGGTTAGGTTTGTAGACAACATAAGGCATGGGCCACCCCCCACCCCCCCCCCCCCCCCTTCCTTTCCCTTCCATCCACATTAAGGTCTTTGCCCATGCATGAAAACCCAAAAATATATATAATAACAATGGAATATGGAGACTTTGATCAAGATCAATTTAGCCTTTTTTTAAAAGGGTTTGTGCCCTAGGCAGAGGTAAAATAAAACAGTAAATCATTTTATAATTTTATAAAAAGTTTATCAAAAATTGTATTATTTTACAACACTTTAAATTTGCAGGTTAATGATTAATGAAAATGTGCATATTTTTGATGTCATCAGCTGAATATATTATCCCTAGTCTGTTTTGACATAGTGGTGAATGTGCAAAAGGAGTTTTACATTTTGACATATAGTATAGTGATGAATGTGCAATTAACAAAGTTGAATTACAAATTTGTATATGACTAACAAGCATTTGTTTGTGTTTGTGTCATTTATTGATTATTTAGTCTAAATAATTTATTAGTTATAGAAAACGAGGAATTTAAAATGACTGGGGAATACAGTATATACCCTCTTCACACTGAGTACCTAATTTAGAAAATATGTCATGCCTGCAGCCAGTCACTTTTCTCAAAGGGGGCAGAAAGACTTCAAGAGGGGGAGTGGGCAGATTTTCCATGATATACCCTTCTTGTATATTTTTTTGTTTGGTTTTACATAAACCATGTGCAGACCTTTGGAATGGCAAGAGGGGAGGGAAAAGAGGGGGGGGGGGTCCCATAATGGTTTCAACCTGAAATGCATAAAGGATTATTCTTTTCTGTGATATCTCAAATTTGATATGTTATGACTAACTATGGCCTGAAAATTCAATCAGTTCAAAATAGACAAATTTCCAAACATAACTAACAAACTGTTTGACATTTTGATAGTCTTTTTTACAAGTTTTATTCAAGCAATTAGTATCATTTGCTCTGTCAGCCGTTAAACCATTTAGGTACACAGCTACTTAGCATTTCTTTTTCTCAACAACTTCTCTCAACTTGGATGTGTGTAATTTCCTTTTCTGGCTATGAGGACCACTGTCTTGGGAAAAGTTGTCAAACCACGTTCACTGCAGCACTATCGCTGTGAGTCAAACAAGTTTAAAGGTATATACTGTATATTTAAATATACAGTATACATATTTATCATCAAAAAGGGCCTTTAATTCTGAACAGATTATGTATTTAAATTATGTCAAAGCACATGTCATTTCCAAGTTATGGATAATCAAATTTGTATGAATTGTTAATATATGTAAAAGTTGTGATGTGTGAAAGATCTAGAGAACACCTCAAAATCTTTAAGGTAATTCTTTAAATTTCCAGAGTTGTAACAGAGTTGTAAGTCATATTTTTGCAAGTCAAGTCACAAGTTTCTTTTTGACAAGACAAGTCATTAGCGAGAAAGTCAAGTCACAAGTTATTTGTGAGCAAGTCAAGTCACAAGTCCTCATTTGTGAGCAAGTCAAGTCACAAGTCATTTGTGAGCAAGTCAAGTCACAAGTCATTTGTGAGCAAGTCAAGTCACAAGTCATTTGCGAGCAAGTCAAGTCAAGTCACAAGTCACTTTCTGGCAAGTCAAGTCACAAGTCAAATTTTCAAAAAAGCCATTTAAATTTTCTGATATGGTATGCATTACAATTGTATGATAGTCTACAATGATTACAGAAGAAAAATATCTGGATCACAAATTAAATTATATTTAAAGGTCAGCAATTTATATATTGGTTGAAAAATTATGAACTCTGAGCAGATCATTTTTTGAAGATTGAAAACAGATTTTCTTCATGCAAAATGTGTGATGTCCTAGCCAACAGTTTAAAATCTTTATATAATTTTTTAAATTCCTCCTAAGTCTTAATCACTGAACTAATGGGAAGGTATATTTCTACTATAATTTTATTGGGGGCATTGAAAACACTTTAAAACATTTAGTCAAAATTTGCTACACCACTTTAATGAAATATCAGATGAACTATAGACATTTGAAACAAAGGATTTACAAAAGAAAATACTGAGGTTGCCCTGTAGTACATCACAAAATTTGCATAAAATATGCAAATTAATGCCTGAGATTTAAAAATGCTGTAAAATGGTTAACGTTTATCCGATTTTGATGAATTTTTTTGTTATGGTAGATTTTAAAGTAATTTAGCTATAATGTTACTGATACAGAGTTTCCATTTGTTCACAAGTTTCAGAACACTTTCTTTTAAACATGCTAAACAATGACAGGAAAAACCTGGGTAATTTATAACGTAACTTTTATAAGGCAACCCATAAAAACAACTGTTGGGCCCTTGCACAGTTGCAAGCGGCAGATTTTATTTAACGCCGTGCACGGTCATGTTAGATGAAGCTGTATCACTTGTGTTAAAGGGGAGCTCTTATATAGCCAGTTATTGATAAAACCAAAAGAAGAATTTTGTATTAGCATAGTATTGTTAACTAAAGAGCTATATGTTGCAAAATATGAATATAAAATACAAGTCATATCTCACCTAGAACCATTTCACTTAAAACATTTAATCTGTTTAGCATTTTTGCTTTGGAACGTTCTCTTTGGCATATTATTAGATCCGTTTACAAGTTTGATGATCAGTGACTTCCAAAACAGCTTCTATGACGTAAAACTTTATTAAAATAGCAGAAAATAGTAAAGACAAAACACGAATTAGTCATTTAGACCATGGTGAACTACTTATATGGATACAATAATTTCTGTGAGGATACAAAACTATGTTGCAGACCTCAAGTCGGCAAATCAGGGCGCTTGATATTTTTGTCACTTCACAAACAATTAATTGATATGCAGAGCAAAGAAAGATCATCGGCACAATAAATATGATGCTTTTAAACATATTTCTGTACACACGCCCTAAAAGAACATACTTTATACTCAGATTTTCTAAACTTAAAAAGCGAAAAGGGAACCATGGGTTGAAAGCCATTTTCCACAATCCATTTCACCTCTGTTTGTACAATATACAAATGTTGTATCTAAAGGAACTTTCAAGGATCAAGCAAGTTCATCTTATATAAAAGAGGATTTTAATAGAAACAAAATGATGAAGAAAGCATTCAAATCTTATTTCTGATATGGAAATATCAAGTTTAAAATTTTTTATCATTTGTGTAGGAATAAAAAAAAACTCACATTTCTTTTTTAACAATTCATTTCGCCTCTGTTTATATGACACACAACTGTTGTATCTAAAGAAATTTTCAAGAATCAAGCAAGTTCATCTCATATGAAAGAGGATTTTAATAGAAACAAAATGATGAAGAAAGCATTCACAAATCTTATTCCGATATGGAAATATCAAGTTTAAAGTTTTGTATCATTTGTGTAGAGAAAAAAAATGACTGACTGTTGTGACACCGAAGCCTCAAATTCTTTATACATTCTGTTTTATTTTGTCCTGCGATTTTGTGGCTTATAAACCATTGGATATGTCAAGAAAGTAGTAAAACAGAATCTGTAAGGCCTGCACCTGAAAAAGTTTGAGGAAAAATCAAGACATAAACACTAAATATCTCTTATAACGCTGAATAGTTCCAACAGGATTGTCCAGTACTGTATAGGTGGTAGTAGTTGTATGCTCACAAAAAAGTATCAATTCTCTGACCTTTCATCTGGTCATATTTTATAGCATTCATTAAAGTTCCCTTGGCATCTTTTGATACTTTCAAAAGCAGTAAGACTTTGTGCATTCTGTATAAAAAATTGCATTGCATAAAGAATCCTTCATTAATAATTATACGGATCTAGTTACTAGTACAGTATGTGACTCATTCGTTTCTTCCATTTGTTTTATTTGTGAAAGGGTTAATGTCGACAAGTCAAATTTCTTCGAGTCAAGTCACAAGTCATTTCTTCGCAAGTCAAATCACAAGTCAATTGTTTGCAGGTCAAGTCACATCACAAGTCAAAAAGAATCGAGTTACTAGTACAGTATGTGACTCATTCGTTTCTTCCATTTATCTTATTTGTAAAAATGGTTAATGTCAACAAGTCAAATTTCTTCAAGTCAAGTCATAAGTCATCTTCACAAGTCAAATCACAGTCATTTGTTTGCAGGTCAAGTCACATCACAAGTCAAAAAAATGTGACTTGAGTCCGACTCGAGTCCAAGACACTTACTTGAGTCAACAACTCTGTAAATTTCTGTCCTAAATTTCAGTCAATGAAAATCACCAAAATATATTCTCCTGCAAGTGCTGGTAGATTTAAAACCCTTCGTCATATTCAATGTACCTCATGTAGAGGAAGGATTGACAAACATAAGGTTAACATAAGGAAATTTATTGGTTTTCCTGTGTCGATGTCACAAAATTTCAATGAAATTTGCATAATTCATTATGATAAGGCTTTAAATGATGTAAAATGGTGGATTTTAAACCGATTTTGTTGAAACTGTTTTGCTATTTTTATGGTTTAATTAGCTTCTTCTTCTTCTTCCAATTAAAATCAAGTTGTTGCTTTACCTGTCCATACATCATTAAGAGATTGAAAATGAAGTTATAACAAGAAGGTGCACAGATGGCTATAATGTATAAAACATGGCAGCCCTCATAATATGTGAGAAGTTACAGATGGCTCACACAAACTTGCATAACAAATATTGGTTACGAAATGGAAGAAGCTATGGAAATATAGACCTGAGAGGTATATCTTCTTATGATGTACAAAATAATTGAAAGTCAAGTACATCCTTAAGGGAAAAACAATCTTCTTTGGTTCTGCCGGTTTATATTTGTCTAAAAATTTGTTTAACTATAACTAACCAGGGCCCAACCCATTTGTTTAACTATAACTAACAAGGGTCCAACCCATTTGTTTAACTATAACTTACCAGGAGCCAAACCATTTGTTTAACTATAACTTACCAGGAGCCAAACCATTTGTTTAACTATTACTTACCAGGAGCCAAACCATTTGTTTAACTATAACTAACCAGGGCCAAACCATTTGTTTAACTATAACTAACCAGGGCCCAACCCATTTGTTTAACTATAACTAACCAGGGCCCAACCCATTTGTTTAACTATAACTAACCAGGGCTCAACCCATTTCTTTAACTATAACTAACCAGGGTCTAAACCATTTCTTTAAGTACATGTATAACTAACCAGGGTTCAAACCATTTCTTTAACTATAACTAACTAGGGCCCAACCCATTTCTTCAAATATAACTAACTAGGGCCCAACCCATTTCTTTAACTATGATTAACCAAGGCCAACCCATTTCTTTAACTATAAATATCCAGGGCCCAATCCATTTATCTAACTATAAGTAAACGGGGCCCAAGCCATTTATTTAACTATAACTAACCGGGCCCAACCTATTTGTTTAACTTTTACTAATCAGGGCCCAACCCATTTGTGTAAGTATAACTAATCGGGGCCTAACCATTTGTTTACCTATAACTAACCGGGCCCAACCATTTGTTTAACTATAACTAACCAGGGCACAACCCATTTGTTAAACTATAACTAACCAGGCCCAACAAATTTGTTTAACTATAACTAACCAGGCCCAACTCAGCAAGGGTGAATAAGAAAGCAAGGAAACCTTATAAATTACTTTTAAAGATATAGCTAAAAAAATTACCCTGAAACGCTCATTTTTTATTCAAGTAATTATCTTTTAATAATCCAACATAATAATTATTTTAAACAATCTGTATTTGTTTTTATCACTACAGTGACAGCAACAGATGTTGCCAGCAGAGGAAAAGGGGCCCATCCCCCTTGCATGCTTTGCACATGAAATCCGGATATTGGCTCCCCACTTTTTGGGGCAAAACCAATTTAAGATCATGCAAAGTAAATCACACCAAACTAAGATGACAAAAAAAAACACAACTAAATGTCATGATTTATCCTTCCATTGATTACTGATAATTTCCAGCACTCAGTTCAATGACAATCTACTGTGGCTCTGAAAGGACATTTTGTAATCTTAAACAAAAAAGTTGAAATTTTAAAAAAAAAAAAAAGTCCAAAGGAAAAACTCAAAATCTCAAAATGTCCCTTCAGAGCCATGATAGTAGACATTCCCTTGCATAGATGGGATTTGGGGAGAGCCAGCTAGGGATGCCACATTTTTCCAAATTGATATATTTTGTACATATATTGACTTTGGTGCCAGTTTCAGCAGACAAATCCCACCTACTGTATGCCACCTTGTGTGGGATAACTGCTATGTACACAAGGTGATGTGTCAGTCTGTGACACAATTTTCACTCAGGCTGATTATTATGCAACAATTTTAGAACAGAACAAGAAAATTCTGGCAAAATATTGTAGAGTGTAGATAAATGGGATCTGGTTTACACAGCTAATGATGTACATAAGTCTTAAGATCATTTTATTAATCTTACAAGTAAACTGTATAATGTTGTCCGATAAGGAAGACTGCCATTAAAAATAGGAAAGAGATAAGCCATCATGGATGACTAAATGTTTGAAAAATGATTGTAAAAAGAAAAATATACTTTATATAAATTTAAAAACAGAACATTGAAATGTAAACAAAAGTATAAAAAATATAAAACAAATTTACTCATGTTTTGATTTTTGGCAAAAAGGAGTATGAAACAAAACTTCTAGAAAGCCATAAAATAATATTAAAACATTAAAGGTATTAAATGCTATTATAAATAAAACGTACAAGGCCAATCAATAGTGTTTACCCTGATACTTTTATAGACAATAATAATAGGGGGGTGAATAGTAAAGACATTTTAGACAGGTTTAATCAGCTCTTTACTAATGTTGGACCTGATTTAGCTGCAGCTATACCTGAACAAATCAGCTCAATAATATAATTATCTGGATGAGATGAATACACATTCCATGTTTTTAGCAGATACTACTGAAATTTAAATACAAGATATTGTTAGAAATTTAAATAACAAAACTTCTGTTGATTGCAATGGTATAAGCATGTCATTAGTACAAAATGTTATCTCTCATGTTGTACAACCTTTCACTTTTATTTGTAAGAAATCATTTTTACTGGAGCATTTTCTGACAAGTATGAAAATTGCTAAGGTAATACCAATATTTAAGACTCATGAAAAAAATGTGTTCAATAATTATAGGCCGGTGTTATTTTGTCACAATTCTTAAAATTATTTGAAATACATTGAGAAAAACTAAATAATTTTATTTGCATATTTAATCTCCTTACCAAAAGTCAGTATGGTTTTAGGTTTGGTCGCTCTACTTCTAAATCACCACGTCATTGGACAGAAAAAAATCAACCATTGGAGTTTTTATTGATTTAAAAAAAGCATTTGACATCATAGACCATCATTTATGGTTTCCGGGAGATAGTTCATGATTGACTGACTAAGTATTTGACCAATACAATGCAATATTTCCAAATTAATGATTTAAATTCCGATTTTTGTAATGTAGTTTGCAGAGTACCACAAGGGTCTATCCTTGGGCCATAGTTATTCATTCTATATATCAATGACATTTGTAATTTCTCCAGAAAAACTATCTCTTAATGTTGCCAAAACTACAGTAATTATATCTTATTTGCTAATCCTCGTATAAAATCTGATTTGAAGATTACTATAAAGGAAGTTTGTCACGAATGTGTTTTATATCTTGATAATTCTCTTCAAACCTAAGTCCACATATTATGCATTCAACTTATGTGAAGTTGCTTGGGTTTAACTACTGTATATACGTTTATATGTTGTGGGCATTATGCAATCTAGTAGCTTCGTAAATTGTAACTCCTCTTTAACAAAAGGCAGAGTTCGAGCGGGAAATTTTAGTATAATGTCTATTGTAAACAGCATCAGGGCATCAGACTATATTCCATTATACGAAGGGAGTGTACTGTCCCTGAGAGAGTTAACCTCGAGGAGGTACCTTTATACAAATTTGCCCAGAGATGTTCAATTGTGGAACCCGTGTGATTTATACTTAGTGTGGTGTTATCTAAAGGACCAGGTAGAGAGGAAGAGGTGATCCTGGACCTGTAGTGTGGTTTTATCTAAAGGAGCTGAGGTAGAGTGTTTTGCTGACCTGAGGTGATCCTGGACCTGTAGTGTGGTGTTTCTAAATTTGGACCAGGTAGAGCTGAACATGTGATTTGGACCTGAGAAGTTACTGGTGTTATCTTGCAAAGGACCAGGTGAGAGGAACAGGTGATTTGCCTGAACCTGAGTGTGGTGTTATTTGCAATGACCAGGTAGAGACTAACAGGTTTTGATCCAGGACCTGTAGTGTGGTGCATTATCTAAAGGACCAGGTGTTTTGCTGAGAGAGGAATCAAGTGATCCAGGACCTGACTAGTGTGGTGTTATCTAATATTTGACCAGGTGAGAGGGGTTTTGCTGAGAGGTGATCCTGGACCTGTAGTGTGGTGTTATCCTGAGAAGGACCAGGTAGAATGCATTGTTAAACTAGGTAATCCTGACCTGAGAGTTATATTTTTGCAATGCATTTTACTAGCTGACTAGGGTGTTTTGCTGACCTGAGAAGTTAATTCATCGTATTTGCAATGCATTGCTATGTGAGACGTGGCTGGAGTTATGATTGGTGGTTTTATGTAGTTTGAGCTCCTGCGAGATGCTTTGCATGGGATGTAGTTAGCTTGTGGTGTGTGTGTGTGTTTGTATGTGTGTTTGTTTGCTTGTTATATTATATAAAAGGAAGAAATGAAAGTGGGATTTATCATGTCACAGAATTTGACCTAGGATGTATATTTGCAAGTAAGTAAGGATTTGACCGAGGGTCTATATTTGCATATAAGTGAGGGGGCAAGTAACCTCTATCTGAAAGATTGATCATCAAGTCTTATTGGCTGCGAAACGATATTTATTTATTTATGTACATGTAGTAGACAGTTACTAAAAGTGTTATTTTCCGACGTGTATTTACAAAATCAATAAATGTTAAGTATGTACAGTATGTTATATATGGTTACAATCAGGGAATTAAAAACCAGTTTGGGGATTTTTTCCACGGTCCAAGGTTGGAGGCCCACTTCAGAAGGTGGTGTGTACCAGTGATGTTACCAATTAGCTAAGACGTATCTCACAGAACACTGCCGGGGCAGCACACAGGGGTCAAGTGGCCATACGATTGGGGTGACCATGTGACTAGATGCTGACGTCATCGACGGGTTCACTGACTAGTCTGTGGTGACGTGTATCTATTTCAGATACTGGGAGGGCAAAGTCAAGTTTAAGATTTGCAGATACTTGTAGAAGAACAGAGCGTATTGTGTTTCGTTGTTTTTTCAAACATAACTGTTATTTTGAACTAACAAACTGAAGAACATTTGCATTACAGAACTGTTTGCAGGTATTGTAACCACCTGAGTGGAGTTCAATGGGTGAACAATAGTAGAGAAAGAACAATTGGAGTTCGATTGTTTCGACTTTAAGGTTGAATTCTGTTGCAAAGTATTAACAAATGATTTAAGAACCTGATATGTTATAACTTATCAGGGCAGCTGTTCTGAATTTATGTGCATTTCCATATTGATTGGATTATGCAGGAGTCTAAGTCAAGTGATACTATCGGTTATCTTATTTGTTTGTAATTAATTTGGATATTGGGGCATGCATGCTAGAAGAACAAGTGAGTTGTGATTTGCTGCACTAACTTCTTCGGTCATATTATTGTCTGCGCCTGTAGTTCGATTTATGCGAACACAAGTAGCGGGGTATGACGTGTATATGGTGCTGTGAGAGAGGGGGTTATGTGAAAGGGGTGACATTTCTTTTGTGAAGTTTTATCTGTGTGAACTCCTTGTTGGTGGTACATGACTTGTCCTTCTCCTTAAAAATTTGTTCCAGCAAATCATAACCACAAACTTACTGTAGCAAATAGTGAGACCACTTTATCTCAATTAAGATAACCACACAATAAGGACTTCATCCATTGCTAATATGATACTCAGCATCAACTTCCACAACAACTAAAGTTTTCAGAATAAAGAAAATAAAGAGGAAAAATCTCACCCGACCTGGTTATGTATCAGGTCGGGTCTGACTGTTTGAAACTTTAAGGAGCAGAACAACTAATGTATATTTACTGTGTGAGCTGACATTATTGTCAGGTACAATTGCACCTGTGACTATTTATAGGTGTGGGCATTTCTTGTTATCACTGTGTTTGTTTGTTTTTTGTATATAATATTATTAGTAGTAGTAGTATTATTGTAATGTTGCTAGTGCTGAGAATTATTGCAGTATTATCATAACCTTCACTTTTATTATTATTCCCATTGCAGGGAAGGAGAATATTCCTGTTCATTTAATAAACAGCACGAAGAGTGTCTTGCTTCCAAACTCTTCATTTGTTTTTTATCCAGTCTCTGTCAAAGAGGGGTTAACTCAGGTTCACAGCCACAGATCTCACGTTGTCACTTAATTGTTGTAGGGCACTTTGTGACAAAGTTAATATTGAAAGAGTGTATGTAACAAAGTTTCTTGGTGTATATATAGATCACAATCTAAACTGGAAAGAGCACATTGTTGATTTATCAAAAAAACTTTCTAAAAGTATTGCAATTATTTGTAAAGCCAGCCAAGTTTTAAATAGAGATGCACGCTACACTTTATATTGTGCAATTTTCCTACCTTATCTCAAATATTGTGCTGAAGGTTGGGGAAATACTTATAAATTTAATATTATTCCATTATTCTTAAAACAAAAGAAGGTTTTTCGTATTGTATGTAATGCTAATTATTTAGACCATACAACAAACTTTTCTACAAATTAAAAACATTAAGATTATCACATATTATAGACTTGTCAGAACAAGAAAAAAACAATTGTGCATCTCCACCTTAGGAGTCAAACTCTGGAACTCAGTTGATAAAAGTATAAAAAAATGTAAAACTGTAGTTCTTTTAACACAAACAAAATTGATTGGTATCTCAGGTGTATCAAGATTAACTTTCAGTAATTAAATTATGCAAGTGTGTAATTGCCTAATCTTATAATTCCTTATTTCTTTTTGTTTTCTTCTAATTATCATTTTCTTTTGTTCTCACAGGTTTTTCTTATGGTATCTTTTGTACACATTCATGTTGTTATATCACAAATTTTTCCAATTCATGTTGAAAATAATGTTTTGGAAAAAACATCTTATAAGTATTACACTTCAGTTTTCGCCTTTTTCTATACAATAATTTACAGATTAGACACAAGACAAAGATCAAAAATGTATTTTGTTAATTTGAAGATGTATATAATTTGTCTGTTACACATATGCATTATTATTATTATTATCATTATTATTATTATTATTATTGTTAATATTATTATTATTATTATTATTATTATTATTATTATTATTATTATTATTATTATTATTAATAATTATTATTATTATTATATTTACTATTATCATTGTTATCATTATTATTATTTTTATTTCTACTATTATTATCATTATTACTATCAATATTATCATTATCATTATTACTATTATTATTGTTATTATTATTGTTGGTATTATTTTTTGTACTATTATTAATATTTTTGTTATTATTATAACTATTTTTATTGTCATTATTATGATTGTTATTGTTATTATTATCATTATTATTATTAAGATTGTTATTATTATTAATATTATTAAAATTGTTATTATTATTATTCTTATTAATATTATTATTATTATTTGCTAGAAATAAATTGGGTCATTATCATAGATGACCTTTAATTCTTTCCCTTTTTAGTGGCTGTTTACTCTCTCTCTCTGCACATTGGTGTGGCCAACAGGTCTGTATGCAATTATCCTGTGTCCTTCTACCATTGGGCATGATAAAGGCCGTCAAGAGGGTGTGGCCATCAGGTCTGTATGCAATTATCCCTTGTCCTTCTACCATTGGGCATGATAAAGGCCGTCAAGAGGGTGTGGCCATCAGGTCTGCATGCAATTATCCCTTGTCCTTCTACCATTGGGCATGACAAAGGCCGTCAAGAGGGTGTGGCCATCAGGTCTGTATGCAATTACCCCTTGTCCTACCATTGGGCATAATAAAGGCCGTCAAGAGCCAATGTGGGCCTGAGAGATATTATTGGGCCCATTCTTGGTAAGCCATGCAGCTGATTACACAGCAGGTTCAAACAAAGGTCATCAGCTTCTTTTGGCGCTGAAAATCTGCCACTGGCTTGTACTTATTTCTTCAACGAACAGGGCTTTTTCTCAATTTTATGGGCCCCATAGGATGCTGGGTTTAGGGACCTTTGTCGGTGGTACAGGGCATAATGGTAGTACTTGCAATGTAGAGTGAGTTCAGCTCAAGGAAACAATACCCATAGAGAAACTACCATATATGAACTTCCTACTTTCAAGTACCGAGCTAACATTCCAACCACTCAACGTACCACACCAACTAATTACTGTATCAGGAAATACATTCCATATCTAACACCCACCCATACCTACTGTAACTAAAAAACCACAACATTAAACCCAAAAAGTTCAAATACTTTCATTTTTTTAATGAATTTCCATAGTTCAAAATGTTCCACTGACCTTGAAAGAGCAAATAAAGCCCTATTTGTTATACTTTTGCCAATATGTTTAGGTAATCAGTCAATATGACGCAGGAAAATAATGAAGTGCAGTACCTACCATGCTTTATGAGTGCAAAGCACTTTTTTTTTTTTAATCCCTCAAAATGAAAACTCTTGTTGTATTTTCTTTTCCTTTCATTTTTATGAGTAAGGCAAGATGCGGCATAGTACAAATATTCTAACTCCAACTCCTTCGCTCTGATTTAGAGTATGAATGATTACATACATAAAAATCATACATGCTTAAGCATAGTCAATGGGCTTTAATGTGAGTTTTCAAAAAAAAGTTGCCCAGGAATTCTGGGCAACTTGATTTTTGGTATGAAGACTTCCACATTTTAACATGAAAATCAGCACACGGAAATTTGAATTGGTTTAACACTTGTAAATATCGTAATAACTCAATTGCTTTCCTAAAAGGATACACATTTTTTGTTCGAAAATAAAGTTGCGACAGATTTTCTGTGAGCATCTTGACAAAAATGTGATACGCACGTGAGCATTTTCCACAACCAATAAGATAGGACGCTTGCACAAGGAAATGATTAACATAATTTGGGTGCGTATCTGCATCACCTGTGTCACCTTGAGCATATGAATGTACATCCTATATGCGTGTTACTTATATTGGCACCTACAATTTGTATATATTAATATTAACAAAAGAACAAGGGCTCTCAGGTAGCTAAATTTGAATAATTATAATAGTGCATAACAACGCGATTGGCGCATCTTGTAACGAACAGGCAGTGTGGTTTTTTTGTTGTATCTGCGCCCGTTTTGGCCCCTCCTTTTTCAAGTTGTATGTGCGTGTTTGCAACATTAGTTGCAACGCTAATGTCCTTTGCACAAGAAACTAAATTTCTGAGCTTTATGTCTGTATGGTTACACCAGGCAAAAGTTAAGGGCATCGGTGTTAATTTTCATGCTCTTTTGTGACCACTGTACTGTAGAAGAGGTGATGTATTAGCAATCATGTCTAGTACTGTATAGTAACCTAATTTCGTGCACCCCCTTATTTCATGCACTACGTAATATTTTCGATTCCACCTAGTTTAGCAACCAATTTCGAACAATCGGACTTACGACCTAAAACTTACATTCAAAATCGTGAAAATGCACTTCCTGGAGTAAGGGAGACCAATATTTCTTACTTAAAATACAATATATCTCACATCCTAAAAGATATTTTCCTTTCAAAAATTACTGCTCTAGTCGAGCCAATAAAAAAAGCAATTTTCCTTCTCATTCGAACACACACATCCATCTGCTATCACTGACATTAGGATAAAGGACATTTTATTATGTAATGATGGCCTAAGCTATAAAAAAAAAACTAGAATGATAAATACCGTCATGGTTTGCATGCCCATGCAAATTGACACCCATATCATATGACCCAGCCAATTTTAAAAATGGCATCTCACACTAAGTCCCACATGGCATCCCATGTACCACATGGCATCCCACCCCATGTCCCACAAGGCATCCCACCCCATGTCCCATATGGCATCCCACCCATGTCCCACACAGCATCCCACCCCATGTCCCACATGGCATTCCACCATATCTCCCACAAGGCATTCCACCCCATGTCCCACATTCCACCCCATGTCCCACATGACATCCCATGTCCCATGTGGCATTCCATCATGTCATACATCCCATGTCCCATATCCCACATGGATCACATCCCATGTCCCACATCCCACATCCCACATGGATCACATCCCATGTCCCACATGGGTCACATCCCATGTCCCACATGAATCACATCCCATGTCCCACATGGCATCCCATGTCCCACATGGCATCCCATGTCCCACTTGGAATCCCATGTCCCACATAGAATCCCATGTCCCACATGGAATCCCATGTCCCATATGGCATCCCATGTCTCACATGGCATCCCATGTCCCACATGGCATCCCATGTCCCACATGGCATCCCATGTCCCACATGGCATCCCATGTCCCACATGGCATCCCATGTCCCACATGGCATCCCATGTCCCACATGGCATCCCATGTCCCACAGGGCATCCCATGTCCCACAGGACATCCCATGTCCCACATGGCATCCCATGTCCCACATGGCATCCCATGTCCCACATGGCATCCCATGTCCCACATGGCATCCCATGTCCCACATGGCATCCCATGTCCCACATGGCATCCCGTGTCCCACATGGCATCCCGTGTCCCACATGGCATCCCGTGTCCCACATGGCATCCCGTGTCCCACATGGCATCCCGTGGGCATCCCGTGTCCCACATGGCATCCCGTGTCCCACATGGCATCCCGTGTCCCACATGGCATCCCGTGTCCCACATGGCATACCGTGTCCCACATGGCATCCCGTGTCCCACATGGCATACCGTGTCCCACATGGCATCCCGTGTCCCACATGGCATCCCATGTCCCACATGGCATCCCATGTCCCACATGGCATCCCATGTCCCACATGGTATCCCATGTCCCTCATGGCACCCCACCCCATGTCCCACATGACATCCCGTCCCTTGTCCCACGTGGCATTCCACCATATCTCCCACATGGAATTCCACCATACAGTGTCCCACATGGCATTCCACCATATGTCCCACATGCCATCCCACACTATGACCCACATGGATCCCATCCTACATGTATGTCCCACATTAATCCAACCATATGTACCACATGACATCCCTCCCTATGTCCCACATGGCATCCCTCCCTGTGTCCCGCATCAGTGGCTTCCCACCTGATGTTCCACATGACATCCCACCATATGTTCCACATGGTATCCCTCCTAATGTCCCAATGACATCCTACTTTATGTCCCACATGGCATCACAACCCCTGTCCTACATGGCGTCATATCCCATGTCCCCATGGCCTCCTACCCTATGTCCCACATAGCCTCCTACCCTATGTCACACATGGCATCCTACCTTATGTCACACATGGCATCCTACCTTATGTCACCCATGGCATCCTACCTTATGTCACACATGGCATCCTACCTTATGTCACACATGGCATCCCAACCTATGTCACACTCTGTGTTACTCATGGCATCCCATAATGTCCCACATGACATTCTACCCTGTTCCACATGGCATCCCACCCCATGTCCCACACGGCATCCACCCATGTCCCACATGATATCCCATAGGCTCCATAAGAAATCTCATCCTAGCTATCAGTCTCTAATTGAGCATACTATGTATAAAAGTGTCACTTCATATAATAACTTATATGCAAATGACTTGTTGAAATGGAGTGGGACCCCATGTCCCACATGACATACCATATCATCCCACATGACATTCCATCCTATGGCATTCCACCCTATGTCCTGCATGGCATTCCACCCTATGTCCTGCATGGCATTCCACCACATATCCTACATGGCATTCCACTCTGTTCCACATGGCATCCCACCCCATGTCCCACATGACATCCCACATGGCATCCCACCCTATGTCTCACATGATGTCCCATAGGTTCCATAAGAAGTCTCATCCTAGCTATCACAGTCCCCGATTGAGCATACTACGTATGTAACTGTCACTTCATATAATAACTTATATGCAAATGAGTTGTTGAATAAGAATTTTTTTTGATAAGAGTCAAATAATTATGCCTGATATAGCCCTTGGTGTATACAACATGGTGAATATTATATCATATGTCCCTCATGGCCCCCATCCATGTCCCACATGGCATCCCTCCCTATGTCCATATGCAATCACATCCTGTTACTCCCTGACTAAGCATACTAAATTAAAAAAAAGTCTGGTCAGGTCATATACTGTAGCAACTTAATGCAAATGACCACAATAATAAAGGTGGAATTTAATAATCATGCCTGATACAACTGTTGGTGCCCAAATATTTTGAAGTAATTTTAAGGATTTTAAATTTAAGTGCTACAAGAGAGACTTAATGATCATTAAAGAATATTGAAAAATTATATCATTTTACAGTTATCTTCTAAGAAAGTATGAAATGTTTTGTAGACTTTTTAGGGAAACTAGTCTTCAATCCTGTCTTCAGTATCTCTGAAAAACTTTAACATTTTATAAGGAAATTCTAACCTCCCATAAGGATATCTGAAGAAACTTTAACATTTTCTGAGGAATTCTCAAAAAAACGTTAACATTTCTGAGGAAATCTCAGGACAAATCTGTGGACGGCCAGACGGCCGGACGGATGTAATCGCCATTACATAGGTTCGCATAATGCTTTGCATACGAACCAAAAAAGTATAAACAAAGGTCACAACTGGTTCAAAACTCATAAATATCTAAGAGCTTAAACTTTTAATTTAAGGCTATGACGTCACAAAAGTTCATTTCCGTCCCGCGATAGGATGTGAAAATTGTATATGTTCTTATAGTATTCTTATTCAAATGAATATGTGAGTGTTAATGCACACACACACACACACCCACAAAAAAAAAGGAGATTAAAGAAACAAATAAGAGAAGGGTTAGACAGCTTCTTTTCACGAGATATACACACGAAAAAAAAGGAGATTGAAGAAACAAATAAGAGAAGGGTTAGGCAGAATCTTTTCACGAGATATCACTAACTTGAAAATAAGCTATTGAATCAGAACGTGTTTTAGTGCGATTGCTTGTTAATCTTATGCCCCCATTGTAAAAAGTGATTTTTGATCTTTTTTTGTTGTTACTTTTCAATGTTTTATATAGAACTGTTTGAAAACAACATTTTGCATACTGTTTTAAAGGATCTTCAAGTTTTTTTATGGATGAAAGTCAAAGTGCGCCATTAGGTGCACGAAATTAGGAAACCTTCAAACTTGAACAAACATGCTCGAGTTTTGTTATAATTTGTTATCGCTTGACTTTTCCATGGCAAAGTTTCTTTTTTATTCATCACTGTTACAAAGATGAGAAGTTTAGTGACACCTTCAAAGAATTTTTAAAGGTAAGCTCTCGTTTGTTAATATATTTTTTGCCATTTTCTTTCTTAAGTGCATGAAATTAGGTTCCCTCATTCTGGAAGTCGGACATCCGGGAATGTTGTGGTACACAGCAACGCAAACTTCAGTCAAAGAGGAAAACAAACAGTCAGTTATCATTGGGAGAAAAACCTATATTTCATCAATTTTTAACAAATACTGGACAGAATTTATTTTTCTTCACAAATGTTGTGTATAGTTTTCGACATACATGTTTAGGAGTACCATTACTTTGTGCTGACTGGCTAAGGAGACACAAGTATTCATAAAAAATATCCTATTGACTGTAATGATAGTTTCCCCTTCAACAAAACTGTACTGAGCCCGTACATGGTTACGTCTCTCTGACCTCGAGAATGCTACTAGTACTAGGCCTAGTCGCGGCATAGAACTAAAAACCTACAAAATATCTTCGGAAGCAAACTGAAATATGTTTGGATACAATTTTGTGGTAAAACATCTCCATGCATTACTGATCACATGGTACTACCTGCTGCAATCAGGGAGTTGTCATTTGGCAACTTTCTGCTGGAATACCATCGTAATGATGGTACCGAATGCTGATGCCAGCACCAAGCACTGTTTGTGATTGCTGTAGTTTAGTAATGGCTGGCCGCTGTCCCAATGACAAGCTTCCTGGTCAAAACGTAGGCCTTCACAGCGCAGCCGGATGTAACTAAGTGATCGTGAAGTTGTAAGCTAGGCCTAGCTTACAATACAAGGAAACAATAAACAACTTACATAAATCGTTGTCATCAATATGATAATGCAGTCCATATCCGCGTGAAGCATGGATGACAGCATGCCTTTCCTTACGCTTTGGGTATAATCACAGGCCTGTTTGCGAAATAACGGAGGCTATGCATATACTAGCTATGCACATTGTATTACAAGATATTACAATTTAGAAATGTATCGCACTCGGTTAAGGCTAGCCTTGCTGACGACCTACGCGCCTCTACAGGTGTCAATAATCATAACAAGATTACGAGCTAAGAAGGGAACCTGACATAACTTTCGACGAATCACAGCAGTTTTTTGCGAGTTTGGAAGTTTCATGCATCAGGGATATGGTATACCATCATAACACTTTTCATTTCGTTTTAGATTTCCTGCATACTCTATGCCGCCAACTCACATGCTCTAATCAGAGCATAAGTGCTGTGGCATTGACGACTCAAAATACAGCGATCTCATCCATTCTAGCTGTACCTGGGTGTGTGACACTTGTGATTTCATAAACTTCTTTGATTCTTTCTTCTCAACTAACAATTCCATCAACTGTCCCACTAACTCATATGAGCCACTCCAAAATTGTTCTTCAGGTTTTGACTCGGGGTCCAACCACCATCCCGATGTTAAATTGAAAACAAATCCCAAAAGGGATAAAAGGAAGGTTCTAAAACTTCTTGTTATCAACTTTCAAAGTGTTCGAAAGTCTTATCAAAGAAAAAGACCCAGATGTCATTATTGGCACTGAAACCTGGCTTAATTCCGAAATTACCAACGCTCAAATTTTCCCGGACAACTATACAGTCGTTCGCAAAGATAGAAATTCAAATAGTTATGGTGGTGTACTACAGGCAATACAAAATGACCTGGTTTTCACTAAGCTCGCTAAATTAAACTCTGACTGTGAAATTATCTGGACCAAATTTCAATTTCCTAAGGAAAAGAGCATGTATATAGGAACATTTTACAGACCCCGTCACAATGATCTCACTTAGCCTACTTGAGTTGAAAAAATCTCTTCAAAAGCTTGGTAAAAATGATGACAAAAACAATGTTATTCTTGCTGGTGATTTCAACCTACCTAACATTGACTGGAGTCAAAACATTATTTCAGGAACTAACGCTTCCTCCGAAATAGCCAAAATTCTTCTTGAAGTGACCAATTTATTCAATCTCACTCAAATGGTGCAGTCACCCACCAGAGATAACAACATCCTTGATCTTGTTTTTACTAACAAATCTTTAGATGTTACCTCAGCTAATGTCATTCCCGGTATAAGTGACCATGATATTGTTAAGCTGACCCTAAATATCTCCCCTCCTCGTAAAAAGTTGCCTAAACCTAAAATCTATTTAAAGAAAAAAGCTAACATAAAAACGAATAAAAGAAGACCTGACCAAATTTAAACTGCAATATTATACTCAATTCAATAACTCCATTGATGTTGATGAAAAATGGAATTTCTTTGAACAGGAAATTAAATTGATTATTGATAAAAACACGACCTCAACTAAACTAAATCTGCCCTGGTTCACCCGTATCCAACGCCGTCTCTGCAGGAAAAAACATAAACTCTTTAAAAAATCTAAGACTAATAAACAAGCCAATGACTGGACTACCTATAAAAGCTCTAGGAAGGCTGTCCATAAAACCTCAAAGAAGCTAGAAACACCTCCATCTGTGATAAACTTAAAAACTTACTTAACGAACTTCTAAAGGCATTCTGGTCCTATATCAAAAGATTAAGAAGTAACTCTGTAGGTGTGTCTGATCTACTAAATAACGGTAAACTCTGCAGTGACAGTAAAACTAAAGCTAACAGTATGAATGACCAGTTTTTCAGTGTTTTCACAGAAGAAAACACCTCCCAAATCCCTGTAACTAAACCACACACCAACAGCAAAATAAACCAACTTATAATTACCCCAGAAAGTGTCAATAAGCAACTGCATAACCTAGACCCCAACAAAGCCTCAGGTCCTGACCAAATACCACCATGGTTTCTAAAAACACACGCTGATGACCTCTATGAAATTCTAACTGATCTCTTTCAAACCTCTGTCGATAACGGTACTATCCCTAACAAGTGGAAAGAATCAAACATATGTAGCGTTTTCAAAAAAGGTGATAAACAAAACCCAGCTAATTATAGACCTATTTCCCTCACCTGCGTTTGTAGTAAAATCCTTGAGCATATAATCCACTCACATGTGATGAAATTCCTTGATAAGCATAATATCTTAACTGATTTACAACATGGCTTCCGTGCAAAACGATCGACTAAAACACAACTCCTCTTAACAATAAATGATATCTCTAAACAAATTGACCAAAACAGTAACGTCTCTATGGCTATTCTTGACTTCTCAAAAGCCTTTGATAAAGTCCCACACCAGCGCCTCAGTGTTATCCAAACTTTCCGCCTATGGCATTGATGGAAATCCCCTGGCCTGGTTTGCATCATTCCTCAACAACCGCATCCAGCGTGTTGTCTGTGATGGTGAAATCTCTGATTCTAAACAGGTTTTATCCGGTGTACCACATGGTACTGTCTTGGGTCCATTACTTTTCCTTTTATATGTAAATGACATCCCTGATAATATAAACAGCACAGTTAGACTGTTTGCTGATGACTGCCTTGTGTACAGAACAATTGAAAACCCCTCTGACCAACAAATCCTCCAAGATGATCTCAACAAACTTGAACAATGGCAAAACAAATGGCAAATGAATTTCAACCCCTCTAAATGCTACATCTTGTCAATTTCTTCTAAGAAATGCTTTATATTACCTGTTTATAACTTATGCAACCAGCCACTAAAACATGTCCACTCCCACCCATACCTAGATGTTGAAATTGATAATAAACTTAGATGGGATAAACATATACATAACATAACCAAGAAAGCTAACTCTGTACTTGGCCTATTAAAACGTAACCTCTCAAACTGTCCCACCGACGTTAAATCCACTGCTTATAAAGCTCTAGTCAGGCCAGTACTTGAATACGCATCTGCAGTCTGCGACCCCCATCACCAGTGCGATGTGGATAAACTTGAATCTATTCAAAGGAGAGCAGCCAGATTCTGTATGGCAGACTACTCTTATAAATCTAGTGTAAAAAACATGCTTCATAAATTAGATTGGCCCCTGCTTAAAACATGAAGATACAACACCCGGCTACATATGCTATATAAAATCAATAACAATTTTGTCGCCATCAATATAGATGAACTTATCCCCACCGTCAGAACTAATACAAGAAATAATCATGACCTTAATTTCCAGGTTCCCTATGCTAAAAAGAATGTATATAAACACTCTTTCTTCCCTCACACACGATAACACGTTGACTTGTATAATTCCTACCAATTTGGTAGGAATTACTACCAATTTGTTTTTTGGGAAATTGGCAAAAGTCTGAGCACAGAAAATACGGACAGCGGATAAAATTGTGGAGTTTGTGAGCATCTCACGGGGAAGGGGAATGGGGGAAGGGGAATGGGGGAACGTGCCCCCCTCCCCCTCCCTCTGTTCGAAATGTCAAGAAAAAATTGTTTGTCCAAAATGGCTTTTTTGATCTTTTTTCTGTATCATTGCAAAATGATATGCTGCTATACTAGACCGTCCGTAATCATCCCAATTTAGTTTATTTAGTCTTTTGGGGTATCTTAAACTTGGAAAATGCGAGGTTGATCTCATGCCGAAAAGGTCTGTGCCCCTATTATCAAACCCTGGCGGCGCCACTGGCCATGGTATATATAGTCAGATAACATATGACTCTGTACTGTAGCTACTAGCCACATGCATCGGCAGTATTGTGGGGCATACTGAGTAAGATGTTCATCTCACTGCGGTATATAGAGCAAGGATCCAGAGGGTTCAGGATTTTAAGCATTGGCCTATGTGCATGGGTGGAACATTTTTCAGATGTCCCAGTTGCTTAGCCCACAAAAACTGTATCATGTCGAGAAGAGCGCAGTCAATTCTGATATAGACGATTCCGGCAGGATCCCAAAATATTACATCAGTCCAACCATGCAGTTAGCCCTCATCCACTTTTCAGAAATAACGTTATCATGGTCCCTCTTTTTGGACATTGACATCAACTGATTATAGGTCTATGCACGGTTCCACCCCCTCCCTTTCCCGAACCCCTAACTTTTGGGAACCTGGTCACGCTACTGTGTCCGACATTTCACATATACCTGCCAGAATAAGATCGGTGACCCGAGAATCATGTTGTCAGCATTATGCCGACAGGCCGAGTCGGGATGGCATGGCTTTGATATCCAGCTGGCAGGCTTAGTCGGGTGTTATTCAGATCTCTGACCTAGCATTATACATGCAACATTTTACATCTATTCCCGACTGCAGTCGGTGCCCAAGTAGACCTATGATGTTGTCGGCATCATGCCGAAGGACATAATTCTGATATAACTATGATATTTTTCAAAACTTTTTCAAGTAATTTATCTTTCTGTAAAGGATTATTACTCTTTCAATCAATTGTCAAGGTTAGAATTACCCTACGAAAACATTGTTCAAGGGGTTGTAGCACCCCACCCCCTTAAGTTCAGGCTCTAACCTCACCCCATCCCCAAAACCGTAAAAGAAATTTGAAATGTCCGGAAAATAGGCTAAAAGCCATGGTTTTGAAGCAGGCGATGGTTTACTGTTTTTCAGTTCAACATGTATAGATGGACAGTGTAATCAGGTAATAAACTGTTCTTCTGACAAAAATTGCAAAATATATATTTGGTCATGAACAGTTTCTTCCATCGGTGGTCCCCCTCCCACCCTTCTAATCCAAAAGGATGGCTACACCACGAATAACTGCAAAATAATGCAGTTGTATTTTACAATAAAAAGTAATAATCCTAAATAACCAGCTGAAAGAGGTAAAAAAGACATTGTAAGTAAACTCACCAGATATTAATTTAACCTTTTCCTTTTACGGATTAAGTCGGCACTTCCTTACGCGCAGTGATCTATGAGTGTGATATTTGTTCTCAATCAGCATGAAAACACCATCGTACGCAACTCCTTGAGAAACTTTGTGTATACATGATGTTTTTTGTTGGCAAACAAATGGTGTACCATTATTTCGACCGTTTGAACCATGTTTCGCCGATCAAGAGATTGAGAGAGGTTGTCGGCAAACCCTTCAAAACTGAATAATAATCCTCTTTATTGATTGCAGGAGCAGAGAACCAAATCGTGTACTTCAGTATTTCGGGGTGGCGCTTTCAACGATCAATGGTAATTTCATGACCGGAAAATAAGGATGTCAACTTGTCACTGATCTATTGATGTGTCTAAAGATTGATTGCCAATTAAAATGTCGAAAAAAACATTTTTAGTGTCCGAGTTACAAGTGACCAAGAAGTTCCATTCCTAAAGAATGATCGGATGCTGCAGGTGCAGGAATATCTTATGGCTAAGATTAAAATATATTAAAAAAAAGTATCAAATATTAAAATACATACCTTAGTGGTGTTGTGGTTGGTGTTAAGTCCTCTCACCCGCACATCCCGGGTTCGAATCCCGGTGAGTTCACAACTGGTTATCAGAGAGAGTTGAACACACAAATACAATGACGGGGTCGTCGCCTGCGTATTCGGTTATGATAGTACAAATGCTATCACGAAACGCTTAATACGACCCGGACGAGAACACAGGTACGACGTACGGACAGACATAACATCGGCAACCAAGTCAATGTCCACGGCCTTTGATAACCAGTTGTGGTGCACTGGCGTGTCTACCCACCCCAGGATTGAACCCGGGGCCTCGTGGTCTGTAGACAGGTATGATAACCGCTACACCACAGTAGGTAGATAAGGTTATCAAAGGCCGTGGCCGTTTTTATATAATAATGCCCATCACTGGCTGCTTTCGGAACGTTTAACTTTGTTATGCTTTATTCGTTGTCGGAAATGTACTGCTATATTTCAAATAATAATGGGAAAAGTGATTGCAGCGGTTGAAATAAAGAAAGGGAGCAGTACTTTCGTCGCAAATTTACATAGTGATAGGTTTATTTTGTATCTTAAGATATGAAATTAGATTTAAAATTCAAGGCTGTGTGTAAGAACGTCCCGGATACCAAATCATTTTAGGAATTATTTTTTTATTATTTGTATTTTTCATTTTTTATATTTACTACTTTCATGTTATCAATAGATTTCAAAGCAACGAAGTCAGATAAACATTTTTACCTCTGGGCGCCCACAGACCAAAAGTGGACTAGACCTATTAGTCCATGCAGGACGTCTATTTTGTCTTTAAAGTGAAAATAATGTATTGTTTATGTATGTCTAGAGGCATCTACACCCTCTGCACTTGTATATAAGCACACGCACAATCAGCTCAACGTTGTATATTCAAATGTTGACAGTTTTCCTAATAAGATGATTGAGATTTTTTTTTTTCTTATTGATAATATGGTTTCCTAATGTTATAGCTCTAACTGAGATTAAACCTAAGAATAGTAGGTATAATGTTAGTGTTGCTGAGCTTTATTTAAAAGAGTACAACTTAATATGGAGTAACCTATCTAGTAATGTGGGCAGAGGTATACTTGTTTATATTGATGATAGTTCCATAAACTATACACTGAAGTTATTATTGATTTTGACTTTAGTGAATCAATTTGGGTAACCTTATATTGTTCTGACAACAACAAGCTTTTATTCTGTTGTATATATATATATATATGAGTCCCAGCTCTAATAAGTTGAATACTGATTGTTTTGATTAAGTTACTTCACTCTGTTTCTAATATATTTAGTAGTCTATGTGTTGAAGGAGACTTAAAACTTTCAGATTTAAATTTGT
>JAIGNY010000077.1:1080000-1160000 GCA_020152595.1 Chiridota heheva | reverse complement strand
AATGAAATTTCCCGTAATTTGAAAATAAGTTCCCAAAAATGAAGAAAACTTTTCAAAAATTGAAGAAATATTTCACGAAAATTAAAGGAGTCTCGAAAATTGAAGAATTTCAGAGGAAAAGATACTATAGAATCTGATTCTTCAAAATCAATTCGTTAGACCTGGTACATGGTCCCTAATCAAATTATTGGGGGGCCTTGGCTCCCCCTGGCCCACCGGTGGGCCCAACGTTTTGTAGCTCGGTGGGCCCCAAGACAAGTGATAGCAATCATTTGTCGATTATTGGTCACACAATTTGTAGTTACTGGGCCCCATTCTTCGTTTAAAATTGCCCAATTTTGGTAAAAAGAATCGCCCAAATTTGCTAGAAATGCCTTATTTTGGATAATGCTCACATAATATTTTTTAATAATCCAAATTGGGTTGAAAATTGCTGATTTATTTAAAATTGCCTAAATTTGGTTGAAAATTGTGAACATTTTGTTAAAAATTGTCCAAATTTGGTTGAAAACCGCAGAAATGTAGTTTAAAATGTCCCAAAATTTGTTTAAAACTGGCCTAAATGTGGTAGAAAAAATCGCCCAAATTTGTTTAAAAATCGTCCAAGTCCATTGTTTTAAATTGGCAGTGATTCACTAGCTTTGTTCTCGCCCAAATACAGCATGATTCGTAAAAATACACTGCCGTATTAGCAGATTAGCTGGTTAATCGACTAATAACCTATATTTATAAACGTACACCACCTCCCAAAAAATGGGCCCCTAGAGTGCCATATCCCGGCCCTTTTTTAGAAGCCACGCCGCGCCTGCGGGCCCCCGGTTCCTACGCCACAACTCGTCCCCATTTCACAGTCAAAAAAACATCCTGAAAATAAGGCCATTACGTATTTTGGTTTATAAAAATTAAAGTACTATTTGATATGCTCCGTTCCAGACTTTACGGGTCCTTTAAATTTCTTTAGCAGCAAAATTGGTCAGACACTTTCTTCCTTTTTGGAAGGGGAATCTTACCACCCTCTCGACCGCTCTTCGATTTCATCCATGAAAAAGACATAAGAATGATATCAGATCATGACGCAATCACATTTCCTTGTAACTTCTGAGATAAAAAAAAAAAAATCCCCTCAGTTTTTACTTAAAGATTTGACCATGTGATTTGGCCTTCTTGTTAATTCAAGAATGGGTGACGGGGAACATGGAACGTGGATTTTATTAACGTAAAGTACAACAGGTCAGATGCACTTATGACGTATACACAAATAAATGATAATGCCCCGCCAAATTTGTGCAATATAATGTTGGCACTCATCCAAGAACATATGCCGCCACGCAGAATTGATTTTTACCGATAAGGATCGTTCGAATCAAAACATGGAACAATTTAGGTGCAATTAGGGAGCTCCCTGGTGCAATAGAAAGAACAAGACAATCTCCTTATTCTTTTTAACGCAATCTTGATGTTTAATTTTTACTGACTAGTTTTATGTTTTCAATATCTATTTTTTGTAGTTAATTTATTTTCATAACTTCTGTTTTTTTTTTATTTATATGGTTTTTGCTTTAATTACTTGCTCTATCTTACATGTTTTCATGGTCGTTTATCTTTTCGTTTGTGTGTAATTATTATTTCATGTCCTCTTTGATGTAGTATTATTATTATTACCTGTTACTTTTATGTTTTAAATTATGTTTATATTTACATGTACACTGCAGGGCCTCACAAAGGAGCAGATCTTGCTGAGTGGGCTACCCTCTTGAAATATGTTATATATAAAACAAAAGAACATAATCATGACAGGTAAAATTAGGGCAAGATATAAATCTTGCAAAATATTTCCCTCCCCCCCCCCTCTTCGAAAAATAATAAGTTGCCCCGTACGGTTATGCCCCCTCCGACTGAAAAATAGAAATTTGGATAAAACCGATGGACGGAAGGAAAAATAAACTGCAAAACTTTGGAAAGTGTTCATAAACGTAAAGGGAAATTCAGGGTTTTATTTTCATACAGAAGTTGGAAGGATGCAAGAAAAAAATGTAATTGAGTAAAATAGCATTGTCCCCTAGGTCTTCAAAAAATGTTTGGCAGTTAGGCCCGTATGCCTACGGTCAGCGACGCCATCTGCAAGTGAAATAAAACTGACGTTGCCTAAATCTTAGATTGCAAGGGCCCCGGAAATTACAAGTAAATTTGACAGCAGTATGTCAAACAATCATTTAAGCCATAATAGGGGAGTTCCAGCAATGACACACAGATCGATACCCAACAAAGGAAAGCCCTTCAAGACGGGAATATAGACCTATTCAATTGAATCTTGAGTGCTGATACCATGTTAAACTGATTACTGCTGGGATGAATAGGGAAGTTTGGGTTGAAATATTCTTTAAATGATCATTGGGAAAATTGTAAAGGAGGAAATGGAATGACGTGTTGCCATTACATGACGCGCCAATTCCGAAATCATTACATGCCTTAAATTTTACATATAATATGTGTATGGGCCCAATAAAGACATAGGCGGCGATCCAGAGTTCCTCAATAAATTTGTTGTGGGGAAGGGGGAATATGCTTATGCCCCTAAACAATGAAACCATATATAGGCCAAAAGCATATATGGGCCCATTTCATTTTGTCTGGGTAAATGATTTAAACCCTTTAATCACGGAGGGCATACTTTCAAATTGCTGCCGCAGATTGAAGCTTAAAATGTTATTAGGGTAAAATTAGTGAAGTATTGTTGATTCAGTGTAGCGTCAATCCCGTATATTCTAAAGGTAATGAGTTTGATTCAAAGCAAGTTCTGCTGTCTTTTTACAAATGTGAATACCAACATACGCGTTTACCTGCAAATGGTCCGACGTCTCGTCTAGCCTGCATGATTGTTATTCTTTTTCATAAAGTGGACGGGAGTGAACAGCAGGACCATAATCAATGAAGTGGAGGGACAACCTTTTTTAAACTCCCACCTAAAAGTGTGGGAAGAGAGGGAGGGGGAGGGGACAAAGGGCTACAAGTCGCCCTAGAAATTACGGCCCTACATCCGGGGAGGGTAATTTACTCGCATCCACTACGTCATGGAAAAAAACACCAACCTCATTGCCTTTTATGCAAGGATGCCTGTACAGTGACGGGGCAATCTCCCTCCATGCCCCCCGCCTTTCACCCCACAGGGAAAACGGGAGAGGGGGAAGAAGCACCCCCAATTGTACAGGGTGAAGTGCCCTTCGTGAAAAGTTTTCTTTTCTTTTTCAAAGGAATATTCCCATGCGTTTTTGTAAAAGTTTATTTGAAAGAGCATACTTTCAGAGCCAATTTGGTACAACAATCAGGTTGATATCATATTTTGTTCAGGAGATATGGATTTGTAAAGTTTTTGTACAGTATGATGAATTCGTGTTTGACGATGTCATGGAGACAAATCCATTGCAAATGTTTATGTATTTCTTTGAACGTTAATTGGTTCTTTCTGTATGATTAAACACAATTCTCCAAAAGTTATTGTAGGGTATATTCGGCAATGTATATAAATACTTAACTTTCATCAACTTATTTCTCTAGCATTTTACTAATAAAAAAAGATAATAGATTTTAATGACATACATACACTTTGTGGGAGAATGTGTTGCTGTGATGTCATACTGAGCCTTTTTCCTATTCGTTAATTGGCATTTTTTTTTTATGAACCTCAAAATTTGAAAACCTCCTGGTAGAAATAACACATATCAACATGATTTTTGTACTTAATTGTTTCTAAAACTTTTCTCTTTATTATGAAAGTTACGAAAAACACGGGAATATTCCTTTAAAAACATGGGAATATTCCTTTAAAAACATGGGAATATTCCTTTAAAAACATGGAAATATTCCTTTAAAAACATGGGAATAATCCTTTCAAAACATGGGAATATTCCTTTCAAAACATGGGAAATTTCCTTTCAAAACATGGAAATATTCCTTTCGACACATGGGAATATTCCTTTCAACACATGGGAATATTCCTTTCAAAGGTGTTATTTATGATTGTTTCTCGCCATGTTTACAAAAGCGATGACATAGAAAGTGCCTCATTCAAGAGTTTTGCCCCTGCCCTTTTCACATGCAAACATTCCTACCTTTATGGCTAGAGAAATTATTCAACCTTTTCTATGTTAAAATACAAATGAGATTTATTGAAATTATTTTTCCTCAATATGTATTTCCAATAAGGAGTACATAGTCAGCTGCAATACAGATGCATTCAGTTACCAACATTCCAAGTCAGCTTATAACTGTGTAAGCAGGATAGTAGGATGCCACACATTACTTCACTGCAATTTTCTGCAAACCATAACATCAACCTGAATATTCAGTACTCAAAATAATGAAGTAATTTGCATAAAAAGTGATTCTCCTATACTAAGTTTTATAAAATTTTATCACAATCATCAACACACTGCGGGAATGTTTGAAATGTGATGATTACTTGGAATATTACAAAATCCATAACTTAATGAAACTTTCCAAATTGAACAGAAATGCAGCTGAATTCCTTTGGTGCAACAGGCCGAATAGTCAAAGCGTTATCATCGTAAGGTAGCATGGAACTAATAGTATATCACTCCGTCAGCCCAAATGCGAACCCTCAGAAAAAAAGGCTTATAAAGATATTTTAGGGAGCTCCCATTTCATGGGGCAGGAAGCTTAGAAGTTAAAAGTTTCACCAATGGTAGAAAAAAGATAGGTCTTCACAAACCCAGCAAGATCTGCTTAAACAAAAATGAGGAACTAATTTACCATAGAGCAATATCCAAATTTGTGTCATTTGGTGAGGGTGTACACTACTTGTTCACTTTGACCTAAAAAAGGTCAAACCCTCAGGCCAACCCCTAGTGAAACCGGTGAAAAATGAAAGGCAGAAAATGGTTCTTTTCAGGACACTCTAGGATTCCATTCCAAACTTCCTCTTTGTGGTGCAAAACATGAGGTAAACTTGGGCCTCTTAAAGATAGCTTTGCAATGGGGAGAATAACTAATTCCGTGCTACATGTACCTATTGACTGTAGATGGCCAGAGAGGGTGTGCTGGGATGTACATCGGCAGCATTTAAAGTAGGTTGATGTCTGAAATGACTGACTATGATATACCAGTATGGGAGGGGAGAAAAGGAGAAAGTGTATCTGCTATAAACCAGATTAGATTCATCTGCAAATGGAGCTAAGAGAAAATATTACTTTTGTTTTGGTGAATTCTGAGGAAAAAGTGACTTTAGGGGCATAAATCCAACAGGACTGTCTATTACAGGTTTCTTGCTAAATCTGTCAATCCAGATTTGAAAGAAGAATTTGAACTCATTTTCAATCTCTTTTCAAATATATACAAGCACCTCCGTAAAAATTCTTAACAACAAACATAAAATGTAAAGCTGTGAAAATTGCAACAATATAACTTCTCCTGCATAATTGGATAAGGATATGGTTTGGCGTTAAGCCTATTGACATCCTGCACTTTCTCTTTGGACGATTATAAAATCCAGAAATGTAAACAATTGACATAATTTCACTAAGAGACTTCTATAAATGTGTTGTATTTTAAAAGAACAGAAGTACCATGTAACAGATTTACCCCGCTAAGCGTGGCGGGAATATTCACGAGAGTTATACTTACCTTCCATGCATCAGCGTTAGAATCAGGTCATGTGACCAGATTGCATATTTATAGCATGGAAGATAAGGTATAACTTAAAGTAAATATATTTTTCTAAGTTTTGCAAACAAACTTTGCTTCTGTAAAACTTGGATACCTCCTGAAAGAAACTGGATATCTTCCATCGTACACAATGTCTGACAACCCAACTACCGTATTCATTTAAAATATACGCTTTAAGGAGACATAAAGTCTGACATAATCCTTATTTCATATGATAGAATTAAAAATAACAAATTTTTCTGACCAAGTTTCATATCCCCTTAAGCATTCTTACACAATTTTTATAATTATTAAAAACTTTAAGTCTACTACTAAATAGTACTTTGGGAGCCACCATTTTGATTTCAAAACATGCAGATTATGTCGCAGCCCAGCAGGATGTTAGAATGCTTTGTATTTCTTTCTAATCTACCTAAAAATTTCTAGGTAAAGAGAATTTGTTTTCCTTATGTAAGGGTCAAGGAAATTTTTGTGTGCACATGAAATTAACAAAACATTCTGTTAAAACTTTGTGTCACATCATTTTGGAATAAAAACTGTAATCACATTTTTAAACAAATACACAAAAGTCCTTATGTTCCTATTGGGGAAATTATGTCATCATGCACAATATTTCAATACAAAATTGAACAAAATGGCAACCCACGTGTGTAGATTTCAAACTTGAAACAGAAATAATAATTTTGCCTCGCTGTTTTTAATAGTTGGTTAAGATTTGTATCCTCTATCATATGAAATATTGTTTGTATCAGACTTTTATGTTTCCTTTAAAGAAAGATTCCCATTAATTTTCATATATCTGATACAGGACTATTAAAGAAACAATTTGGTGTGAAACATGCAGATATCTTTTTCCGTTTAGAAGTTATTGCATTTCAAAGACTGCGTGAGTGTGTTGAAAAGTCACCTCACAGCGTACAGCGTGATGTCATAAAAGCAAATCCAATATTAAAGTATTTACGCGAAAATTATTTACCTCTTTCCTAAACTACTGGAAGTAATATTTGTTTCATTATTGAGATGGGGTATAACTTGCACTTTATAAGAACATGCTTTGCCCATCTGCTCATGAACCTTACATTCTAAGAAATAGATAAACATTTTTGATTTATAGAAATACAGAAGAACTGTCTTGAGTCTGCCTTTATGACATCACACTTTACACTGTGAGGTCACACTGATGAAAATCTTAAAAATGCAATAACCCCAGAGCGGATTAAGATACCATCATGGTTTATACATACATTTAATTATTTAAAGGAAAGGTATCGCCCCATCAACAAAATCAGAAGTGAACGCCGCCCTGCTGGTAACTTTACTTCCGTTTTTCAATTTTTCTTATTGATTGCGAGAAATGTGTCATGTCTTTGATAACAAACATAGGCCCCTATAATTCTGTCCTGCGGATGTGTGATCGATACCATCGCAGATTTGTCACGATTAATAGGAAAACTTGAAAACTGAAGGGACGTTGCAAGCACGGTAGTGTTTGCTTCTGAATGTAATTATGGGACTATACCATTCCTTTAACAGTCCTCTATCAAAACGAAAAATCTATGGAATATTTCTTTAATATGTGTGCTATTACTGAGCAGCTTCAAGAGCCTAAGGTATTCAACAGGTGAAACATATACAACAAGATGGCAATCCACGAATTGCTGACCATATCGTGTCTACCATGCTTAATTCATCAAATGATCAATATCGTGTTTACCATGCATGCTTAATTCATAAAATGATCAATATCGTGTTTACCATGCATGCTTAATTCATCAAATGATCAATATCGCGTTTACCATGCTTAATTCATAAAATGATCAATATCCCGTTTACCATGTTTAATTCATCAAATGATCGATATCGCGTTCACCATGCTTAATTCATCAAATGATCAACAGTTTTCGAGGGAACCATGTCATAAAACTGATTCAACCT
Organism: Chiridota heheva; assembly: GCA_020152595.1. Classification (NCBI taxonomy): domain Eukaryota; kingdom Metazoa; phylum Echinodermata; class Holothuroidea; order Apodida; family Chiridotidae; genus Chiridota; species Chiridota heheva. The sequence goes on along the minus strand of JAIGNY010000077.1, from coordinate 1,152,383 downwards.
CTGACTTTCAAATCACTTCTCATCATGTGTGTAAGGTTTGACCTATAAGATGACATATCACATGCATGAATGGGACGCAACTCTACATCACCCAACAAAGTAATAACTCAATAACAATTAGTTTTCCCCAAAAATGCAACACAAAAATTATCATTTGACCTGTGACCTTTAAGTGACATGTCACATCTTGAGATGGACAAAACTTTACATCACCATTCATATACCCACTGAGTAACAATGCATTAGGAATTATGGTTTTTCCAGGAAACGTGCCTTAAAATTCAGCATTGTTTTGACCTATGACCATTGAGTGACATGTCACATCTTGTTTGGGACACACATTTATATCACCCTCCACCAACTCACCAAGGATCAATACAATAGCAATTACGTTTTTTGAAAAGCAACACAAAATTTACCATTATTTGACCTCTGACCTTCAAGCGACACAACTTTTGTTGTTCATCAACCACCAAGTATCAACCCAACTGAACTAACAGCGTTTCCAGGACACGTGACCGACCAAAATTGACTATTTAAATTAATAATCTATATGTTTAATCTAATGATCATTGCGCTAAAAAGGGTATAACACTTATGGATCTTCAACCAGATTTCCAAAGCAAAACATAACTCTTTATGAAAAAATTGTACCCTAATTAATGTAGCACACTCCCATTCATTCTAAACGGGTGGCAACTTAAAGGAGCACTCAAATCAAATGTGAGGGTGCATTATTCTGGAGATTTGAGTCTATTTGAACATGCTTTTCTACCATGATAGTTATAACCTTTTAAATGAATGTGCACACCAACTGCTATTATTTCTAATCAACACTGGATTCATTCATGCCGAATAGTTTCTCTTTAAGCCTACCCAAGCCAGACAATGATTGTTTATGTCATTCCCATGCACACAACACCCTACTTGGCCCAAGGTTATTTGTGTGTATAAGATTACAGAAAACCAGTGGGGAGTAATTTTGTGATTGAAATCACTCATCCGTATTAGGTGTCTTCAGTGGGAGAAATTTGTTTGCAAACTGGTGTTAAAAATAACTGTATCATATGCCTGACGTGATTTGTGCATTAACTGTGAATGATTGACAGACCAGTCTCCTAAGGAAAGATATTGCTTCATGTTTTTAAAACACAATTATTGAAAATACGACCCATATTAAATTCCTATTTAATGAGCATAAATTATATTTACACTTTTGGACTTAGTGCTCCTTGACAAAATGGTCAATTCTAAAGAAACATACAAATATAGACATAGACATAGGTCATGAAACATAGGTCATGAGACATAGGTCATGAAACATAGGGCATGAGACAGGTCATAAGACATAGGTCATAAGAAATAGGTCATAAGACATACGTCATAAGATATAGGTCATAAGACACAGGTCATAAGACAAAGGTCATAAGGCAGGTCATAAGACAGGCCATACGACATAGGTCATAAGACAAGGTCATGAGACAGATCATAAGACATAGGTCATAACACATAGGTAATAAGACACAGGTCATAAGACAAATGTCATAAGACAGGTCATAAGACATACGTCATACGACATGGGTCATGAGACAGGTCATAAGATATAGGTCATAAGACATAGGTCATAAGACATAGGTCATAAGACAAATGTCATAAGACAGGTCATAAGACACGTCATACGACATGGGTCATGAGACAGGTCATAAGACATAGGTCATAGGTTATAAGACATAGGTCATAAGACAAAGGTCATAAGACAGGTCATGAGACATAGGTCATAGGACATAAGTCATAAGACAGGTTATAAGACAGGTCATAAAACATAGGTCATAAAACATAGGTCATAAGACATAGGTCATAAGACATAGGTCATAAGACATAAGCCATAAGACACAGGTCATAAGACATAGGTCATAAGACATAGTTCATGAGACATAGGTCATGAGACATAGGTCATAAGACATAGGTCAAATATTTGTGCTCCACCATCTTCTTTTTAACTCCCCTTGACAGAAAAAAAGTACAGAATTTTAGAGTGAAAAGTTCGAAGGAACATATGTAAATATAGCTAAAAGCCACAAAAGCTTAAGGAATGAAAATAATTTCTAAAATAGTTTATCTGTGCACTTATCTTGCTATAAACCATTCATGAAAATCATACGTCCACATAATGAAAAGTTTGAAGGAACATATGTAAATATAGCTAAAAGCCACAAAAGCTTAAGGAATGAAAATAATTTCTGAAATAGTATATCTGTACTTATCTTGCTATAAACCATTCATAAAAATCATACGTCCACATAATAAATTCTTCCTGACTATATCTACATACTTGTTACAATTTAACATGCTCTTATATACAAAAGAATACAACAGAAAAGAAAGCATCACATGACCTAATCTCATGAATATTCATATTCTACACAAATCAGGCATTGGTTAAAATACTAAAAATATGCATAAAGACCTTTTCAAACCAGAACCGAACATGATTTCTCCAGTACTTTGACCAATCCACTGCTGGGGAAATTTCCCTTTGTTACCTAACCAATCACCTGCAATTACTAGAGGAAAAGTTGTAAGCAACTATGCTGGCAAGTATTACCTTTTTGTATAAGGCAAATATGATTAGCGTTTGAAAGCATTTTTTCATGCGCTTGCATGATCCCATTCCGTGCATGGGTTGTGCAGACGGGCAATAATTCCCAGTAGTTGTTTGATTGGTCAATAAGATTCCCCCAGTTTACCATTGGTCCATAATGGACACATGAATTTAGGCCATGTGACACTGATTAAATTAGTTTTCTCGAAGTTGCTGATTCAGAATTGAAAAGGTCTATAGCATATACTAAAATAATTTAAAGCATTTGATGAAGAAAAAAACAGCTGCATGTTAAAATCTTAAAGGCAAATTATTGTCTTGTCTTCTGTGTCAGATGAATTCTGTTACCATTGCTTTATTTCATAATTAATTGGATACACTTAAACCATTGCAATTATCCCCATGGGTTTTGTTAACCATTTTCAATTGATTGACACCAAAAGACATTCACCATTCTTAATGATGATTTTTCTATTGTTTATTCACTATTCAAAATGGTGATATAAATTTGTGACAACTTTCAGATAAAGTTTCACCATTTACAAGATAATTCTATTTCAATGATCAATTTCAGGTAGGAATGTATTGTGGATATTTTATATCTGTTTTTCAACAGCTAAGGTTATACCACAGCTGTTTGATAAACCGGTTATAAATGAAGCACTGGTTATATATATATTTTACAATCACCTTTAGTAATGAGTAAATACATTTTCATTCATGTTTTTACAGACATACATGAAGTCTAATTCATGTGATTGTACATACACACATGAAGATACAAGTATGGAAAACAAACAAAAAACATTCCTGCTGTCAACGATTTCTATATGCAGCGACTTTCATTCATTGCATATGCTATAATGTAGGCCAACAAGACCACGATCCCACCATAAACGAGACTTATCTACACCCGTCTCCATGTAATAACAGATGTATAACAGATCCTTTCTTTAAATTCTTCTAAAGCAAATTATTATACATTTATGATCCATTTTTAATCATTTTACACCTTCGATCAAAACTGTCATTTTGGGTATTAGGTTTGGTGTGGTTTGTTTATGTTTAACGGCACCGCGACAGTCAGAGTCAAATGTGCCAAGAGGATATTAAAAAATTATGGTGAAAGATTTAGGATAGTGAGGAGATGTGAGGAGAGTTTGTAAGGAAGATAAGGGGAAAATGCAGAATGTGAGGAAAAAGAAAAGTTTGGTGAAAAGAAAGGGGTATGTAAGGTTAGGTGTAGAAAGGAAGGGGAGGGGGGAGTTCAATGTGGTGGAAGAGGCTGTTGTTGCAGAGGAAGATGATGATGTTTGAGGAAGAATTGTTTTCGAAAAGGTCCGAGATTGAGGAGAGAACAGACCTGGAGTTCTGGTATAAGGGACAAGTTACGATGCTATGCTTGATGGAGAGATCAGTGTTACAAGTGGGGCAGAGAGAGGTAGGGGAGCCGGATAAGAGATGGGAGTGAGTGAGAGAGGAGTGGCACAGGCGGGAGCAGGTGACAACGATGTCTTCCCTGCGGTTGTGACTGTGCAGATGGGTGTTGGTCCCAACTTTGTGTTTGATGGTGTGGAGTTTGTTACTGGTTTCATGATTCCAAACGTTTTGTCAGATTTTTTTGATGGAGATGGAGAGACGGAGATCTGAGTGTGGAATAGAAGAAAAGGAGAGACGATGTTTGACAGATCTTTGTTGGCTGCTCTGTCGGCTCTCTCCTTGCCAGGGATGCCTACATGGCTGGGAATCCAGAAAAAGATAATATTCTTTCCTAAAGAGGAGAGAGTGTGGAGTTTGTTAAGGATTTGTAGAATGAGAGGGTCAGGCCAGAGCATGTTGAAGATGCCAGTGAGGATGGATTTAGTCAGAGAAGAGGACGAAAGAGGGGTGGAAAGAGAGTTCGATGAAGTTTAAGGCTAGGAGAATGGCTTTCACCTCGACAGAGTAGATAGAGGTGCCGTCGGTACGTAGCCTTGAGGAGAGGGTAAAGCCGGGACAGGCGGCGGTAGCTACAGAGAAGCCTTCCCATGTGGAGAGTGTATTAGGCTACAAATAAGCACATTATCGGTTTATCACACCAATTTTAGCAAGTAAAAATGCAGATTCATATGTTAACGAGGAAATCGCACCTCTGCTTAGTATAAAATATGTTTTAGAACTTTTCCTCTCATTCTGAATTCACATTCCTTTAGTATGTATGATGGGGATGGCTGACTTCTTAGGTTAAATTCATTAACTCAGTGAATTTTTTTCCTTCAAAGAGCTAGCTGAACTATCCAAATGTTGTCTATTTGACCTGAATTGACCTGTCATTCCCTCATGGCATTTGTTATTTCCCGCTACTACAGCCTCCTGGACGGATACTTTTATCTGCATTATATTACTTGCATTTCAGTGGCACATCTCACAAAGCCCCAATGGATGTGGGTGGCGTTACATGGGCCTTGGGAGAAGAAGTTACAATTGTTTCTTTGACTGTTTGTGTGTAAGTAGAGTAAAGATCATTTCAAGTTTCTAAGACATGACTTGAAAGAGATTATGTCGTTGGAATGCCTCTAGTATTCTTGCTGTGTCCAACTTGAACATAGTTCCTTCATCACCATCCCCCTTAAGGGGCATAGGAAGGGTCACCTCTCAGCGGGAGAGATCTTGATTGAAGTGTGAAGTGGTAAATTGGGTTTCTGTACACATTGCTGTAGATCAGGAAATTTCCACTTCATAGAATAGCCCCTTCAGATTTACTTTTTTGCTAAGTATTTTCCTTACATTTTCCCATTTTATTTCAATTATTTGTATTGCTTAATTTGACCTCTCAACCGAGAAGAAAGCATGCAAACTGAAAGTCTCCTCAAACACCTGCCATCCACACAATTGATCTAAAATCAATGGTAGAATAGCAACAAAATTAAAGGGATAGTTATGCTTCAAGTATGTGGAAGGGGGCGGGGGCAAATTCTGACCTCTTCCTATGCCTCTACCCCTCCCCTCACTATTTTCTTTAAGTTGTTAGGTTTCAAACACCTTTCATCCACACAGTTGATCTAAAATCAATGGCAGAATAGCAACAACACTAAGAGATAGGCTCGACACCTTTATTAAGCCTCTTATCCCTCCCTTCTTAGTTGTTAAGTTGTTAGGTTAAAAACACCTGCTATCTAAAATCAATGGTAGAATAAGCTAGTCAAGGATAGGCTCCAAAAGTATGCAAAATATTCTTTGTGATGCAAGATGGCAAAAGTACAGATTCTAAACTTCCATATGTGGGTACTTGAAATCGTTGAGAGGGACATGGGTCCTCTTCACAGCCTGGGGTGAGATAAAACGGGTCACGTACAGAGCACATCCTGCCTTGTCATTGGTTCCTAAAAAATTCAAAAGAAAAAAAGGGCTGCTTGTTACATGGGTAATTCAGAAAGGTGCTAGACATAGGAGCACAAATAATTGTCAGCGGTACCAAATCTTTAAGGAATAACCAATATGCTAAGTGGGAGAAAAGCTGGATTACCTAGAGAAAAACCTATGACACCAAGCAGGAACTGAACCTACACACATGTGAAACTACAGTCGTGCAAATATAGAGATTAAATCACTCAGCTAATTGTCGACCCTCTCATATAGAATGCTATAGAGATGGTTTTCAAATATTTGAGGTTAAAGGTTTGTTTTAATTTAATTAAGAGCAGAGTTCCACAAATGCCACTATGGCATAAAACTTAGAGATGTAAGGGTTCATGTGTATGACACAGCTTTCCCTGCCACTCTGTGTCCCTGTGCTCCATTAGAGAATAAAGCGATAGCCGAGGGAGCTCAGTGTCCATTACCTCCCGGCAAAGTGATGTGAGGGAAAGCTGAAAGTTCATGAACCCTCTTCAGGTAAAACTCTTCCAAGTTTTTTTTAAATGCAGTGTTTTTCTGTAGATCTCAAGATAATGAGTGTTGCTTCTGGATGGAGGAAAGTAGTACCAATCAAACTAAATAACTATAAGATTGGTAGGTAGATTGGGTACTTTACATCCCTTTCTATACAGCTAAGGCTATATGCTCACGGCCATTTGACAAACCAGTTGTGAAGAAAACCCTCCAGGACCTCTACCGTGCCAAGCTGATGTTATGACCTCTAGACCACGGAGGCAATAAGATTAAAGGATTAGTTCAGTGGTCAAGCATGTCCATCTCATATAAAGGATTAGTTTACCGGTCAAGCAAGTCCATCTTATATGAAAGAGGACTTCAGAAGAACCAAAATGGCACAGAAAGCATTCAAATATCTTATTTCATTAAGGAGAATTTAAGTTTCAAGTTTGGATTCATTTGTGTAAGAACATCTGAAATCAGAGAGCTGTGACATCACAGCCTCAGATTCCTCAGAAACTTTATGTATTCTATCACATTTGTCCTGCAATTTTGTGGCTTAAAATCATGGGATATGTCAGAAGAGTAGTTGAACAAAATCTGATAAAGGTAATTATAATTTACCACCGTAAGAAAGTATGAGGGCAAATAATTCAAAGAGTTAAAAAGTTGTATAAATTTTCTTTATAATACTTAACATTTCTTAAGAATGTGAGGATCAGGGTGCCAGCTTTCCATAGTAGACTTACTACACCAGTCATTTCATTCACAGATTAGACAGGGCTTTCAATTTGAATTTAAATTTTTTCCCTTAAGGAATACATTTTAAATGCTTTCTTCACCATTTTGTTTCCTTTCAAGTCCTCTTTCATATACGATGGACCCATGAACTAATCCTTTAAATAAAGACAATGAAAGAAAACAATAAGAAATAAAAGGGTAGGGATGGATAAAAAAAGAGGTGGAGATAGGAATGAATGTTTTTTAATATTTGCTCGGGAGAGGGCCCTTATAATTAGGCTCTCGGAGAATTTTTGGTGGCCTTTGCTACTACAAAAGGGAGAAATGAAAAGGCATACCTGATGCTCTGGCTCCACCAAACGGTTGCTGATTGACCACAGCACCAGTGGACTTGTCGTTGATGTAAAAGTTACCGCATGTATCTCTCAGGGCAGCATGTGTCTCTTCAATCGCTTTGCTGGGAGAAAAAAAATAAAATGGTGCAGGAAGTGCTTTAAAAGTCATATTCCTTTAAGGAGAGATTCAAGTTTAAAGTTCAAATAGATTTGTAGATGAGAAAAGTTAGATTATGTGGAACATTGCAGCTGTACATTTCTCAAAACTATGTTTTTTGTTTGTTGGTTTGATGAGGGCTTAAAGGCACCACGACAGCGAGGGTCAAATTGTGCCTGAAAGCTTAGATCATTTCAGAGGTAGAAAGGAAAGAAAACAGGTGGAGATTATGGTTTTTGACAATGTAAAGTGTGTTGCACATATTGTAACTAGGAGTTGCTTTATGGCCAGTGAAGTCAATTGGTACAGTCAATATGTAAGGCAGGTAAAACCAACATTTAAGACTCATTTCAGCAGAACTAAAATGTTTACATAGAAACTTATCCCACAAACATGATTATTAAAGAATAAATTCTTACATGAAACTTAAACAAAAAGAGGTACCGTATTCCACATATTAAGCACTCCTGCTATAATAAGCACCCACCCAATATTTTCTGACTGAGAACATAATTCATTTGATTAATTTCAAGACTTTAAAGAACAAAAAAAAAACTCCACTTTTCTGCATAGCTACAAAATATATTTTACCCATTAAATAATTTTTATTATAAACAATTTTATTCATTATACAAATTATATATAATTATAAAAAATAACCTTATTAATAAAACAGGGTTAAGTTATAATTAATCGAGGGTTATCAGGGAAGCTGGTTGACTGAATATCAGTGGATGCTCTCGGCCAGACCTGGATAAAAGCCTTGATCTCAGCAGTTCTAACCACATGAAAAATAAAAGCCTTGATTCCAGCACTTATAACCGCAGGAAAAATAAAAGACTTGATTCTAGCAGTTATAACCGCATGAAAAATAAAAGCCTTGATTCCAGCAATTCTAACCGTATGAAAAATAAAAGCCGTAATTCCAGCAGTTATAACCGCATTAAAAATAAAAGCCTTGAGATTCAAGCAGTTATAACCGCATGAAAAATAAAAGCCTTGATTCCAGCAGTTATTATAATCGCATAGGAATAAGCAGGAGGAATGTTGTTTTTTTCATTTAAAAACTATATTATTATTATCATTTTCATTTCTTGAGTAAGCAACAATATATGTGGTAAAAAGTTAAAGGATCACTTTAGTGGTCAAGTATGTTCCTCTAATATGAAAGAGAACTCTAAAGGAAACAAAATGGTGAAGAAAGTGGTATTCAAAAATCTTATTCCATTAAGGAGATATTTATGTTTAAAGTTTGGTATTATTTGTGAAGAAACGATTGAAATTGGACTACTTGTGATGTCATAGCCTCAGAATCCTCAAGTCTTTATGTATTCTATCATATTTTGTCCTGCCATTTTGTGACTTAAAAACGATGAAATATGTCAAAAAAGTAGTAAAACTGAATCTAGGAAGGGTATTTATAATACACCACCTGAAGAAAGTTTGAGGGAAAATAATGTAAATAGTGAAAAAATTAAATACACTTTCTTTAAAATACATAAAGACTTTGAGAAATCTGAGGCTGTGACATCACAAGTAGTCTGATTTCAGTCATTTCTACAGAAATGATACCAAACTTTATAAAGTTGAATATCTCCTTAACGGAATAAGATTTTGTGATGATTTCTTCAACATTTTGTTTCTTTTGAAGTCCTTCATCATATAAGATGGACATGCTTGACCACTGAACTAATCCCTCAAAGTTTCGGCCACGATGTTTGGGGATCATTGCTCTAATGTTTGCTGGTGAGGTTTAATGTCACCATGACAACGATGGTCAAATTGTGCCTGAGAGATTAGATTATGCAAGAGATGAAAAGAGAATGGAGAAGATGGGTCGAGTGCAGAAGGTAGGTATAAGCTTGGAGAAGGTTGTAAGAACGTCCCCACACATATTTGTGCGATGAATAGTACATTAACTTGGGAAAGAGGGAACATGTGTGAGCATATAAAGATGTATGCACTACAGTAATTTTATTTGTCGTGATTTTTTGTGGGAAGGTTTTTAACACCTTTTATCAGAAGAGTGGGAAATTTTGTAATTTATTCCAACTCCTCCCTCGGCAATCCCTCGATCTGGTCCCTCAAACTCTATGGTTAATCCAAGGCAATGCAATATGAATAATAGGTTAACTGTTAATTCATCTACAAATGAAACATTAGGTCTTACTCGTCCTCGGCAAAGATAGCACCGGTGAGAGCAAACGGTGAAGTTTCATCGAGCAACTCTAGCACCTCAGAGTATTTATCGTCTGGGTAGACGTACAAGGTGATGACAGGACCAAAGATCTCCTCCACCATCATTTTGTCTTTGGGATCTGTTGATTGGTAGATGGTTGGTTCCACGAAGAAGCCCTTGCTGTAAGTAAAAGATCGGGTAAAGAAGGTTGGAAGATTAAAATAGATAAATTGTTGGTACCACCATGGATTAATAAATATCTCCATGGTACCACATAGGAGGTCACTGGTTGAAAATATGAGGTGAAGTGGGTTGGTATGAATGATGCATTAAAAGTAGAGAGAAACACATAGTTCAACTACCTGAAAAAGAAATAAGGGGTACAGTAGGTTAAAAGATGTAAAAACAAGGTACTACAGAATACCTCTTGTTGAATTGAAATAAAAGATGCCTTAAACATATATTACGCCATGTTGTTGAATTAAAATATGGGGTTAAGTAGATATGCAGGATGCATTAAGTTAGACAGATACCCATATTACCCCAGGTTGTTGAATTAAAATATGGGTAAAGTAGATAAGCAGGATGCATTAAATTTACCCGCTAAAGCGTAGCGGGATATTTACTGAGTTATACTTACCTTCCATGCTATTAATATATGCAATCTGGTCACATGACCTGATTCTAACGCACTTCTAACCGACCCTAAGAAAAACAGTAACCAGCCAGGCCCTAACCTCCCTAATACCACTGTACTACCACTTCACTCAACCTTCCACCGAGGCCTGAACGAGAGGGGGGCGGGGATGCATGGAAGGTAAGTATAACTCTAAGTAAATATCCCGCTTTACGCTTAGCGGGGTAAATTTACTTCAAGTTATACCTTACCTTCCATGCTATTAATATATGCAATCAGATTGCAACCGAGGAACGGAAGGAAGGGAGTTCAGACCGAAGCACATTTTTTTTTTTTTAATGGCTGGTACTAAACTCGCACTAGTCGAAAACCCACGGAAGGGACGAAAAACCTTCTCCTCTGAAGGATGAAAGACCTCAAGAGTGGGAAGAAGTAAAACATAGTAAACCACGTCGAGTACAGTCAAACCGAACAAGGCACCATTCGTGACAATAACGGAGGCAAACACGAAAGCACCTGAGCGAAAAGCCCAGAAAAACAAGCCAACCGGAAGAGCGTTTGGACACAAGTACATGTAAAGCAAAGTGTCTACAAAAAACGCCATAAACCACACGGATTAGTCACGAGACGGAACGGCGAGAAAAAACTACGATCGGGAACGGCGTGTACCAACAAAAAGCGAATTGAAGAAATCCGGACAAGGGAAAAATTCGTTAGCGCGTAACAGCGTAAGAGCAAAAGCTAGCGGGGAACACGAGCGTCGAAAAGTAAGTCAGACCCAAAACAAGAGAAAACCGCGGCGTTTCTCGAACGGGCGAGAGATCCCGCGTGAATAGAGGTGATGCCCGAACCGAGTGCATACCGCGGCGTTCTATGAACAGTGCAGACTACTTTAAAAGAAAGTCACTGGGCGATCTATCGGAGGAAAATGTCCCATGACACACTACGAAGAGATCGCCGTGTAACTTGCAGGGTCGCGAGTCAAAGACCGTAGACCCCACTGGAAAAACCCGGTGGATAGCTGCAAGTTATCCCAGAGCTCATGACTGAACCAAGCTGGAGAGGGCCCACCTCCACAACGGGAGAGGGGTGAACAACCTCTCAGAAAGGCCATGCTACGTCGAGGAAAAGCGGGCTAAGGCCACACCCTCAAACGAGCGCTCCGGGACGGAGATGCAGTCGCCGGAGCCGGGAAAGAGACAAAAATCGTCCCTGACCCGAGGCTCGTGAATGCGGGAAGCCTGCAAGGTCTTGAGCAGCCAAAATTGTCCTGCGCCGAGACGAGCGGAACGATTCCAGAACTCTTGAGGTCCGTACCTCTCTGTCGAAAAGGAGACCACAACAGTGGTGCAAAAACGGCGGGAAACTGAAAAACCTCGCTCAGCACTAGCGGTAAAAGGTGAACGAAAAACCCGCCATTCTGCCTGTCATAAGGGGTCACAAGAAAAGTGCCCCTACCTCGATCAAGAAGCCTCCGTCGGCACCAACGGTGAAATCTAACGGGTGAAAACCTCGTTCCGTACACCAGGTGGGAGCACCCGAACCACCACCAAAGGGGGCGGCCACCGACTGAACGTGTAAAGCTGAGGTACGGAACGACACCACCTGCAGTCCAGAAAAGACTGCCGACCCTGAGCAAAGGTTGTTTAAACCTACTAACCAAAAATCAAAGGCTAGCAAAATAAAAAGGCAGGCCGTTAATATAAAACGTATACAAGAAGGGCTGCCAACCGTGTAAGGCTATGTAGCTGTGAGACGGTATAGGTCGTAAAACCGCGGAGCCGTACAACATAGTCGACGGCACCCAAGCGGGGTCTGAAAACTGTAGCAGTTGCGGAACCGCGAAGCTCCAGGCCACACCTATCAACAGCGAAACTTGTCAAAGAAGTTGACTGGAAAAAGTGTTAACGTACTACGTATAGTAACAAGCTGGAAACCGTGGAGCCTACGGCGACGGGTGTGGAGAACACTAATACCGTATGTCTGTACGGGCAGTTAAGTAACAGGCCGTAAAACCGCATGGAAACAGCTTTAAGAAGGTGTTAAAGTATGGAATGAACCATACGCCCCGTTGTTGGTAAGAGCTACCCCAAACGTGAGGTTGTCTATCAAAAGGCCACCTATTGTCAAGAAAAATATCCTTCATGGAGTTAATATTGACAAGGGGGTGTAACGTACTCGTCAACCGTATGAGTCATACACCCCAGCACTGGGGAAGAAATCACGAAAGAGTTGGCGTCCTGTGTATACTACGGACCGTTAATTCCGTTAAACACCCTGCACCACGGAGCTGAGAAGCGGCGTGGCTACTGGGGACTTACGCCCGTACAAAGTATGCAACCCGTTAGGTATTATAGATCCAGTATGGGTCTACAAAGGCGTCAGCATGACAAGAAAAACCACTAGTCATCCGCCAACCTCGTCGCTGTGCCAAGGAGCAAAAAGCTGCGTGGCTCACGCGAGGGGACAACTGATGCGTGTCCCGAGCGTAGTAACTATCAGTACAAAAGAACCGTCTGGGTCGGCGATAAGCGTTAACATACTACATCTGTAACGTGAGTCGTTATCTCAGTATACTTCTATGCACCACGGGGCCACCGGTAAGTGGCTCGCCGTAGGGAAGATGTACTCAGTGCGCGTTCCCGTTGAGAATAGCTAAAATATACTGGGGCCGTAAGAATCGGAGGAGTTCACGTGCTCACGCAAGCTATCTGAGTCGTAAACTTAGTTTGTTTCATCACGACTCGAGACCGGTAGCTGCGTGGGAAGAGGGACTACCGTCGTATTCAGTGCGTGTCGGTAAGAGAAACGGCCGCGAACTCTGTAGTTCATGGCTACTGGTCCTCTACCACACAGCCGCGCAGCTGGTGTAGGCCGTTAACTCCGTTTGTATAAAATCACACGGAGCCGCGTGGCGCCAGCTACGCGTGGGGACTGCCGTCGAACGCTAAAAGCGTCCCAGCAAGAAAAAGCGACCGCGGAACACTGCAACACGCCTAACGGCCCAATATCCCGGTTCCGTTACCGGGTTTATCGTGCGGTGTACGTAAAACCGCGTTAAAAACTGTAGAATGTGAACTGAAGGTCTTCGACGCAAGAACCATATTCAGAGTAGTTTAAACGATCGTGAAACTACGTAACACGGAGAAAATAGCTCGTGATGGTATGCCTTCCGTAAAGAAGGAATTCGTATCACCCGAGCGCTAGGCCTCGAAACCGAGCAAGCGCTAGCACGCGACACATCCTGGGGCGTGACGTGCGACAAACGGGGACTCGTCCCGTGTCCAGAAACTGGTGAAAAACTCGCGGAACCGGGACGTTCAACGCGAAAATCTCACCAAGTCAGCTCCACGGACGTGGAGATCTCCTAAGATTGTAACTCTCACCTGACCATGTAGCTAAAAAGCTAAAGGGTATACTACGGGTGTGACGTGCGTTACCTCGCTGCAGAACTATGCAGCCCTACGGACATCCCATGCCCCGTGCGGAGCCGCCCGGTGTTATGCGGACCCTTACGGGGCCGTGAAAACAAGCTGTGGGGCTGTATGGAACCGATCACCGGGCCGTCACGGACCCTAATGAACCCGTGCAAGTAATCCAATGGCTCTACAACTAGCCATAAAAAGGGTACTAACTCACGTATGACCCCGTGGGCGCCGCCTCTTGTGGGCCTACTGGTCCCATCGCGGAACCGAGGACCACAGCGGTGTACGGGTTTGAACATGTCGATAACACCAAAGCGCAACCTAAGAAGCGTTTACATGCGACGCATCGCAGGACACACAAAGGCGCGTAACGCACCGACACTAGGACCTACCCTTCGTTAACCGATGATATAGGTGCAAAACATCGCGAAACTGTAACGTTCAACGCGGAAAAATCCTACAGAGGCAGTTCACACGGCCGTGAAAACAGCGTAGCTAATGGCTACAGAGACGGGAAGAAAATAGCTCGTGATGCTATACTTCCCGTGAAGATTGTCACCTATCCCTGACCAAGTAGCTTCCTAGCTAGCGGACTCAATTTCGGGGTTCATCGTGACAGTGTCGTTATCCCGTTAAAAAACTCTGAAGTCGTACAGGCCTGTACGATCTAGAGAAGCGTTTGCACGCTATGCATAGCGGGACCTCTTAGGTGCGTAGCGTGCATCGGCCGCTGGAGGCCTGTCCTCCGTGCCTATGATACAGGTGAAAGTAATTGCGGAACTGTAACGTTCAACGCGGATAATCGTATTAATGGTGTTCACATGATGCGTGGAACTGCGTAGCTAATGGCTACGGAACCATGAAGAGAATAGCTCTCACGGTGCTATACTTCTCGTGAAGATTATCACTTGTCACCTGGCCACATAGCTCGTAGCTAGTGGGTGCATATCCGGGTAAATCGTGCGATATCCCTTACAAAGCTACGGAGCCGTCAGCATCTGAACACCGGAGCCGCACTCTCTCGGTCGCACCCTGAAAATACCAGTCGCGTGGAGTCTGTGCTCCGACCACGCCGCTTGAACCCAATCGCTGCAAAGAGTACAAAGAATGGACTCGCAGCATAATCTGCACGCGTAACGCGTGAGATGGATGTGACCGGGCGTAAATCAAAGAAGCGTTAGCACGCCACGCCGGGACATCAAGGGTGTGTAGAGCATCGACACTTTCGCGCAGACCTGTCCTCTATGTCCATGATACTGGTGAAAATAATCACGGAACTGTAATGTTCAACGCAGACAATCTTAATTGCGTTACGCATCGAGTCGTGGAACTGCGTAGCTAATGGCTCTGGGGACCAAGAAGGAAATAGCTGTCGTGATGCTATACTTCTTGTAAAGAAAGTCATCTGTCACCCGACCACGTAGCATAGTAGCTAGTGGGCGTATAACCGTTAACCGTGCGATTATGTACGCTATCCCGTTAAAAATAAGTTCCGCTCACTGGAGCTGTCAATGGAACCGAAAGGACCCGTGGCGCGACCGTGGAATCGTATGGAAGCGTGCGGACCCGTAAACACGGGCCGGAACCGTCCAATGGAACCCGTGCGGACCCGTAAAACACGGACCGTGGAACCGTCACGGACCCGTAAACATGGGCCGTGGAACCGTATGGAACCGCCCGTAGCCTTTGGCTACAGGACCAAGAAAGAAAAATAGCTGTCTCAATGCTATACTTCCCGGATTAACCGTACAGTGTCGTCTTTCAAGAGCGCTCCGCTGAGAGTGGGCGGCGGCCCCGCCTCCCTGGCTTTGGGCCTGGGTGGCGGGAAGACGAAGAGGGCCTATCAGACCGTCGCTTCTCCACTTTCTCCGCCGCTCTTTGAAAGGACCGGTCGCGGTGGAGTCTGTGCTCCGACCACGCCGCTAGGTCCCAATCGCTGCAAAGAGTACAAGGATTTGACTCACAGCATAATCTACACGCGTAACACGTGAGATTGATGTCACCTGAGCGTAATTTAAAGAAGCGTTTGCACGCTACGCATGGCGGGACATCCTGGGTGTGTAAAACATCGACACTCGGGGACCTGTCCTCCATGTCCATGATACTGGTGAAAATAAATACGGAACTAAACGTTCAACGTAGAGTCTTAATTGCGTTCACACGAGCCGTGGAACTGCGTAGCTGATGGCTACGAGACCAAAAAGAACAATAACTGTCAATGCTATACTTCTAGCCAAGAATGTCACCTGTCACCTGACCACGAAGCTATGGTAGCTAGTGGGCGTATAGCCGGAGTAACCGTACGGTGTACGTTGCCCCGCTATATACTGACCCGTAAACCCGGGCCGCGGAACCGTCCAATGAAACCGACCGCCCCGTTACAACGGGCCGTGGAACCGTCTCTATGGAACCGTCCAACGGTACCGCCCAATACCCGAACACGGGCTGCGGAACCGTATGGATCACGGAACCGTATGGAACCGTCTCTATGGAACCGTCCAACGGTACCGCCCAATACCCGAACACGGGCTGCGGAACCGTATGGAACCATCTAACGGAACCGTCTCTCTCTACGGAACCGTCTCTCCACGGAACCGTCTCTCTCTATGGAACCATTTCTCTTTACAAAACAGTCTCTCTCTCTACGGAACCGCTTCTCTTTACGGAGCCGTCTCTCTCTCTACGGAACCGTTTCTCTTTACGGAACCATCTCTCTCTCTTTATACGGAACTGTCTCTTTTTACGGAACTGTCTCTCTCTCTACGGAACCGTCTCTCTACGGAACCGTTTCTCTTTACACGGAACCGTCTCTTTTTACGGAACCGTCTCTCTCTCTCTACGGAACCGTCTCTTTTTTTTTACGGAACCATCTCTCTCTCTCTATGGAACCGTCCAACGGAACCGCTAATCCCAGCACTTGGGCTGCGGAACCGTATGGAACCGTCCAACGGAACCGTATCTCTCTCTCTACGGAACCGTCCAACGGAACCGCTAAACCCAGCACTTGGGCTGCGGAACCGTATGGAACCGTCCAACGGAACCGTACTAACCCGTAAACGGGTCTCTTTTCAACTTAAGCGACGCTTTTGACGCCCCTAAGAAGTTATCTCTCTCTCTCTCTCTCTCTTACCTTACCGCTCTAGGCGCAACGCCACTAAGAGCTTAATCTTCTCTCTCTCTCTGAACTTTTTTAACTCTAGGTGGCGTTCACTTGGAACGTCACCTAAGGCGCAACGCCACTGAGTTAATCATTCTTGATAAAATTCCTGAAAAGAGAAGAACGAGTATCCATGCATACATACACAAATACGGTAAGCAACTATGACCCTACGATCACGCTAAAGAGAGACGAGGCATAGCAGATAAATACAGCAAAGAAAATTTTTAAACAGAAAAATTTCTATCTGGAAAATTCTTAAAAACCGAGAAAACGATCCAACGTAAAGACTTTACAAGCGCCGGGGTAACGTGGAAAATGCCAACCACTGAGTACTTGATGTCTGTAAAGATAAAAAGAAAAGATTAGTTTCCCTTTAAATGAGACGTCGGAGAGACCCCCTCCCGGTCTCTCCAACGCCCCAAAAATCAAGCTTGAAAATTAACAACTTTGTCTCTAATTTATGTAAGAAAAATGAAAAAATTCATATGCTGGTAACGCTAATACAAAAATAAGCTCTCTTGTAACAACTGTAGCTCCTTGGAGAAGCTCGGAGCAGACTCCCCGAACACCCGACGGAGACGTCGACCCAATGCGCATGCGCCAAAATCAGAAAAAGAAATTGACCTAATGCATACGAGAACTTGTACTGAGATATCCGAACGAGCTAATACATATGCATAGCATAACGCTAGGCTAACCTCATGGAAGGGCGGGGCCGAGGGTGAAAAACACTTAAACCCCGGAGCAAGAGGTCCCCTAGACAGGCACACGTGGTGCTCTAGGACCTAAAAACACCCGCCACGAGAGTAGGTCGCTCTCGAACTAGCCACTCGCTTTGTACGAATGGAGACAAAAA
Organism: Chiridota heheva; assembly: GCA_020152595.1. NCBI lineage: Eukaryota > Metazoa > Echinodermata > Holothuroidea > Apodida > Chiridotidae > Chiridota > Chiridota heheva. Next base: position 1,134,439 of record JAIGNY010000077.1, on the reverse strand, counting down.
CCGTTAACCTAAGTGTAGGCTACACGGGTAAAGTCGTGTAGGTCGGCCGAAGAAATCTCGGACCCATGGCTACCTCACCCTTATCTCGGAAGACTTGAAAAGGCGAGCCAGATGAGAAAGGGCAGCGTAAAAACCCTCCAGGTAGATGCTGCCGAAGAGAAAAGAGTTAGAAAGGTTAATTATTAATAAAATAAAAATGACCAGTTTTCAGCGATGTTAGTGACAACAACGCTGAAAAAGAGTGAAGTGGTAGTACAGTGGTATTAGGGAGGTTAGGGCCTGGCTGGTTACTGTTTTTCTTAGGGTCGGTTAGAAGTGCGTTAGAATCAGGTCATGTGACCAGATTGCATATATTAATAGCATGGAAGGTAAGGTATAACTTGAAGTAAATTACATAGATACCCATATTACCCCAGGTTGTTGAATTAGAATATGGGGTGAAGTAGATAAGCAGGATGCATTGAATTAGATACAGATACCCATATTACCCCAGGTTGTGGAATCAAAATATGGGTAAAGTAGGCTACAAGATGCATCAAAATAGATACATTGTTGTTATCACATAAGTATAACTTTCTGAATTGAAATATGGGGTCAAGATGCAATAAGAAAAATAAATAGTTAATTCCACACAACGTTTGCTGAAATGAAAATATCATAATTTTAGTTATATAAGAATAATCAATGTACTGCACCTTAATTGTGATATTATAATGGCATAAGCCAAAACAATTTTAGAAATGGAGTAGACGGTCAATAAGTTTAGTGTAAAATGCGGCAATCAGATTGGGGAAATCTTTAAAAAAAATTGTTGTTATTCTTTTGGACCATTATTATATTTGCATGCTGTCTTTTTTGTATATGGATCTGTCAATCAAGTATTTCAAGGTTTTTGTTTTTTTCCAATGGGGGAGGGACAGGTCTGGGAATGTATCCCCAGCCTTGTACACTTACAATTGAAGCCTAATAAAAAGATACCCCCTTCCTTCCTTCCCCCCAAAATGTATTGAATGAAAGCTTGCATTAACAGATCTCCGTGGTGTAGTGGTTAGTGCTTTGTCCTCTCACCCGCACGTCCCAGGTTCGTATCCCGGTGGGTCTGCAACCAGTGAGTTCACAACTGGTTATCAAAGGCCATGGCCATCTTAATATAGTGTCCAGCACTGGATGCTTTCGGGACGTTAAGCCTTGCTATGCTATTAAGTTGAAAGTATGCGCTATATGGTTTGGTTTGTTGATGTTTATTGGCACCGCGGCAGACAGAGTCAAATGTGCCAATAGGGTGTCAATAAATAATGGTGTAAGAGTAAGGATAGTGAGGAGATGGAAGATTTGTAAGGAAGATAAAGGGAAAAAGCTGAATGTGGGAGAAAATTTTAGGTGAAAAGAAAGGGGTATGTAAGCTTAGGTGAAGAAGGGGAGGAGATTATATGTGGTGGAAGAGGTTGCTGTTGCGGAGGAAGTTGATGATGTTTGAGAGAGAATTGTTTCCAAATAGGTCCGAGATTGAGGAGAGTGAGGAGAGGAGAGATCTGGAGTTCTGGTATAGGGGACGGATTAAGAAAATATGCTTGATGGAGAGATCGATGTTGCAAGTGGGGCAGAGAGGGGCAGGGAAGCCGGATAAGATATGGGAGTGGGTAGTTATATGAACAAAATATTTACATATCAAAAATATGAAGCATTCTTCTTTTTACACATCAAATTATACAGCAGACATTCTGGGGTAAAATGAATTTACTTAAGTTGCTGAAAGTAGGGGAATATTTCATTTAATGTTGCACGGTACTTAAATTTCTTGGTACCGGTTCTGTACTGCCAAATGGTACCGGTATTACCGAAGCACCAAGTATCTTAACAGGTGACTAACCAAAAGTAGCAAATATGAAATATAACTTAGCACCATGGAATTGTACACCAAAAGAAATTCCCACTTTACAAGGGCTTCCGTTTAAAAACTAAAGCGTACATATACACATAATTTCTAATTCAATAAGATAAAACAAATCGCCCAATCACACCCCCAGAATCCCTGACATTCTGTTTGTTAACACAAGTTTACAACTTGCATTGAAAGTTTATTCAACTCTAAATTCATGCACTTTTTTCAATTCAGATACATCCATTTGTTACTGTGGGTAAATACATATTTCAACACTAATCACGTTCGTATATGAACAGAATTTACCCCATTGTAATAATATGCAAGTCTTGCAGTGATTTTCGCATACATGTGCATAATTGGCCGAAAGTGTTATCATTTTAACCGTCAGTATTTTCCAAAGGAGCAAGAACAACACAGTGTAGGCCTACTCTAGCAAAACTTTCAAAAAAGTTACGGGGCAAAATGAAAATATAAAATACTGATTGACTTCTCAAAATCATTTCCAATTTCTTAGTCTGGTCATGCCTTTTGGGGCTTCTAGTATTAAGTAAAACCTCTGTGATTCTGTTCACCAATGACTTGGGACTGTTTTGTACACAAATCAACATTAACTGTACACATTGCAGCTGATACACTAAAGTAGCAATGCTTTATGGCAGTCCTCGAAACTTTTGAAAATACAAAATAAATTTAAAACCATAAACAAAATGGATGGGGTTTATTTTTTTATATTTTAAACTGCCCTTTCGTATCGAAAGAAAAATTTACTCAAAATGTTCAACACTTTGGTGAAATTGCAACGTTTATTTATTGACTGAAGCGATTCTCAGACAAAAGTGAATGCATAGATGTCTTTTCAAAAGAATTATATTCTTATGAAATATTCTTGTTACGATAGTACTCAAAATTTGCTATTGTATCGTAGCGTAGATGGAGCTGGAAAAAATATCATTTGCTCTTGTACCGTAGCGTAGACGGAGCTGGAAAAAATATCATTTGCTATTGTACCGTAGCGTAGACAGAGCTTGAAAAGATATAATTTGCTATTGTACCGTAGCGTATATGGAGCTGGAAAAAATATCATTTGCTATTGTACCAGCATAGATGGAGCTAGAAAAAATATCATTTACTATTGAACCGTAGCGTAGATGGAGCTGGAAAAAATATTATTTACTATTGAACCCTAGCATAGATGGAGCTGGAAAAAATATCATTTACTATTGAACCGTAGCGTAGATGGGGCTGGAAAAAATATAATTTGCTAATGTACCGTAGCATAGACGGAGTTGGAAAAAATATCATTTGCTATTGTACCGTAGCATAGACGGAGCTGGAAAAAAAAAAACGGTTCCGGCGGTTATAACCGCAGGTAAATTGGGAATTCGCGGGGAAGAAAAAAAAATCCTGATTTTTTTTTTTTATTAATTTCTTGAGTGAACAACAGCATATATGGTAAATATATGCTCTATACCATTCCCATGTAATTGTGATGAAAAGTACATTCATTGCGAAAGAGGGAAGTATCTAAAGATGTACTCACTAAATTAATATTATTTCTGTCGTGATTTTTGGTGGGAGGATCTCTGACACCTTTATTCAGAACTGTGGGAATTTTTTTAATTCCATCTACACTGTAAATCTATTATCAAAAAACGTACCTGCCATCATACTTGCCCCCTGTAATCGTAATCAGATTAGGAGAAGCGTTTGCATAGTCAATGTATCCAGTGATGTCATCAAAGGCCTAAAGTAAAAGACAATTAATTTACATGTGGTAATAGTGCTAGAATTGTATTGGTATTGATCTGCTCACAATCTTTGAAGCTGCATGGCAATGTAAATGAATCTAAATAGTATCTGTTGATAAAAGTGATCTTGCAATATTTGTTTAAAAAAAAAAAAAAAAAAATTGTTAATACAACCTTCCTTTTTCATATTTCAGCCATTTAATCATCTTTACTTCACATTCACTAATAAACAGGAACAACTAATTGTTAATGATACATTTATCATGCCTTGTGAATCAGATATATAGTGACATTGTTTTAAATGTTTAAGCTAATGTATCTAACACTAAAATCAGGCCAATTTTCAAAGCCTAATGTTATAAAATGGTCACAAAATTCACAAAAGTAAATAATAACACATTTTGTCCAACAGTTATATGAAGTGGAATTTGATGAAATTGTGAAATTTCATCATTCTATATCACAGGCGTTAATAGGGAAAACCATGATATGATAATAACAACAACAATAAAAACTAGTAATTAAGCTCTCTGTACATGCATACCTCCGCCCGCTTGATAATTCCAACATGCCTACAATTTGGTAAATCCTACACCCACTAAGTTTACTCCCAAATCTCTTCCTCACATTTGATCAGTATTTGCCATTTGCATTTTAGACACTTGACTGAATTTATTGTTCAGCACACTCCATTGAAAAGTTGCAAATAGAAGTCTTCACAGATCTCATCCCAAAACATCCCCACCCCTCCATTTGTGCCCTTCTTCTGTTCCCATATGTCCCAAATTGTAATCACCTCTTCCTTAAGCAGCAGACACAACACACACAAAATATAATCCAAATCCAATCATCAGTTCTTGAAAACATAACCTCGGTTCAACTTTGTTGGCGTTGGGGGAGGTAATAATACATGTTGTCTTTACTCGCTGATGCGAGGAGGGGGTCTTCCATTACTTATTTATATGATTCTCCCATATGTAAGGGACATTCTTGCATCAAAAACAAAGCTTTGTAAAAACTAAATATCTCTTACCTGTTTGTTAATTACTGCTGAGAAGAAGGTGTCGTTCTCCAAAGGCTGTAAAAGAAAAAAGCAAGTTGTCATCAAAAAATAGCGTTATGTAACAATTAAATACAAGTTCGTTCCTTCCAGGCCAAAAAAGGCTCATACAGGCCAGTGCTTATTCCTGGTTTTCTTGTTGGTGCAAGTAGATGAGGGTATTTTGACTCCCCCTGGATGGGACACCACTCCATTGTAGGCAAACTCCCCACCAAGATATTAATACCCAAGTGGACTAGAGCAATCACAAATGAAGTATCTTGTTTAAGAAGACAACGGTGGTAATTCAACACCTTCAAAGTACGAGTCAGCACTTTGCTACTGAGCTCATAGCTCTAAAGGTCAATGCACTCCTGCAGATAATTGGTGTATTACAAAAAGTTTTTTAGTATCTTAGTATCCTTTTCAGCATCCCAGCATTAATTGATAAAAGTTTTGAGTATTTTTGTGTACATATTGCAGTGTGTGACAGGGAAAACTAGTCAAAATTTGTATATGATTCTTTATATCTCTTTCCTTAATTTAAGTCATATTAAGATTTGAGTGTAACAAAAACTTTGAACGGTAGATACCGTCATGTTTTGCATGCCCATGCAAATTGACACCCATATCATATGACCCTGACAATTATAAAAATGGCATCTCATGTTCCACATGGCATCCCATGTTCCACATGGCATCCCATGTTCCATATGGCATCCCACCCCATGTCCCACATGACATCCCATCCCTTGTACAATGGCATTCCACCATATCTCCCACAACGCATCACACCCCATGTTGTATATGACATCCCATCCCAACCCTTGTCCCATGTGGCATTCCACGATATGTCCCACATGACATCCCATCCTACGACCCACATGGCATCCCACCCTATGTCCCACATGGATCCCATCCCATGTCCCAAATGACATCCCACCCCATGTCTCACATGGCATCCATACCATGTCATGTCCCATGTGGTATTTCACCATATCTCCCACATGGCATTCCACCATACAGTATGTCTCACATGGCATTGTACCATATGTCCCACATGGCATCCCTCCCTATGACCCACATGGCATCCCACCCTATGTCCCACATGGATCCCATCCTACATGTATGTCCAACATTAATCCAACAGTATGTACCACATGACATTCCTCCCTATGTTCCACATGACATCACTCCCTGTGTCCCACATGGCATCTCTCCCTATGTCCCCCATGGCATCCCACCTTATGTCCCACATCAGTGGCTTCTCACCTAATGTCCCACATGGCATCCTACCTTATGTTCCACATGGTATCCATCCCAATGACATCCTACTTTATGTCCCACATGGCATCACATTCCATGTCCCCATGGCCTCCTACCCTATGTCCCACATAGCCTCCTACCCTTTGTCCCACATAGCCTCCTACCCTTTGTCACACATAGCCTCCTACCCGATATCACACTCTGTGTTACATATGGCACCCCACCCCATGTCCCACATGGCACCCCACCCCATGTCCCACATGGCATCCCACCCCATGTCCCACATGGCATCCCACCCCATGTCCCACATGACATTCCACCCTATGTACCGCATGACATTCCACCCTATGTCCCACATGGCATCCCACCCCATGTCCCACATGACATTCCACCCTATGTACCGCATGACATTCCACCATATATCCTACATGGCATAGAAAATTAAATGGCATTGAATTCAAAGTTTGGATTGAGCATAAACATATTGTTGGCATGAAACTTTTACTACAGAAAATGCATCAACGTTAAGAGTGAAGGATTTTTTTAGGAAAAAAATTATATCAATAAGGAATATTCAAACAGGGGTACGTTTTATATAAAGATTGTTTTTGGTCCTGATGTAACTTAATTTAAGCATAGCTGAAGGTCTTTTCCTAAGTTTGGTATATGAGTGTGGGTGGAGAAGAGAGGGGGGGAGGACAAAAGGATATTCATTATGCCAACATTTTTCGTTATCAGAGTTTATATCAACATTATATGTTTTCACAGCATTAAAAAGCTTTGGCCATATTTGATTAGAATAAGTATAGTTATATAATATTATAGTTATAGTTAGCGTCGACTGTAATTTCAATCCTTTTTGTGGCCCATTGTGTAAGAGATGTTTTGTTTGAAACTGACTGACAAACTGAAAGCTGTTGTAAAATGGTCCATATTGCATTGATACATTTTACTATAAAACGACAGTGAATCTTTACTTGAAAGAATGTTATATGGACATTTAACAGTATCAAAGCAACACTACAATTGAAAGATACATGCAAAATGTTTTCTAAATACTAACATGTCTCCCATTTACCAGAAATTGTTTAAAAAATGTATGTTAGTGAACCGTTGTGATACTTTCAATCACATCTGCCCACACATTTAACAGTGCACTAAATGCTACAACAACTACATTATGACATGAGATATATTCTCTTTTATCTTTAAGCATCTCACTCACCAGCAAATACAAGGGATTATGCACAGGGAAAAGTATCCCCCCTACATCCCCGATGCCTTCAACACTTATTAATTTTGAAGAAAGTAAAAATATATATTTCAGTTGCCCCCACCCCCCACTCCATTTTTTCACCTTTTTTTTATGCCAAGCCACTGAGTATCATTATAGTCTACAGTAGAGGTGCAGTGGCTCAGTGGTAGGAGTCTTGCTTGTATGCAAAAGCAGCGGTAAAAATGTTCAGGTAAATAAATTACATTCATGTCCTCTGACAAGTCATGATGAAGAATAATTAATTATTTCCCTATCTCGTGGATGAGAATGTCATCATACTAATGTTTCCAGAACTGGTATGTTATTAAGGCTTACACTAAAATTATGGTAATTTCACTAAGTCCGACCCAAAATAAGCTCAAGGATGTCACTAAGCTTTACAAGTTAGTGTAGTTAAAAATTGTTTAGATCTAATTGGTTTTTTTCGGGTACCTGGATCGGAACATGGAAACAGTAACAAGTTCCGATTCTTTGTTACCCTACTTAGACCTAGTCCACCCATGAAATACTTACAGAATCCAATTTAATGTTCTTCACTGCCTCAACAAGGCCTTCTTTAACTTGGGGCCACAGGCTTTCAGGCACATACATTCTTGAGCAGGCTGAGCATTTCTGACCTCCAAACTCAAATCCAGATCTAATTGTGTTGTTGACGACTGTGGGTATGTCAGCTGACTTGTGTACTAAATGATAATTTTTTCCCCCGCATTCTAGAACAGACAATAGTAATATTTTACATTTTCATACAGGAAATTTCTCTTGGAAGTCTGTGGACTTATTGGTTTCTTTAAACTAAATCTCATAGATGCAACTATTTTCATTTTCATACTGAATTATTCAAATCATGAACAGGAGCATAAACACACAACCAAAATTTGGTCTACAAATATCAGTCATGGAACGCATACCAACGCCACTCAGGAGGGTGTATACAGTAACTGTCATGTCACCGCTCAGAAACCTGAATATATGTCTTTTCTCCTTACACAAACAAACAAAAGGCAAACAATCAAGGGGAGGGACAATTAAGGGAAGGGACATTCAAGGGGAAGGGACAATCAAGGGGAGGGACAATCAAGGGAAGGGACAATCAAGGGGAGGGACAATCAAGAGGGAGGGACAATAATGGGGGAGGGACAATCAAGGGAGAGAGACAATCAAGGGGAGAGACAATCAAGAGGAGGGACAATCAAGAGGGACAATCAAGGGGAGGGACAATAATGGGGAGGGACAATCAAGGGGAGAGACAATCAAGGGGAGAGACAATCAAGAGGAGGGACAATCAAGAGGGACAATCAAGGGGAGGGACAATAATGGGGAGGACAATCAAGGGGAGGGACAATCAAGGGGAGGGACAATCAAGGGGAGGGACAATCAAGGGGAGGGACAATCAAGAGGAGGGACAATCAAGAGGGACAATCAAGGAGGGACAATCAAGGGGGAGGGACAATCAAGGGGAGGAACAATCTAGGCGGAGGAACAATCAAGGGGGAGGGACAATCAAGGGGAAGGGACAATCAAGGGGAGGGACAATCAAGGGGGAGGGACAATCAAGGGGAGGGACAATCAAGGGGGAGGGACAATCAAGAGGAGGGACAATCAAGAGGAGAGACAATCAAGAGGGACAATCAAGGAGGGACAATCAAGGGGAGGAACAATCAAGGCGGAGGAACAATCAAGGGGAGGGACAATCAAGGGGAGGGACAATCAAGGGGAGGGACAATCAAGGGGAGGGACAATCAAGGGGAGGGACAATCAAGGGGAGGGACAATCAAGGGGAGGGACAATCAAGGGGGAGGGACAATCAAGGGGAGGGACAGTCAAGAGGAAGGAACAATCAAGGGGGGACAATTCCCCCCAAAAAAAAAAAAAAAAAAAAAAAAAAAAAGTGGCAAAGGGTGATGTGGCATCGTACATGCCATTGCTGCTTCCACATTACATAATTCCTCAGACATATTTTGTGGCACCTGACTTATACAAGTGATAACATATGCATAAAGTGTTTGTACCTCCAATAAGTTTTGGCCATGACTTGTAGATATTGATGTTATTGCCAATGTCCTTCCAAATTTTGCTAAAAGTGCTGAGAAAACAAGCAGAAACATACAATGTGTTAAAATGCATGACAATGAACAAAATCTGTGGTTTCCTAATGGGTAGCAAGAATAGATAACTGAATCCAGTGTGACTAACCTGCTATTAATAGCGTATTGATAACCGAATTAGGTGTGTGACTAACCTGCTATTAATAGCCTATAGATAACTGGATCACTAAACATGACAAAACAGCACTGAAGTAAAAAGGTGGAGGTGGATTGGTCATGTGATGCGCATGAGCACTATTAAGCACTGTGTGACAGCAACAACGTGGAAACCAGAGGGGAGAAGGAAAGTTGGTCGTCCTAGAACGACCTGGAGAAGGACAGTCGTGAAGGAGAGGAAAGTGATGGGATGGAGCTCGTGGACAGAAGCCAGACAAGTTGCACATAACAGTCCAGTGGAGAGAGTGCACTGCAGTCTTATGGGCCAAGAGGCCTGAAGAGACTAGGTGAGGTGGGATAACTGAATGAAGTGTGACTAACCTGCTATTAATAGCCAATAGATAACCGAATCAGGTGTGACTAACCTGCTATTAATAGCCCATAGATAACCGAATCTGGTGTGACTAACCTGCTATTAATAGCCAATAGATAACCGAATCAGGTGTGACTAACCTGCTATTAATAGCCAATAGATAACCGAATCAGGTGTGACTAACCTGCTTTTAATAGCCAATAGATAACCCAATCAGGTGTGACTAACCTGCTATCAATAGCCAATAGATAACCGAATCAGGTGTGACTAACCTGCTATTAATAGCCAATAGATAACCGAATCAGGTGTGACTAACCTGCTATTAATAGCCTATTTAAAGATCTAGGAATATGGAGCAATTTCTTTATTGCTTGAAAGAGTTTTAAAATCTAAGCCGAATTTTGAAAACAGCACTTTTAGCTTTTCATTCATGTGAAAATTGTGATGTATGACCAGGCTCAAAATCTTGCAAACGATGGGAAAGTTGATTCCTAATAGAATTTGATCAGGGAAATAGCTCAGACTCTGAAACTTTTTTGACAGAAATTTTTGCACCATTTTAAAGAATTATGATCGTCATTCATAAAATAAAGGATCTATAAAAGAAAATACCGCTCTGTAATATATCACAAAAATTGCATAAAATATGCAAATCAATGCCTGAGATTTAAACATCATGTTGAAATTGTCAATTTCTAACCTACTTTAAAGTACAATTATGCTCATTTCTATGGTTCAAAACCATAGAAATGAGCATTGATTTTAAAGCATTGTATCAAATGTTGCCTCTATATGTCCAGAGGTGCTGTGGCTCAGTGCTTAGGAGTCATGCTCGTATTCAAAAGGTACCAGGTTTGATTCCCTTTGTAAGCGCTGCATTGTGTCCATGAGCAAGACACTTCACTCTACTTGCTTTAGTCCACTCAGCTGTAAAAACTGAGTACAAGCACTGCTGGGGAGTAAATATGCGATGTACTGACATCCTGTCTAGGGGGAGTAATGTACTCTCATCTGCTTGCGCCATGTAAACCAGGGATAAGCACCGGCTCAATGAGCCTAATGGCTCAGATGGATTTAGCTTATACGTCCAGATACCTTTAAATAGAGTATTATATGACGAGTACAACGGTTTTTGAATTTTGACAAAAACACATTTAACCCCTAGAGCAGGGTTGGAAATGAACATAAATCCACTAGCCCAGGGCACCCACACAGGCTCGCACAATTTCAATCATTCAAACCCAGTAACCCTCACACAGTAACTCAAAAAACATGAAAGAAATCTTTATAAATCAAACATCTCTTTCATTATATCCATAGAGTCGCAAAGAAAGGAGTGACCCATGACTTGCCCATGTCAATGAAGTATTAAAATATTAACAATGTATCCTTGCGGCATAATGCAATTATTTGTTATTTCTTCAGTTATTTACTTTCCTAACTACCCTCTCTATTCATCTTAAAGGATTAGTTCAGTGGTCAAGTTAATTAACCTTATATGAAAGAAGACTAAGAAAGAAACAAACACAAAATGGTACAGGAAGCATTCCAAAATATTAATCCATTAAGGAGATATTTAAGTCAAAAGTTTTGTCTCATTTGTTTAGAAATAACTGAAATCTGACTACTATATAGTTGTGATATCACATCCTGATACCCTCAGTCTTGATGTATTCTTCCATATTTTTCCCTGTGGTTTTGGGGATTTAAATGATTGGATATGCCAGGAAAGTACTTAAAAAGAATCTAGTTAAGGGTAATTATAATTTACCACCTAAAAAATTTGAGGGAAAATTGTTATGCAAATAACCTCATTAATATGCACACTACACCTCACCATTACATGTAGACAATGCTCTTCACATATATGATCATTTGTGTAAACAAAATCCCCACACCCACAATATATTAAGAGATATCATGGATACAAATATTTTCATTGTTATGCAAATAAGCTAATTAGTATGTACACACAACCCCCCCATCATGCTTAACTGAACAGCACCAATGCCACCTACAACTGTATCAAGTACCAAGTTATCTCAGGTTAAATATTTTCTACAAAGTCTATTGTTATGCAAATTACCTAATCAATATGCACATTACACCTCACCATTACGTGTAAACGATGCTCTATACATACATGATCATCTGTGTCAACAAAATTCCCACTCCCGCTTTAATTTAAGACATATCATAGAAACAAATATTTTCATTGTTATGCAAATAATCTAATTTGTATGCACACTCCCCCAATCATGCTTATTTGAACAGTACCCATGTCCTCTACCCCTGTGCCAAGTTACATGAATGTACACCATTCATAACGAAAGTTATGCGCTCGTGAATCTTAAACATTTTGTACGAAAGTCTATTATTATGCAAATAACCTAATTAATATGCACACTTCACCTCACCATTAAGTGTAGACAATGTGCAAACAAAATCCCCACATCCACTGTAATTTAAGAGATTTCAAAGATATAAATATTTTCGTTGTTATGCAAATAAGCTAATTGCACACCAGAGGTTGCATTAGAATTTGTCTGGCGTATTTGGTTACAACCAGCCCTTGATTTTCGGCATATTTTGTAAATTTGCCGTCATATGTACAGCGCACTGCGTAATGTACAGGGCACTGCATGCTAGCAAAGCTTGCAAGTATTGTTAACACACACTTGTGTAGGCCTGCCTCGCTAAAGTTAATGAAAATTGTGCTTAAAATACCAAAAAACATTACAAAATCGGACTATTATTATCATCGAAAATAATAAGAAAAAGTTCATATCCAATCCTTTGTATAATGTTGATTGTTGAGTCATGAAACTTGGGTTAACAATCCAAAATAAAATAGAAAAATAATCGTGTTTATCGTATCCAAACTTTCATGAGGTTTTAGTGAACTTTGACTTATTGTCAAAAATAATATACTATTCAGATCTCAAACACACCTACTTGTTTACAGTATAGTAACTTGACTTGCAGATTGTGATCACTTCACAGATACACAATCATCACAATACAGGAGGAAAGTAGAATCCTAGCTCATATCGTTGACAATTGACAGCCTGCATACAAAACAACATCAAAACTTTCACATACACTGTACAGTGTATGTGCATCATGTATAGGGCCTATGTACTATCCTACATGTATATGTGTTTATGTACAATACTTGTACGGACATGTTCAATCATTAATCTCGCAGTTGTGTAATTTGTCTTTTATTTATGAGTAATTCAAAATCATTTTTGTGTGAAATAAAACTTTCAATCGAATCAGAAAGGTAAGATGTTCATGACTTTAATTTAAGTTGATGAAAAACTGGCGTAAAATTTCACATGATGTAATCAAATCTTATGACGCAGGTACAACCTGTGTCGTGAGAAATTTCAGCCATAGCGTAATATACGACAAATTTGTCGTTAATGCAAACCCTGTGTACACGCAAACCCTGATGCACACACAACCCCAAATCATGCTCATTTGAACAGTACCCCTATGCCAAGTTACATGACTGTATACCATTAATAACCTAAGTTATGAAAACTTTAACCAAAAACTTTAACAAAAACTTTAACCAAAACTTTAACCTAACAAATATTTCCATTGTTATGCAAATAAGCTAATAAGTGTGCACACACAACCCCCCAATCATGCTCATTTGATCAGTGCCCATGTCCTCTACCCCTATGCCAAGTCACATGAATGTACACCTTTCATAAGTTATGAAAACTTTAACCACAACTTTAAGCTGACAAATATTTTCATTATTATGCAAATAAGCTAATTAGTATGCACACCCATCCCTCCAATCATGCACATTTGATCAGTGCCCGTGTCCTCTACCCCTATGCTAAGTCACATAAATGTAAAAAAAGAAACTCAAGTTAAGAAAACTTTAACCATAACTTTAACCGTAACTTTGACCGTAACTTTAACCAAACTTTTAAGCAGATGCCAGCGCCGATCGCCGACGCCGGGGGTAGTAGAATAGCCGAAGAATAGTCGAGCTAATAAAAAGAAGGTGAAAAAGTTAAGGCAGAGAAGGGGAGGAAAGGGAGGTTTAGATCAGGTGGAATAAATTGCTTTTGTGGAGAAAGGTGATGAAGTTGGAGGTAGAATTGTTCTTAAAAAGATTGGAAATTGAGATGGAGGGAGGGGAGGGTGGGGGGGGGGGTGTGATCTGGAGTTTAAGTATATGGGACAGGTTTAGAAGATATGTTCGGGTTTAAAATATATGATTACATCACTTCCATTCTCTATTCCCTACATTGGCTTCCAATTATGAGAATCAAATACAAGATAGTTTATTGTTAGTTACCTATGCCAACGAAGTTGGACAGAGGTTATGTTTTTCCCTCCGACTGTTTGCCATCAAAATATCTCAAGAATTGATGGTTGGATATTTTGTGTTTATTGTGTCTGCTGTTTAAGGAAGAGGTTTGTTTGTTTGTTTGATGAGGGCTTAACGGCACCACGACAACGAGGGTCAAATTGTGCCTGAGAGGTCAGATCATTCTAGAGGTAGGAAGGAAAGGAAACAGGGGGGAGAATGAGAGAAATTCAAGAACAAAAGGTCAGAAAGCTGTGATCGAAAGGGGAGGTGCATGGTTGAAACAAAAACAAAGTAGAGAGGGGTGGTGATTTAAATTAAAGACATTGGAACAGGGGAAGGACACAAATGGAGGGGTGGGGATGTTTTTGGATGAGTTCTGTCAAGACTTCTAGCTCCAGCTTTACAATGGAATGTGCTGAACAATGAATTCATGCCCTGAAAGGAATTCCAAACAATCCATTTTCTGGACTCCAAAGAAAATCAAACCTAGTGGTGAAGTATCAAAGTAAATCAAACAAATGCTTTTGGCAAGAATGGAAAAGGATGAAATGTGAATATTTTCTGAATAGAAATTAAACAATGAATGCTTAGCCTGAATAAAAGTGAAAACAATGCAGGTAGATAACCTTGGAGTATCTATAATGCAAATGACAAATACTGACTAAAAGTGAGGTAAGAGATTTGGGGATAAAACTTAGTGGGTCTACGATTTCTGACATAGATTTTAATAGGGAAGGGGGTTAAGATTTAGGCATGTTGGACTTATCAAGCGGGCGGAAGTATGTACTCTACAGAGTGCTAAAATTCTAGTTTTTAAATGTATTACCCTTGCACCATCGAAGTATCTAATACAACTTAAGTTTCTAATGTAATTAAGGTAAAAACATTTTAATCTGCTCAGTAAAAATGCTGTTTGATTTCATGTACCAATTCTGAAACATAAACACTTGGCAGAGGAGGACATTTTCCAAAGTGGGACATATTTAGGTGGAATGCAGCTCCAGTTGACATTAGACAAAATGTTTTTAAAACTAATATTTTCAAAGCTTATTTCAATCATTTATTTTCTTTAGATTGATAGAAGTAATATTTTTAAAGCTTATTTCAATCATTTATTTTCTTTAGATTGATAGGGGTATGCAATGCTTATTTTATTTCTTTCATTTTATTGTCGTCATTGTAAACAAATTACAATTACAAATATGCAAATTACCCTGTGCTTCCTGTAAAGTTTACGCATGACAGATGTGGGGAGTTAATGATAGCATCTCCAAAGTTTGGCCCTCTGCACGGTACAAAGTTGATGACACCATCAGGGACTCCAGCCTCAGTAAGAATTTCAAATATTTTGTAGTTTGGTAATGTGTTTGAGAAACTCGGCTTCCACAAAACTACATTGCCCTGGAAGTGCAAAAGCAGAACGGTACATAGAGATTAGCGGAATATCCTTATTAAAAAAAATAGTGCTATTATCATATTATATCATTATACTGTAGTTGACATGGTGTAACAGAAACTAGGCTTCTTAACAAGTAAAAGACCTTCGTAATGAGATAAGAAAATCATGTATTTGAATCAAGGTTCTAGCTAGAGAAGTTTGAGTGCTGGGCTCCAGTGACAATCAGTGACATGCCCAGGGTGACCTCCTAGACCCCCCTCCCATGAAGAACTGTTCCAATTTAGTCCACTTCTATTGACAAATTGTTAACGAAAAAGATTTTTTATTTTTTTATCGGAATGCTAAACGGGGAATTCTCCACTGTCAAAGCCCCCCCCTCCCCTTCAAAAGTACAAACAAATGCCGGAAACTCTTCTCTCAATTCCCATTGTTATTCATCTTGCCCAAACTTTTTACCGCTTTTATTTTTGTCCCAGTATCGTTCAACGAAAGCCGTATATCATTATAATTTTTTCAAGTTAACTAGCGACAAATGTTCCTATGAAATACGCAACAACTTTTGTCAATTTTAATCTCCCCACAAATCCCAAGAATATAGATCAGTCCCTTATAATGTTAAGTGCATATAGGGTCTATAACAAATGTGATTGGTTACTTACATTTGGACCGGTCTATAAAGCACACCTTGGGCCCTTGGGGGTGTAATATTTACTTTGTGAAAGTTTGTTTGTATGGTAAGTGACGGACTTGGCAAGCTGCCAGCAGTGATCCATAAGGATTAAAATGTGAACCTGAACTGTGTGCATGTGAGTATGTTTATGTAGGTGACATGTATGGGTGATTTTATGATAATACATTCAATTGCGTGAAATTCCTATGTAGTTCAGTTGTTTTGATCATAAATTTATTGTGCGTAATGTATGTTATGTTATGTGTGTAAATCAGCAGATGACGTAAATAGAGCGAGATTAAGAGGTCTGTTTAAACACTTAATTAATTAACCGAATTGAACTTTTGAGTGCTGGGCGGAAGAGTGAATCTTAGAGCCGAGTGCCGGGTGGGAATTGGGTGGGCCTGCCCAGCGCCACCCACCGTAGCTAGAACTCTGATTTGAATTATACATAGGTTCTGATTAATTTATTGTTAGTATATCATATTTGTTACACTTTGTAAGGTTTTAAAGAAACTCAGTTCCACAGAAAAGTATTTTCCTGGAAATGGAAAAAAAGGAAGAAAAAAAAAAAACTATTTCAAATGATATTTGGAGAAAAATACTCTACTCTTCCCCAACCATACCACCTCCAAAACCATCTACACAATAATGCACTTTGCTACCCTCAAAAGGAGGCGCACAAAAAATATCGTTTCTATTTTACACAGAAGCAGCTTTCCCAACCCAAATTAAGTCTGAATAAAAGCCAAATCATTTTCCGTTTCTATCTGGGGTATTATCACTACACCGTCTGGAAAAAGAAATATTCCTTTTATGAAAAATCTGTTTCAATATTTGTTAAAAATATCTTACTGTAGTAATAAAAAAATAAAAAAAATAAAAAATTAATTGAACAAAACTAGCGACTCATATCTTATTCACATAAATCTAAGAGCACATAAGATCCCTAGCACCTCCCCTATCTTATTAATGCTGCTACCTTTCAATGAATAATGTCAACACTGGGCAGCGCAAATTATTTCATTTATTTTTCGGGGACTGTAGATGTTGTTATAAAAGAGGACTTTAAGCAAGGGCATTGTTGTCTACCTACTGTGGTGTAGCATTATCATACCTGTCTACAGACCACGAGGCCCTGGGTTCAAGCCTGGGTTGGGTAGACATGCCAGTGTACCACAACTGGTTATCAAAGGCTGTGGACATTGACTTGGTTGTCGATGTCATGTCTGTCTGTACGTCGTGCCTGTGCTTTCGTCCGGGTCGTATTAAGCGTTTCGTGATAGCATTGTTACTATCATAACCCAATACGCAGGCGACGATCCCGTCATTGTAATTGTGTGTGAACTCGTCGTCGTCGCGAGGGCATTGTTTTTGAGATTGGATGTTGAATAGCCACCGACAAAAAATGCAAACTGACCATCATAGCTGGCGTCCCTGCCAGGTTTCCACCAATGGCGGTGAAGTTAAAAGGAGTAATAGATGCGACGAAACCCTCCATCCCACGAAACAACAGCTTGTTGGAGGATTCTTCAGTGCTTTCTGGTTGGGTGTAATTCAGCATATCTAAGGCAAACTTGGCGTGCATTCTGTAAAAATCCGCAAGCTCGCAGATTATATCGATTTCTGCTTGAAAGACCGTCTTTCCCTGTGATGAAATGAAGAAAGATAGAGAATGTTAGTTAAAACTCAATGGAAGAGGATCTAAAAAATCATGTTATATGGCTTCACATACACACAGAGTAGGGAGAGGGTGGAGTGATTGTGGTGAGCGCACATGACCAGTTGATCGACGATAATAATAGAAAGGATCATTTGGTTATGTCTGTTTTAGAAAAAATGGAATCCACCACTAAAATGCAGTATCAAATTACCAATGAGTGTAAGTGAAGGGGTAAAACATATCACAAAACGTCAGACAAATTTTAATACATCTGTTTATGTTCATTTTGTCACAAAATTTTGAAACTGTCACAGATATTTGGACAATGAAATTTTGCCACAAAACGTCACCATGTCACAGACGTTCCATCATCTGTGGTAGCTGCCAAAAGGTTGTATCTGTCAAAAAATGCCAGAGGCTAAACATAGCATCGCTAACGATAGAAACCCCCTCACTGCTGATAACACACACTCCAACCGTTGTCCCACATGCCATTCCACTCTATATAATACAAGCAATCACAGACAGACGGACGGATGAACCGTAAAGATGCTCTATCCCCTCTTCATCAACTTTGCTGAGAAAGGAATAATTAAAGGGGCACTATACCGCAAAGTGAGGGCATATTTTTGGGGGTCCCCCAAAATTCAAATGCTTATCTAGCATGCAACGGTATAACAATTTTCTGGTTGCCCTTACATTGTCTGTGGGCTCTAAAGGCATGAAGTTTATCTTGTCTATTGTAGATAATATATCTGTGAAATTCACAAAAACGAACGCCATCATTTTTCAGTCTAGTGCTCCTTTGACCCCAAACCCAGACAACCCAATAAGGGTGTTTCAGCTGACGTCATGAGCTCATGTGACTTTGTTTACATCGCTATTTTGTCGGGCGACAACGATCGTCTGCTGTACAACTTATTTAGACTTACAAACGCTTGCATGTTGTTATATAAGATACATTTTTGTAAGATAATTATGGCGGATCTTGCTGTGCCGTTAATCCTTACTCTCCCAGCGTCACGGTGACCGTGACAATTACGATCCATTTTCCAATTTTTTTTTTGAGTACCTTCCCAAAATCCTATAGAGCTGCAAATAAGTTCATTCAAACCAGATTGAATAGATCTTTCATAATATGGTTATTTTGTTGGGTGGTTAGATTGAAATTTTTTGAGTAAAATCATTACAAAAAAGTGCATCTTTTAAAAAAACGGCCTTTTTTTGTTTTTGTTTTTGAAAGACGAATGTCATACGTGAATATTTTTTCTATTTTTTTTTTTCAGGTAAAGTATAAAGATAGTTTGAATTGTTGGTTGCTACACGATTTTTACTTGTACTTGGTCAATGTTTGTGTTTTTTGGGAGAAAATATGCCAAAATTTGTGATTTTGGGCCATTTTTGACCTTTTTTAATCAAAAAATTATAAAAAACGGCCCAAATATTGTATTGGAATTTTTAAAATCTCTACGGGTAGAGGAGAAATAGATCGTTCAGACGAACTATTACAATAACAGATGCACCCTCTCTACTTGCCTAAAAGGTATCTGATGATAACGTCAATTTGCGTCTTTTTTTTTTTTTTTTTTCTTTCTTCGCACATTCGACATCACAAAATGGCGAAATACAAGTTACAACGTCGAACGTGCCTTCCGACTTCTATGTTTTTCTTCAGAATAATGATGACTTAGAGGGGTCGGAAGGTACTTCTGATGAAAAAGATGTACCAGAACTCGACCAGATTAAGGAAGAGGAGAATATAGAGCCTGCTGAGATGGATAGTGATCTGTTCCAAATTACGGAGTTGGTGAGTGTTTTCTTTCAAAAATAGCGAAAGTACTACATTGTAAATGTGTAGTAATAAAATAAGGCTTATAGAATTCTAATGATAAATTAGCGGGGATTTTTTGCTTGTTACGATAAACAAGTAAAAGGGACACTAAAATCACACATAAAAAAAAAGATTTAGGTCCTTTCTATAATAGCCCGGATGAAACAAATGAAAGCTGAACCCCAATAATAACATTTCTAAATGGACTGAAATATATGTATTTTCCAATGGCAAAATTGTCAATTTAGGCCTACTGAAATATGTGTATTCCCAATTTCACAAAATCCAAGTTCCATTATTTCAGGGGCCGAAATCACAATTTTATGGGGGAAAGTGGAGTAGGGGTCCCATGTTAGGGCAAAATACACATGTTGGGGGTGCCCCAGGCCCATTTAGAAGAAAATGCTTGTATATAGGCCTAGTACTGGTACATTATTTTTTGGGACCATGATCCTTTTCCCCTCCCCCTGGTTATGCCACTGTTGTGGTGATGACTAGATCGATAAAACAAACATTTTGGACCCCTGTATGTACCCCCGGGCTTCCCGGCTGTAAAAGTCTGTCCCCACGGTTACCACAAAATTGTGGGGCAGGTTAGAAACCACAATAACATGTTATGAGATGACAT
This sequence comes from Chiridota heheva, assembly GCA_020152595.1. NCBI lineage: Eukaryota > Metazoa > Echinodermata > Holothuroidea > Apodida > Chiridotidae > Chiridota > Chiridota heheva. Next base: position 1,114,121 of record JAIGNY010000077.1, on the reverse strand, counting down.
GTTATGCGTATGCTTGAAGAGGACGAGCCGCCCGCTACTAGAAACCACAATAACATGTTATGCGATAACATGTTATGCGTATGCTTGAAGAGGACAAGCCGCCCGCTACTCCCCAACCCAAGAGGAAGAGGGACAGACAGTTGAAGATGAGCACAGGCTCCTCTTCCAGGCCTTCCGCTGCAGTCTCGCCACCATCACCACTCAAAGGAAATCCAACTGCAGCGGAAAAAGCTGCCTTCAAAACCAGGAAGGAAGAGCGGAACGCTCTGCTGCAGGAGATACAACGGTCAAAGGTCATCCCTGCAGCCGATAAAGACTATCATCTGTGGGAAGTACTGGTGGAGAGCGACCGGGATCGATACGAGGTCTTCGGTAACTGGTTACGGGAAGACCAAACTAAAGTAAGTTGAATGAATATGGTTGCAATTTTTTTTATTTTTTTTTAATTCTATTTGCAGCAACAAGGTATAGCAGAAGACTTTACAAATTTGGACCTTTTGGGCAAACATTTCTTATGAATTCCATGTGGAATGAACAGAAGTAAGTGTTCAATAGATAATCAGCATAGTCTATCAACATAAAAGTAGCTGTGAAGCTTGTAATGGCTGAAATTGGGTCAGAAATAAACAAAAAACACTTTCATGCTTAATAAATGAGGTAAATGACCTAATTTGCATATCATTTGCATAATTTCTTATTTTATTTTTTGCAAATGATGATGTAAATATCTTGTTTTTCTGCATTCTATTAGTTTTGGACATCATAGAAGGGAAAAATGCATTTTTTTAGAAAATTTAGTGCCATACACTATTAGATAAAATTATTCACAGAGTCGGGGGATAATTTTTAGGTCAAAATGTACCCAATTTTTCATATTTGCGTCATTTTTTTTCTTCTGATTCCTAAAAATCCATGAATAGTATCAAATGAAAGGTCTTTCCAAGGACGATTCAGAAATTCTATCCATATTTTTTTGCTATTTAGCCACAAGGCACAAGCGTGTCATAAAGATAGAATGTTGGGAGACCTAATATGCTAATTCAATGACCTAATTTGCATATTTGACTTCGGAAATATGCACATTTTTGGAAAGTTCAACATGTTAGCTTTCATAAAAGTCGAACTTGTTTTGGTACAAATGGAACAGAAAGTGCTGAAAAAATCCTCTTTCCAAAAATTTCAGAAATAGTTTATTCTATTTTTGGAACCTTGGGAGAGTAAGGGTTAATTGCACTAATAGACGTATGACGGGGAATACAAAAATGTTTTCTCGATTTCCATTTAATCCTGATCGACGTTCGAAGTGGGTTTCTGCTGAATGACACATCTTTTAAGCTTCGATTCACACTAGGATTTGCAGTGAGCACTTTATGCCAGGTATGTATGCTATGTCTGTGTATAACTAACAATCAGATGGTGTTCATGTAAAATTTACTCTTCGTATACCTAGTGAATATATAAAACAGAAAATATGAAGTAAAATTGTCGCCTCGAACAAAAACAATACAATTCGCTGAACAGGTGACTGAGCTGTGTGAAGACGCATGAAATGCAACAACACTTGCCCGGAGAAATGGCTTCCAGATGAGTTAAGAGCCACATGAAGAAATCCCTCTATTGTGCAGTTAACTGACTTCTTATAATTGAACATCATGTGATTAATTTATATGATTTACCAAGTAAAAGCAATACCTGAGTGATCATAGCAGCTGCCAAAAGCTCGTAGCGGTATTTGCCGGTGATAAGGTCAGCTGCTTTCATGATTATATCAACTCTCTCTTCCAATGGCCTTGCTTCCCATGCTTTCCTTGCAGCGAGGGCAACATCTATTGCTTTGTTTAGTAAATTCTGCAATGGAAGGAAATATATTCAAGTGAGGTTCATATCATTTACTTTATGTCTCAGGTCAAAAGTATGAATTAGGTTTCAAACAATATAAACAAATGGATGAGTGAATAAATGAAATGAATAATATACACATTTAAAGGATTAGTTCAGTGGTCTAGCAAGTTTATCTTATATGAAAGAGGATGTTAATGGTCACAAAATGGTGCAGAAACTACTTCCATATTCCTTTAAGGAGATATTCAAGTTTAAAGCTCTGTCATATCTGTGTAGAAATGACTGGTGTAGTAATTCTACTATGCATACTTGGCATCACAACATTCTTAACAATTGTTAATGTATTTTAAAGAAAACTTATTTAACGTTTTTACTATTTGAAATAAATTTTCTTGAACTTTCTTCAGGTGGAAAAATTAACATTTTAAGCCACAAAATAGCAGGACAAAATATGATAGAATACATGAAGACTTTAAGGAATTTCAAGCTGTGATGTCACAACTAGTCTGATTTCAGTCATTTCTTACACAAATAATACCAAACTTAAAAATTAAATATCTCTTTAAAGGAATAAGATGTTTCAATGCATTCATCACCATTTTGTTTCCTTTGAAGTCTGCTGTCATATAGGATGGACTTACTTGACCCCTGAACTAGTCCTTTAACCCTTATGAGTTCTAGGTCCAAAATGTGACTGAAATTGTTTAGAATTTTTTTTTTTCCTTTCGTTTTGTATCACTACAAGTTTGGTTTATATGAATGCTAAGAAATGAAGAGAATACCAATATAAATATGCAAATTTGATGGAAAGGGAAGGAAAAGGGAGGGGGAGTTGCTCTTTTTGACTTTAATTGAAAGTATGTGGATTGGAAATTGTTGTGGTATATTTCACATAGGGGAGTTGTATTGTGATCAAAAGGTTCAATTTTTGTCAAATTTTGGTCTCTAAAAGGCCAAAAATCATGATATTATTTACAACTTTTGGCAAAAAATGATATTTATCCAGTCAAAATTTGACCGGGATTGGATGCATTTATTTCTTTGTAAGTTCTTCATCGGTTTTCAGGCAAAAACAAGGTCTGGAAGTTTGAAAAGAAAGTCCTTGAAGAAAAAAAAACAACAGTTTTTCATTCAATTTTGTCCATTGTTTTATTTTATTTTATTTTAACTCATCTTTTTTTCAAACATCTTCAACATAACCCCATCAAAAAGTTACATTTTCTGAACAAACTCTTCAAGCTCTTTCAAGTGATACCAGGACCACATCACTCTTGTGGGCCCATTTGAGGAAGTGCAATAATTTTGTGAAAGGTGCATTTCAAAGCGGTTGTGTCACTACCGTGTGGGAATTAATGGGTTAAGACAAGGACAGAGAAGAGTCATAAGATAAAATGGTATGGTTGCCTCAGATCCGTGGTAGAGTGTCTGCCTCCAGAGTAAGCACGCCCAGGTTCGATGCTGGGATGGTTCATACCACAGCCTTTTACAAATGGCACCTGCTGCTTCCTCGTCTGGCGCTCGAGCTTTAGAGGCGCTCTTAGGCACTGAGGTATAATACAATCACAAAATGATCAAACTGTACGCTTTTGATTGCCTGCAGTTTTCCTAAACTGTATGTCTTAAGCATTTGAAAAGCCCCACAGTGTATTAAAGGTTACACAATTATACACTTCTGAATGCATACATTTTAAAAGCTAAACACATTGGTGATTGGCTGATTCAGTACTGAGTTAAGTTCAATCCTATCACGGGCTATGAAGGCTCATAAGGCCTAACAAACATTTTGGTTTGCCCTTTCTTGTAAAAAATTGGAAGGAAGGAGGTAGGCGGAGAAAATTTTTGTTTTCTTTATTGGCTCCCCCAGGATTAAGTAACAAGAACATTTATAAAACAGAATTAAAACACTTCACTTCATTTTCCGTTTCATTTCATTTTCCGATTGTTGGTTTCTTTTATTTTGCTCAGTTTTTATATCTCACTCATGCTCTCTTTGGGATTTGGGATTTTTCCCCTGAATGACACACTTGTTTCAAACAAGCAAGACAACTTTGTATTTTCAAGCTCTTGTGAGTAGTGGGCTTTGTTTTCTTTGCAGTAAAAGCAACATTCAACCGGCAAAAGTGGTTGCCATACCAATTTGTAGGGATTTTTACGAAGCATAGATACTTCAAAATTCAAATTAGGGGCAGCGGAGGAGAGCAAACAAACAATTAATGTCTCTAAGCTACGAAATAAGCCACACCCACCATAGCAACGTGGTTACTAGGTGGGGCAAACAAACCTCAAATCCGCAATCATGTATGACCAACACATTGACAATTAGATATTCGCAAGGCCTACCGCAAGCATTGAACTATTTATGACTTCTTCGGATCTTTAGAGTTTTTAGCAACAGGAATAAACAAAATCCAGTTTGCTAGCTGTTCTGGGTAAGAGCAATCAGATTTACAAAGCCCACAGCGGGCCCGTAAGCGCAATTTTTGTTTACCACTTTGCTGTCACTCAGTCTGTGTGGGCATAAATTGGTTTTGTGCAGTACATTCAGGCCTCCCACCCACTTTTTGATATTTTATGCCATTATTGTGAATTTTAATGCTTTTTTTTATGCTACTGGCTAAAACAAAATCATGCTTTTTAATGCTTCACCCTGCAGTTTGTTTATATGATTTTTTAATTTATTTTGTATACCAAGATGATTATGAAAAGCAGAAGATATCAAAGTCAAACCTCCAGAATTGTTTTCAACTCAATATGCTTTGCTTTCTATTATGGGATTGTATCTGCACTACATAACATCCATACATAACATCCATCAAATCTATACATTTTTTTGTGTGCATATTGTGCAGTGTGCAATAAGTTGGTCCCAGTGGCATGTCTAAATGGGCTAAAGTATTTTCTTCCCGTAAAACTCAAGCCACCCATCCATATACATGGGCGATTCTTATTAGGCGGCCCGCAGGCCAAATCTGGCCCGCCAGACAATCCACTCTGGCCCGCAAATAATAGTCCTAGCGGGAAGAAAAAATCTGAATGAGATTGGTAAAAATCCGAAAATACTTGTTTATTTTGGGGTTTTCCTAGGCAGATCTGCACACTATAACATGATTGTTCGATGTTTGCATGTTGATTTTTAAAATAAGCGTACTTCAAAACTTGTTGCTTGGTAATAAATCAGGCTTCATAGCACCAAAATGGCCACGTTTACCAATATACATACATAAAGTCTCAAAAAAAAAAGGAAACTGGGAGAGGGTTGAGGTCCACTTCCTCTTCAGCAGCTTTGTATCCAGGGATACCAATATGACTAAGCATCCAGCAGCAAGTTGATTTAATACTGTAGTTTTGGCCTTGTGAATGACGGTGAGGACAGATTTAGAATCACAGAAAATGGCATAGCCTAATCTATGATAATAACAGAGAATGATTGCCTTAGTTTTAATAGAGAAAATGGATCTTTAGAACATCATAAATTGAACAATAAATATATAATAGTTATCACTAAATCTGTTATGCAGAAAATAAGTTCAGAAGTCATGTGCCACAATGCTCATGATCATGCATAAGTATAAACTTACTACTGTAGCCCCTATATGAAGTATGTACAGTACAACTAATGTACCATTTTAAGGGCATGCCCTAGTGATAATATGAGTTTTTGACAGGGATTTGGTTTCTTCATAAATTTCACTGCATGCATATGACACGCTGCTCTACAATGTCAAGAATATGCAAGGCAAGTACCTACATGGTAATGAAGCCCAAACATGTACTATGTAGAGTACAACATTAATATATGTATGTATGTCCGTTTTTGACACGGATTTGGTTATTCTGTGTCCATGTCATTTTTTCCACCAAATTTTATAATTTTTTGTATAATTTCTTTTCTTTTTTTTATGCTATTTTATGCTCTTTGTCAATTTTGATCAGAATTTTAAGAATTTCATGCCTGTGTGGGAGGCCTGTACATTGCATTGACTGCATAGCGAGCACCGCTAGTTAGCTGTACTGTACTCGTACCGTGTAGGATGTTTGCCCCACTTAGTTACACAGATTTTGTAGCTAGGCAAATTCATGTGGTGATTGGTTGAAAAAGCTGTCAATCATCTAACTCAGACAGGTTAATCTTTTTACACCTAAGGTTGGTATTTAACCCATTTCTGCGGTGCAAGTGGGATGAGAATCATTGAATCTCCCTGGATAGGACACCAGTCCATCGCAGGTTAAATCTCCAGCAAAGCCGGTACTCCTCTAATAGTGGATTGAATTAAGCAAGTTGAAATAAAGTGTCTTGCTCAAGGATTTGTGCCCAGAATTGACCCCATGCCTTTGGGATATAAATTTGACTCAAGTGCTTTTTCATTTTTGGCCCCCTCCCCAATCATGTTTTGCCCCTCCCCCAATCATCTCTTACAGTCAGCCTAACTTGCAACCGCTCTTAAGTGTCACTACATATGTATATATATTTTTTATACCAAATTATTAAATGTGAACTGATGGTTTTACTGTACCTTGTCTGCAAGATGAATTCTGTCAACAGGATGAGAATGCTCGAACGGCTGCAAAAAAAAAAAAAAACACAGAAAAGAACCTCAATGAGCATATTCAGTAAAGGCTGTGAAAAACACAGGAAAGAAGCTTAAGGGGCATATTTAATCAAGGCTGTGAAAAAACAGAAAAGTAGCTTTAGGGGCATATTCAATAAAGGCTGTGAAAATACACAGGAAAGTAACTTAAGGGGCATATTCAGTAAAGGCTGTGAAAAACACAGGAAAGTAGCTTAAGGGGCATTTTCAATAAAGGCTGTGAAAATACACAAGAAAGAAGCGTTAGGGGCATATTCAATAAAGGCTGTAAAAAAACACAGAAAAGTAGCTTTAAGGGCATATTCAATAAAAGCTGTGAAAATACACAGGAAAGTAACTTAAGGGGCATATTCAGTAAAGGCTGTGAAAAACACAGGAAAGTAGCTTAAGGGGCATTTTCAATAAAGGCTGTGAAAATACACAAGAAAGAAGCGTTAGGGGCATATTCAATAAAGGCTGTAAAAAAACACAGAAAAGTAGCTTTAAGGGCATATTCAATAAAAGCTGTGAAAAAACACAGGAAAGTAGCTTAAGGGGCATATTCAATAAAGGCTGTAAAAAAACACAGGAAAGTAGCTTAAGGGGCATATTCAATAAAGGCTGTGAAAAAACACAAGAAAGTAGCTGAAGGGGCATATTCAATAAAGGCGATGAAAAAACACAGGAAAGAAGCTGAAGGGGCATATTCAATAAAGGCGATGAAAAAACACAGGAAAGAAGCTGAAGGGGCATATTCAATAAAGGCTGTGAAAAAACACAGGAAAGTAGCTTAAGGGGAATATTCAATAAAGGCTGTGAAAAAACACAGGAAAGCTTAAGGGGCATAGTCAATAAAGGCTGTGAAAAAACACAGGAAAGAAGTTGAAGGGGCATATTCAATAAAGGCTGTAAAAAAACACAGAAAAGAATCTAAATAAAGTTATTCACTAAAGGCTGTAGGGATGTGCATTTTCGTTTATTTCAGTAAACGATAAACGTTCCATTTTTTAAAATCGTTTCACGTACACGATCACACATTAAAAATACCAAAACTTCCGAATTTGTTTGTGGAACTGGTTCTATCGTTAATGATAACCACAGCGTAACCATTGTGATTGCCAGTCCAAAAATAATTGAGGAATGTCACCAAACTTGAGTAGGGGCCTATAATAAGTCTTCAGATTACCTGTAAGGCTGAAAAAAGTATAAAAAAAATAATGATCCATGGTTTGAACCGGCTTTAAACAGATGCAGAAATCGAATAAAATGTTGTGCCTTGCAAGCATTTTGATATGTCTTCAACATTATGACCGTTCCGTACAAGTTTCAAAAGTGCGCCACCAGCTACACACTGTACTGTAGAAAAAATAATTCAACCCAAAGTGATTCTCAACTGTACTGTATTTGATACAACCCTCTTGGGAAAATGGCCGTTTGCGAACCACGCTAAAATCTCAGCAGCTGTTCATTTATTTCTGTTTTTTTTTTTGCCCAATTTATTTGACTCGTCAGGTAATCTTTGGATTTATTTTGTGGTGAAAAGAACAGTAAATGCCTTTTTGTCCGTGTATTTCTGGGTCCACCTTAATCAAAATTTATGCCCAACAATAGTGTAGAATTGTTAATCGGGCCTAAGCATCTACATCACGTAGCTTAAAATTCGCGAATCAAAGTTAAAGATTAGTGAGAATTGAAGTCCTGCATTGAAGAAGATTCAATCCTTTGTTGATCGTTCCTTAAGTTTGAATTGTAAGATCATTGATTGAAACTTGTGTGTGGTGATTGGAATAATTGTTATTGATTTTGAATGCAAAGTATTGTTGGAAAACAGATAGGGGCACTTTCTGGATGAATTTAAAGTGTAAATGATGTTTAATTTTGTAAAGAGTAATCCATGTTTTCGATTGTATACACGATAATCGGTAAACGGTTACATCCCTAAAAGGCTGTGAAAAAACACTGAAAAGAAGCTTAATGAGCATATTCATTATGCACTTTGCAAATTGTGCATCAGAAAGGAATATACTTCATGTCCGATGTGTGATGTATGTACATCAATATGTAATGTATATACATCAATAACACTGTTTGCATTGCCGGGTATAAATTCACTTTATCTGTTTACATAAGACCTTCTAAATGAGAAAATATTAGCAATGAGCAGCTGAAGCTAGTTGCTTCACTAATAAATGCAGATATAATTAACTGTACAGCAATAAGTTTTTTTTGTCCTTGGAGTCTGCCTGGCATGTAAAGTACAGTACAAGAGGACAATGGAAATTTTACAGCTAGTTAAATAAGTAGAAAAAGTTTGTAATGCCTACAAATCCAACTTGTTATCTCTTGTGCGTATAACAACCTAGCTTGCTCAAGAAAGGGGCAGGGTGTCCCTGACTGAAAGGGGGCATCTTTAAGGCATCAAGGGCACTTTGAGGGCAGGATTTATGCCACTTGAAATGGAAATAATAGGGTATTCAAAACACTAAGTATTGTCCCTGCAGGAAAAGATGGCACACTCAAAAGTTCTCAAAAATGTGTTTCTTTATGCACTTGTCAATTGTGTAACTCACCCCTGCACCCCCCGAAAAGGTGAGTCATTCCACCAGAGTGGTCAAAACATGTACATTGACGCACCCTTCAGCCACTTAAATGACTGACATTTCTTATGCAAATGACTTACCCAAAATCACTCACCTCTGTACAAAGTCAATGGGTGTGAAGTAAATTGACTCACCCCCAAGTCACTCTGGTGACTGACAATTTAGTACAATGACGCACATGTGAGTCACTTTTTCATATGTCAATGACTCACCTTTGACTGACATTGCCGGGGGTAGTAGGGGTGAGTCACACAACTGACAAGTGCATTAACAAAATGAAGATTCTGAAAAGGGACAGGGTGGAGGCAATGGGGGGCAGGGTGTCACTGACCAAAAGGGGTGCTTGAAATGTAAATAAGGAGGTATTCAATACAACAAGTAGTGACAATACAGTAAAAAAAAAAAAAGGGGCAAAATAGCTCTCAAAAGTATGTTTCTTTAACAAAATGTAGAGTGCTTTCTGAAAAGGGGCAGAATTGAGGGACAGGATGTCACTTGAAATGTAAAGGGGATATTAAATACAACAAGTAGTGTTCCTGTCACAGGACAAAAAGGCAAAATAGTTCTCCAAAGCATGTTTTTTTAAATAAATGTAGAGGGCTTACTGAAAAGGGGAAGGGTGGAGGCAATCTGGCGAAGGGGTGGGGCACCCCTCTGAAAACGAAACTAGTGGCTTGCATTGATATTTATAAGTAGAAAACAGTTTGTATAATGCCCACAAATCTAACTGGTTATTTCTTGGTAAAGCACTAGCTAATTTTCTGATGAGGTCATAACTAAAAAGTCCTTTAAAAATTTGCCTGGTGCACAGCATGGGATTGGTAAAGGACTGCTGCAACACAATAGCTCATTTGTAAAGCCTGCATTAGTAAGACTTCAGAACATGGGCCTACAATACTCTTTTTTAAGAACAGATACACTTTCTTGTATATTGAAACTGATTTTAAGGAAATATAAGATTGGATCGCCCAAATATAAACAGAAATCGAAAGAGCAGGAAACATGGAGACAAAAAATAGGCAACTTAAAAAATGACACCCCTCAAATATGGTGTAGGCTATAGGCTTAATGTGACTAGTTATTGTACTGTAATTACTCTCACAATTAGGGTAAACCGGGGTAATAAGGCCATTATTTTTGTTTTCACCCCTATTAAAAACTGCTTAGATGTATTATTACATAAAATATATTTTTTTTAAAGTACACTGTACATAAAACAAGTGATGGAAATAATAACAAGTATGGTTGAAGGGTACGTAGCTGCATTTTGAATACAATCTGTAAAATAAAGTGAAAGAAACTGGCTGTCAAAATTTTAGCCTGTCTCTTAAAAAGTCAATTTAAGATGATGTTGCAAGTTCATATTATAATTAAGTTGATAAATTTCAAAGAGGCCTAATAACATAAAGCTTAACTATTAAAATGTTTAAATAATTTAAAAACCTTATTTATTATTTAGTTATATTTGGGTGGGGCTTTTTACCTGAAACAAACAGAAGTGCCGCAGGGTAAAACAGCCCAGTAATAAATTTTACCTCATAATGTTAAATTTGGTACAGAAACAAGCTAAAGATTTGTGTTGGACGGTTGACCCTGGTGTTAAATCAAATAAGTACCCTGACCTTAACTGCATGCATGTCATGTGTGTATTAGAGCATTAGCTAAAACCAGTAACATATACTTTCAACCTCTCTAATATTTCAAACAACAAACTTTCAGTTTTAAGACAAGTTTTCATCATTCTGCAATACAATAAGCAATAGTATACAACTTTGCACATGTTCAGTACATTACTTACAATAATCTTGCCCATGAACGATTAGTTAATGAATTGCTACAACTGCAGTACACTATTTGAAGAGCACAGAAGTCAAATCACAGCAACCAAAGCCCATGACATTCACCTCGTGTGTATGCAACCGCATTGCTCACACCTATCCCAACCCCTTAATGTCAAGAAAAGTGTTGACTAACATACTTCAGCAACACTATAAGGAAAGTGCAGACTTAAAAAGTATTGAAAAGCCAATCTGTGCAACCCTGCTTTGGAAATTATACATCGGCGATTCTTAATAGGCAGCCCGCCAGACAATCCAATCTGGCCTGCGAACAAAAGTCATTATATAATGCAATACAGTGCATTGCATGTAAGATCAATCCGAATGAGATCGGTAAAAATCACAAAATACTCATTTATTTTACTTTTTCCTCGGCAGATCAGTTCACTAAACATTGTAGCTAATCAAATAAAATGTTGTCTTTAGTTCCGCTATGGCTCGCAGCTTGTCAGAGGATGGTGGACAAGAGAATCGCCGACATCTGGCGCACATCCTTCTAATTGCGCACACTCTCAACTGTTTGTATTTAGGAATTGTTTTGACAGGTTTTGTTTGTCACAAAGACTCGCAATTGGCCCATGGCCTGAAGCTGTTGTGAAATGATGGCCCTTCCAAATATCTAATTAAGAACCCTTGTTATACATGAAAGCCTTCCAAATAGGTCATGATATATTCTCTAATTTAAAGGCACTGTCATAGGCCTGTATTGAGTCTAAAGAGGGATCATATACCTAGCCACCAAGCTCGAGATTAATATAGCTTTAATGGTGGTGATACAAATGATAATCTTTCATTGTCATGTTATTAATGCACACACCACTGGCCCACTGTGTGTATTGATACCCCCTCCAACGTCTTTGAAAAGAAGTGCAAAAGTAATATCATTAAATGTTCATCTGATAGGAACATGTTCATTTATATTATAAGTTGATGTTTATTAGAAGTTAAAAATCATTCATAAAGATTAATCGAATTTTACTTATACAGTAGTTATGGTACATTCATATGTATTAGAAGTTATTGTGAAGTTAAGCCAATGTTAAACAGGTTATTGGATGGCAGTATTTTGATAAACAACAAGAACACACTTAATATTTCACTGAACAAACAGAGCAATTTTACTTTTCATTCAGCAAAAGGTTTCCCTGCAAAGATTTTGTACACTTTAGTTGCATAGATACATTTGTGGTACATTTTGTTAAGTGTAGTTTATTCAATGTTGTAGTTTGTAAGATATCATATAGCATTCAGTTATTTAAATTATAAAAAATATGATTATACCACTTGGCCAACTTGTGTTGTAGCCATCTTTAAAAAGAATAATTGGGCGAGCCATTTTATCCGAGACCCGGGAAAAAGACCCATCCATTTTTTGTTTTTCAAATTAGGGGAATTTACTCCCGAATCATTATGAAGGTGACAAAAATTTATGGTCATAATAAAGATATGTAATGCTAAAATCACATCATTAATTCCTTGTATCATATAACTGTTAAGAGATATTTACTCAAAAGTGGGCCTTTTTACCCCAGTTTACCCTATACACATGTACAGGAAGAGTCAGCTACTGTACAGTACATTGTTTTCAAATCTAATAACAAGCATGAAAATAAAATCAAAATTCCTATCAAGCCCACTAAAAATTTAGCACTTTGCAGTTTTCTGTTTATGCTTGGACTTTTTTTGTGCGGTGACAATCGTTAAGTCATACATAAATTGTCTGGTAATATCGTAATATTAAATACACAGTGTGATTTAACACTAGGCTTCAGCCAAAACTCGTTTATAGACTGTGAAACTGCCCGAAAAATACACAAGTCAAAAGAGTTGAACTTGCTATGCACACATTTGAAATTTAACCTCAAATAAACGCCCCCTTTTTTGAAAATGTAAACGTTTATTAGGGAATATAATAAGTATTGTTCTTCCATGACTGTGTTAGGAATGCTGTGAGTTTGCTTCTCAAAACAATGTATGGACAGATAAATGCAACATGGCTAACTTGCTTAAAAATCCATTAACAACCATGAAAAAACTAAAACATACCAATGATTGATTCTTTTAATTTGTTAAATTTATCATTTGGTATTCATATGCAGATATTTATGTAAATTTGTGATGTCTTACAGAAAAACCATGTTATTTTCTTCAAACAGAAATTGCTAGTTCATAAACTTTTTAATGACTTATGTGGAATTTCTTCCATTAGTGTTACTAGCAATGTTATTCAAATAATTCTCAAAACAACATAATGAAAATTTTGTTCTAAAAAGTTTTGCAAGACGGTTTTTTTCTCATCATGGAGCTATTAATAGTACTATGTCCAGATGAAATGGCTGAATTGTCTGGACTGCACACAGTTGATTCAATTCCTTAATGACTGTTTATTCATCATGCCTGAATGTACAAAGCAGTTGCGTTTAGAATTACTTTTTGGTATCAGTTATAGTTCAGCACTGATCTAGTCTCACCGTGGAGCTGTTAACTGTTAACATGATCTCACAAGGTCAGCGATGTTTGTAAATTTGATATCTTTCTGAAAACAATGCATTCTTTTAATAGGTTAGCTACTGTGTGTTACAAACAAAGGCCATACTGGATTTTCTGGAATATGTAGGTTTATGCAGGGAATTGAACTGTAGCAAAGAAAGTTCTCTGTGTGTCAAGAAGTGTTTTGCCAAGTTTCTTTTTATTTACTTAACACTGAAAATAGTGTTAGATAAAGGAATGAGTTTTGAAAGAAGACTCATACAAATGATTAAATATTTATTGCTCTGAAACCATAAATCAATTGATAATTCATGGCAATTAATTTTCCTTTGTTCTTATTTGTTAGAACAAATTTTATGTAAAATATAAATCACAGATTAAGATATTTCTATTCATTTAAAACAATCCTTTAAAATTATTCATGCTCTCATTATTGTTCACGTAATTCTAAAAGCAATAATTTTATGACTTTTTCTTTACTTCTTCATGTGTTCTTTTTGACCTTTTTCATGATAAATACCCAAATGTATTCAATTTCAAGTCTTTTCTTAATAATAATAACTAGACTTATTAAGCACCGAAATCCAGAAAAAAAACATCTGTTCACGGCGCTGTACAAAATTAATTGTTTGAAAAATGTAGATCAAAAAGATGAGTTTTCAGTTGTCTTTTACATGATTCCAGTGTTAGAGAAAATCTCAGGTGGTGAGGCAGTGAATTCCAAAGCTTGGGTGCAGCGGCAGAAAAAGAAATATCTTCTTGAAAATTTAGCACGTTAGACAGTAGTGTCACTAAAGGCCCTAATAGCGAGAGTTAATTGCCCAAGCTAGGGCCTAATCCAGAGTTTAGCCAGAGTTTTGTCTGAAAATGTACTCCCCATGGTCAGAAAAGTTTATTCAAGAAATATTTTGGTTAAGGTTGTTTTTGCCACCCCTGCCCTCACACCCACAGGTGTTCCTAACGTTATGGCAACCTATATGCTTACTATATATATATATAAAGAAAGGTAGGACTCTTTCTAATGCGACTATCGAACCGTATAAAAAAAATCCTTTTTTTTTGACCACTCGCGAATCTTATTTAAATTTTTTACTCTACTCACATCTGCTGGAGACTCCCTTCTTCGTGTATAAGCCACGGTATTTGTTAGTTTTTATCCAATTAGATGTACAAACGATGAATTTTCTACCAAATGACCGTCAAGACAATCTATCCGCCCAACAATGTGCTGCAAACTTTAAGAAACGTTGCGATGACGTAATTGCAGTGCTGCTTCTTTATGATGTCATCGCAATGTTTCTTTAGTTTGCAGCAAATTGTTGGGCGGATAGACTGTCTTGACAGTAATTTAGTAGAAAATTCATCGTTTGTACATCTAATCGGGAAAAAACTAACAAATACCGTGGCTTATACACAAAGAAGGGCGTCTCCAGCGAATGTGAGTAGAGTAAAAAAGTGTATTTAAGTCGCGTTAGAAAGAGTCCTACCTTTCTTTATATATATCATAGTAAGCATATAGGTTGCCATAACGTTAGGAACACCTGTGCTCACACCCACCCACCAAAATATTTAGAGTTACCCAATTTCCAACTTTTTCCTCAAAATATCCAACTCTTTTATCTAAATCTTTAATTTCTTGCTCAATATATCCAACTTTTCCCTTAGAATTTCCATTAATTTTCCTCAAAATATCTGACCTGTTCCTCAAAATGTCTGAAGGATTTTTCAAAATATCCGACTTATTTTCAAAATCTCTTAATTATTTGCACAATATATATCCAAATTTTACTTTAAAATTTCCCAAGGTTTTTGCTCAAAATATCTGAAGGATTTTTCAAAATATCCAACTTATTATCAAAATCTCTTAATTTTTTGCACAATATATATCTGACTTTTACTTTAAAATTTCCAAGGTTTTCCTCAAAATATCTGGCTTTTTCCTCAAAATGGCAGCTTTTCCTCATTCACGATATAGTCAATGTTATGACAGCATTAGGATTCCTGGTTCCAGACCAGTAGGGAAGGGTATGACGGGGTGACGTACCCCCACTTTCTGTGAGCCCATCTTTTAAATTATTTTCAAAATCTGTACAAATTTGTGTTTAGAAATTTCTATATTTTTCAGGGTCTGTTTCTAAATTAGACACCAGCAAAATGGATTTAGATATTTGTATAATTTTTAGAAAGTCAAATTTTAGTTTTTAAAAGTTTTTGAAATTTATTATACAACAGGTATGTGTTAATGATAATTGTAGGCTACAGTGGCAAAATTCTACCTCTAAATAGGGGATGGATTCAGTTGGGTTCCAAAATTCTGAAGGGGTTTCCAACTGAAAATATCAACCACAGAAATGAACACATTACTTTGAGCAGTGATCTAGATTATGTTCCTAATTATATGACTAATTATCATTATAACTTTTAAGTCAATTGGGGCTATCAAAAGCATGGAATCTTCAGCGCTTTCAGGGCTAGTACACTAGACCCCTAACCACAGAACCATGCAAGGCTGTCTGCTATCAATTTTTTGTTATTTTAATTGAAAAGTTTTCCATTGCTATTGCGGGCCATCAAAAACAGGGAATTTTTAGACCTCCGCCCCTGTGTCCCTAACAGGTTTTGCCTCTTGACCCCCACTAAATCCCCTTAAGAGGGTCCTTGAATCACACTACTCTCATGCCCTCCCCCCCCCCCCAACCTTAAAAGGTCAGCGCCTAATATTTCTGATAGCACCCCATATATAATTAATTCTAAATTGGGAAATTTTGAGCCCCCCTTTTCCCTCCCTTGTACCGGGAGCCTTACCGCACTTTCTACCTAAGTAATTTTACATAGCGAGAAAAAAAATGCTTAGGTTTCCCAAAAATGCACCCCCACCTCCCCCCCTAATGGAAACTTTTCCGGTTCTTTAAAAAGAATATAACACACAAATTCCTTCTTAATTTCTCATTTGTAAACAACTGGTGAAACAAATTACAAGTCAATTTTGGCGTTCTGACAAGTACATAAGTTAGTTATCATTTAAACTTAACTGACAATGCAAACAAAATCTAATGAGATTCGTGGAATTTGTAGGTACCAAATTTCTCACAAGATGTCATATGTAGAAGGGTAGTCCACATATTCCTTATGGTCATTCAACAATCAAGACCCTCAATGAAAGTGTAATCTCATCTAGAAAACTTAAGATAAATAATAGAGAAAGACACACACACAAAATCAACTGGCAACTGAGGCCCAAGCTGTTGCCACACTATTTCAATGCAAAAATCAGCCTAACGAGTGGAGTACAATTTTTCCAGAGTCAGAAGAAGTTCTATCTCCCAAAAACCTTACTTAATTAAGCAAAAAATTACTAAGGTCCTAAGGTGACCCATGATGGTCAAAATTGGTTGAAATTTAAGCCCACATGTCTGTTCACTCGTACGTGAATTATAAGTAAACATGTACACTGTGGTATACTGTACAATGCACAGTGCATGCAGTCGCTGCACTGGCTGCCCAATGTAACAAACAAACTTAAATGGTGCATTAACTACAGAGATGTGCACACATGGACAGTAAATAACCACAAGACTTATTTTCGTCGACATTCACAGATAGCCGTATCGGGTGTTGAAGTTTTGTCTGGGATCTAAATGTTGAGAAAACATGAGGCTGCCCTCAACTCGACATCGGGTTGGATTTTGAACTTTTTAATGTAAAAGTCACAGCATGACTAAATGGACAGGTACTTTTTAATGTAAAAGTCACAGCATGAATGTATGGACAGGTTAATTACTGTAAGGAAAAATAGCTAACTCGTTTAAAAATCCATTACTAACCATGAACAAAAGCAACAACTCCTGCCAAAACATATCAAAGATTGATACTTCTACAATGTTTGATTTTTAGGTATTGATATGCAAATATATTTATGCAAATTTGTAATGTGAGATGGCCACAGACCTACAGCTTTACTTGTTTACATACAGTGAATCAATTATTTTGTCATCTGCCAGCTTATCAATTTTATTCACACCAACTATCAAGTTGTGCCATGTGACAGTAAGTAATCATAAAATGATACAAGGTGAAGTGGAATGAACAATGATACATTAGATCCTAATCGAGGAAACTCAGCATGTGACTCCGCTTCACCAGTTCCTGAAGCGAGACAGGTATCCCAATCACATGATGAAAATCAATCAGCTCACACAATCAACTGATTCAAATGTTTCCTGGTATGTTACCATCAGCAATTACCAGCCAATTTGTACTCTGTGGTACTTGATTGTTGTTTGTACATAGCGCTTTTCCATGTGATGTATTCTTACAGCGCTTTACAATGGAAACTCTGTCTCAAAGCTGTAGCCAACATTAGTGCTGTCATGACATGTTGATTATCGCGATATCTATTTTCCCACGACATGAAATATGTCTCACGATACCAATATATTACAATATTTTTCTCCACGATAATCAATACGTAATAGAGTCATATTGTGACAGCACTAGCCAACATATGGCGCACAAGCCTATACCATCGTCCTGCTCCAATCCCTTATCCAAAGCACCAAGCAAAAGGCAGCAGGTCCCATTATCTAAGTCTTTGGTGTGACTCACTCGACCCAGGATTGAACCCACGAGTTAGGCCACGACCTTCCAGGGGTGCACCATAGTACGTCAACAGCGTGGTCAGGGGTTGAGTTTGTCATTGTTCCAAGAACAGTGCTTTTATGCAGGTACAGTGAATTTTCAAAAGTCAGTGTTGTGGTGGAACAGTGTTCTTTTTACAAGCATGTGGCATCAATGATATCTGCTCAAAAAAGAGTGCATGTTGTCAAACAGGATTATCATTTAAAAAAATTCTTCTAGAAAGAAAAAGCTTTTCCCACCTTGTTTGCAATTGTCAGCACAAAAAATTGTGAATACACATCTGCTTGCATATGTGAGACTGTGAGCAACTGGGTGGTATACATCATGTATGTAATACTAATAACTGACACACATATTTGCACATATTGAACAATAAAGTAGAATATAAATTAAGCCCATATTGAAGAAAGGAATTTGTCCTGTAATTGGCAAAAATTATTGGAACACAGAAACCGATCCGGAACAGTATTATTTGAGAAAGTACTGTTCCGTGGAACAGTGGTAAAATATTTAAAATTTCGACCCCGGATAGTTATTAGTCAATGGTGCTAGAGATTCATAGAAATTAAAGGTAACTAACATAATTCAAAATAAATTAATTTTTGGACAAACCTGGATAATTTTTGGACAAACCTGGATAATTTTTGGACCTACACGTTCCTTTTTCAAATTAAAAAAATATATGTTTTTAATGTCTGCTTGGGACCTCCTCCCCTGCCCTGTACAATTTATCTATCAAGCATTATCGTATGATATATCGAACCATAAACTTACTGCAACTTCTTCATAGGTGGTTCCTGTGTATATTTTTTCACCCCCGATCACACATGGGATTTCTTCCACAGTATTCCAACGTCTTTGTACCGCCTGCAAATAAACAAAAAAATCATATATTTCCATCAAATTATAAGTAGAATTTTACTCATATCAATATTAATACTTACAAGTTACCTAATAGAGTGTTGGCTTCTCCAAAAGAACAAGTGCATTCAGCAACCCTTTGTATACCATTTACAGTAATACCAACAAATGAATTCATAACTATACAAATTACAAAAAATGATTTAAATGACCATAGAAAAAATATCTTGAAAAGAGTTTTGAGTTTTTTTTGTCCAAAAAAATATATTCTTCCCGGTTATAACTGCCGGAACTGTAGATTTTTTCCAAGTCTAGAGTCTGGTCACTTTGTGTTTTTCACTTAGCTTTTTGGTATCAGACCTTAAAGTATAGTGTGTTTTGCAATTTTAATACAATCTAGTAGATTAAACCATCGACACATTTGTACCAAATGCATAACTCTGTACAAGAAACGTTGAGATTCAAAGTTACGGTTCTGGGGGTCAAAATTGCCACTGTTCCGAGAACAGTGCTTTTTAGGCAGGAACAGTGAATTTTCAAACATCAGTGTTTCGGTGGAACAGTGTTTCGGTGGAACAGTGTTTCGGTGAAACAGTGTTTCGGTGGAACAGTATTCCGGTGGGACAGTGTTCCGGTGGGACAGTGTTCCGGTGGGACAGTGTTCCGGTGGAACAGTGTTCCGGTGGGACAGTGTTCCGGTGGGACAGTGTTCCGGTGGGACAGTGTTCCAGTGGGACAGTGTTCCGGTGAGACAGTGTTCCGGTGGGACAGTGTTCCGATGGAACAGTGTTCCGGTGGGACAGTGTTCCGGTGGGACAGTGTTCCGGTGGGACAGTGTTCCAGTGAAACAGTGTTCCAGTGAAACAGTGCTCCGGTGGGACAGTGCTCCGGTGGGACAGTGTTCCGGTGGGACAGTGTTCCGGTGGGACAGTGTTCCGGTGGGACAGTGTTCCGGTGGGACAGTGTTCCGGTGGGACAGTGTTCCGGTGGGACAGTGCTCCGGTGGGACAGTGTTCCAGTGGAACAGTGTTTTGGTGGAACAGTGTTTCGGTGGAACAGTGTTTCAGTGGAACAGAGTTTCGGTGGAACAGTGTTTCGGTGGAACAGTGTTCTTTTCACAAGCATGAATGATCAATAACTAGATTTGTGCTCAAAAAAAAAAAATGTAAGTTGTCAAACAAGATTATCATTA
Organism: Chiridota heheva; assembly: GCA_020152595.1. Lineage (NCBI taxonomy): Eukaryota > Metazoa > Echinodermata > Holothuroidea > Apodida > Chiridotidae > Chiridota > Chiridota heheva. The sequence continues at coordinate 1,094,092 of JAIGNY010000077.1, read as the reverse complement.
AAATAATTCCTTCCAGTAAGAAAAAGTTTTTCCCACCTTGCCAATACAATTAATCATGAATACGCATACGCAGGGCTGCTTCACGTGTATTACTTTCCGCAATGGGATGCTACATGTACATCATGCAAATACTAATAACAGACCAACATACATATTTGCACATATTAACCAATAAAGTACAGTAGTTGTAAATTAAGCCCATTTTGAATAAGAAATTTGTCCTATTATCAGCAAAAAGTTGAAACAGTGAAATCTTATCCGTAACAGTATCATTTAAAAAAGTACTGTTCCGTGAAACAGTGGCAGAAATTTCCAATTTTGACCGCTGCGGTTGCCAATCTGTCCCTTTTTAGGCAATTTGTTCAATTGTTCATGTTACTTCTAAATTTTGAACCTATGGTCATCCCTAAAATAAAGTACTAGTAAAATCCAGGTGGGAGATCATAACTAAAATAGCTGTACAAAACAGCTGTTCAAGAGATGACTTTTGACTTCATAATGAATCATTTAGGAAAGTGTTACAACACAATTTATTAGTGCTCTAGGCCATCTTGCCTTTGTCACAAACATAAACGATCATTTAAACAGTAAAGGGAATATTTGTTAGAAAAATTTATAGTCGAGAACATGAAGAATAGTATGAGCCACCATGAGTTCCAACCAGAACATGCTTTCCAACCAGAACATGCTTTCCAACCAGAACATTCTTTTCAACCAGAACATGCTTTCCAACCAGAACATTCTTTTCAAGCAGAACATGCTTCCCAACCAGAACATGCTTTTCAACCAGAACATTCTTTCCAATCAGAACATGCTTTTCAACTAGAACATGATGCTTTCCAACCAGAAGATGCTTTCCAACCAGAACATGCTTTCAAATAAAAGATGCTTTCTAACCAGACACGCTCTAAAACCAGAACATGCTCTAAAACCAGAACACACTCTAAAAAGCAGAACACGCTCTTAAAAGCAGAACACGCTCTAAAACCAGAACACGCTCTAAAACCAGAACACGCTTTAAAACCAGAACATGCTCTAAAACCAGAACACGCTCTAAAACCAGAACACTCTCTAAAACCAGAACACGCTCTAAAACCAGTACACGCTCTAAAACCAGAACACGCTCTAAAACCAGAACACGCTCTGAAACCAGAACACGCTCTGAAACCAGAACACTCTCTAAAACCAGAACACGCTCTAAAACCAAAACACGCTCTAAAACCAAAACACGCTCTGAAACCAGAACACGCTCTAAAACTAGAACACGCTCTAAAACCAGAACACTCTCTAAAACCAGAACACGCTCTAAAACCAGAACACGCTCTTAAACCAGAACACGCTTTAAAACCAGAACATGCTATTTCCAAAATTGTATAACCGATGTGCTTAGACTTAATTACTACAGGTTCATAGACCTTCAAACAATAATGAAGAACTTATACAGAACATTTGGGGAAAACTGAATAAAATGGTAAAAACAACAAGCAATGGTCCAAAATGGGTAAAAAAATGATAAATTGCTTAAATATATATATATATTTCTCATTTTGGGGTAAAGTAAGACTTGTCTTCTAATTCAATTTCTAGGAGTTTAAACCATCCCCACCCCCCCCCCTTCTTTCCCTAAAAACAAATGCTTCTCTAAAATATATATCATTCACTCTCTAAATTGGACCCCTGCCTCTATCTCCATCACCTCCCCTTTCGTTCTTACACATACATGCACATCTCCCTATCCTGCACATCACTCTCTAGCATTTTAAATGTGTAGAAACACTTTAAAGTACGAAAAATGTAGCCAAATGTTGTGTATATATAGTACTCTACGTTCTTAACTTGTTCAATTAATCTACGAAGTAGAAATACGTTTGAAAACATTTCCATTTACCATATTTCAGTTTTTATCTTTTTAAATAAATTTTGGGAGATATGCCACTTTTTCTAATTTGGGGGGCTAAGTTGGATACTATCATCTCATGATAGTAAGCTGCAAGAAATGTACATTCCGATGTACAGGTTTATCATGAAATCAATTGGGGGTATTACTTCCACCCCTATGCCCTGATATGCTTATAACAGTCATATACTTCTACAGGCATAATACATGAAATAAAACTGTCAAAGAAAAAGCTATTTCAACTAAGTTCACACATGAGTATATTGCGTACCTCCTCAACTTTTTGCCTTTCTGGGCTGCCTTTGGCAAAGGTCAGTATTGGCGTCAACTTTGGATTGATGGTAGAAGCATATCTGTACCTGCAGAAGCAATACAACAAAATAACATTTTCAGTAACATTTAGCCATTTGGAAGACAACAGTTTTTGCTCTCAAAAAAAAAGAACAAAAGTTTGTTAAAAACAAGATCTCCATTTAACCAAAACATAGATCCATAGATCGCAAGCACAAACCGAAATGCCAGATCGTTCGCAAATGACCAACGCTTTTTTGAATGGCAGCCAAATCTTTTTGTAAAACACGTTTTAGTTTGTGCGTATGTATTTCTTACTGTGCGTTCTCAGCTCCAAGTGTGTAGTACGCATGCCGCACATATACATAGAACTAAACGCACATGTATCTGAAACCAATACTGTAAGGTGTATTTTTGTACAGTATTTTTGAAATATACAAAACCAGCATGGAGAAAGCAGCAAAATATTTGGGAGTAACAAAAACTTAATTAATAAAATATTCCATTTGTAAATCAATCTTGATCGCGAATCAGTTTTAAAATATTTTCGCTCATTGTGAATAGATCATCACGTGAGCCCCTGTGAAAAGTTTTATGTATCCTCCAAAATTTCCGATTTAATTGTGTAGGCCTTTCACCTGCGCGATCCATGGTGCATTTCATGCACTAAGGTCTAAAATCTTTGGCGTGGAATTTACTTCTTTTCGTCGTAGTGGCATAGCACTAGCTTTTCTTGGCGTACTGGCGTGAAAAAAAAAAAGTATAAACTTGTAACTAGTACAGTTGTCCTAATTTCTTTCCCAATCACTACACACTAGAGTTATTTAACTAAAATGACAATAACTCGCAGAATGTACTATAAAACTAAATAACTTTAAAGCAATCACACTTTAGAGACACTAACTCCTGCTAGATTACAAACGATGCAATGACTATTATGAAAGAGGTAGAATGCAGGTAGGGAGGGCACAATGCTAAAAAAAAAAATATTTGGTTCTTCCTTGCTACTGTATATATAGCTTCGTGTATTCCTGTATCAGTGACTTTATATAAATCATAAATAGAATACTGTCAAGAACTAATGCATATTCAGTAGTTGTCCTGTTTGCCAATCATGTTCTTTTACCATTAAAAGCAAGTTTTGTCACCGTAGAAAGTATTGCAGAAACAAAAATACTACACAAGACTTAGTAAGATCGCTGCTTGTAAGATCGCTGCTTGGTACATGTAGGTAGCTTGACTGTCTTGGTGTATCAAAGCAAAGGCCTCGTTGTACCTGCGGCGTAGGTTTTACATGAAATGCACCCTGGCGTGCGAAGTACGCAAATTTACACGAATACGCAGTTAATAGTCATTTTATATGTGGTGGACCGTGGACAAGCAGTATGGTGGACAGAGAATAATTTACAGACAAGTTTTCAGGAAAAAAATGATAGGCTACTTCGCACCAGTTTTAGGACTTTTATTGATTTAGGCCTAACGTTTAGTAACGTCACAGTACATAACATAACATAACAAGATTACGGGCTAAGAAGGGTTTAATAGTCACCCCATAATAAGCCCAAACTAACACACCATCACAAAAAAAAAAAACTAGACATCAGTGATGTTATAGTTCAACCCATAGCAGTGCAAAAACCAACTGATTGGTTTTATTTTAAAAGCAATTTTATTTTTGTCATATTTAATCTTCTCAAATGTAATTTAAAGATTTTCTTGAAGTCTACTAATTTGTAGCTTAAATCTGTTTACCTCTAAGTTGTTGATAATCGTTTCCATGACAACCAGATTTGGCCAAATTTTGGTCAATTTTGAAGAATCAAGCATTTTGAAAGCATAATATATGTTTAAACATGTTACTTTACCACTGCTATCAAGTATTTTCTTGTTCTGTACAATATTCTCCTCCAACTTAAAACAATAAATGATTGATAATATGACATCGTTAAAGAATTAATTGACATAGTTAAGGTGTAAACAAACCATAACATACACTAATTTGGAAAAGTGGGACAAATGTGTTTTAATGTAAAATTTACTAAATTTTAGTTAAATGCAGTTTTGAAACTAAATAAGCTAAGCAAATGCTTTAGCCATGTATAGAATTAGCATCTAAGGACATAATAAACAAAGGCAAAGTCTAATTAATGACCTAAATAATTAATTAACATTGACAAAAAGTGAGACCATTCACTGATTACAGTAGGTCAAAGTGTGCAAATCTGAAATTATTTTAGTGTGCTTCAAATAAGTAATTAAGCTGACAGTTGTAAGTTTCTAGCTAAACTGTGTGTATAATTTAAATAACAAGACAAACAAACATGTAATTAAAAAATTCATTAATAATCATTTGAAATTAATTGGAATTATATACATTTTAAGTTATTTACTTACTATGACATTGTTCAAAACTAGATGCATTTAATTTAATTAAAATCAATTTGAATGAACTTGTAATATTCCATTGAAATGTTGATATAATACAAACATTTAACTACTAATTAACTGTTAATGAATTAATTAATTATGAATATTAATCAAAACGTTTTAGTGTGAGCATAAAATTCATAATTTTTTTAGCTGAAAATTGCTTAATTTGCATATTTTTGTCCAAATTTCCGAATTTGGCTTTCATAACTCAAAAGATAAATAACTTAGCCCCTATTCCAAACAAACTTGTAACAAAAAGAAATGAAATGAAACTTGTCAAAAATGCATATGAAAAAAATAGTTACCAAAATTGGGCTTGCTTTTTTCAAAGCCCTGGTAGAGTAAGGGTTAATGCCAACTCCCTGACATAACACAAAGTCTAGTCCCAAAAATTTCACATGGCTTTAAGTCTCCTATATAGATTTTGTTATCATCCCATCAAATTTTAATAAAATCGCATAATTTTGGTCTTATATGAAAGGTACTACTACACAAATTATCAATATTATACCAGCTTTTAGATGTTTAATAAAAGTAGTAAATATCGTAGTGCTAATAGGAAACACATGTACTAAATGCATGAGGACCTAGCCATGTGCGGTACGCAGAGCATCACTGTATGTCTACAGCTAGCTATTTTTAGCACCATTACGTATGAAATCTGATACTGTAGTAAAACCTTTCTGAAGTTTTAATTAAAAAAACACATAGAATATCTCTTAGCAATATACAAGCTATATGAAGCATACAAAAATCTCGTCTGAGCCAGAATTTCAAGAGCAAAACTGTTAAAACCTAGGAGATGCATTTTAAAGCAACCCATTGCACAGGCACATATGGGAGCTCACGTACGATTTGATAAGTTCCAATCTTTACACTCTGTGTAATGGTTGGAACTAAAAATCAAAGATGCCCAGAATTAGTAAAACAAAACTCATCAATGTTGACCTTGAAATAGTGATATCCTCAGTACAAACTTAATGCTGCAGAGTGTGAAGAAATGACAGAGAAAGTGTGCCAAGAACCATCTGATTTGGTGTTAAACTGAAAGGAATATATTTTCACACTTTTTAGCTGCTGAAAACATAAACTATAACAGTAAATACCGTCATGGTTCGCATGCCCATGCAATTTGACACCCATATCATATTACCTGGACAATTATAAAAATAGCATCTCACACTAAGTCCCACATGGGATCCCATGTACCACATGGCATCCCACCCCATGTCCCACATGGCATCCCACCCCATGTCCCACATGGCATCCCACCCCATATCCCACATGGCATCCCACCCCATGTCCCACATGACATCCCATCCCATGTCCCACATGGCATTCCACCATATCTCCCACATGGCATCCCACATGACATCCCATGTCTCATGTGGCATTCCATCATATGTCCCACAGGGCATCCCATCCTATGACCCACATGGCATTCCACCCTATGTCCCACATGGATCACATCCCATGTCCCAAATGACATCCCACCTTATGTCCCACATGACATCCCATGCCTTGTTCCACATGACATTCCACCATATCTTCGACATAGCATTCTACAATAGTGTCTCACATGGCATTCCACCATGTCCCACATGGCATTCCACCATATGTCCAACATGGCATCCCACGCTATGACCCACATGGATCCCATCCTACATTTATGTCCCACATTATTCCAGCTATATGTACCACATGACATCCCTCCCTATGTCCCACATGGCATCCCTCCCTGTCCCGCATCAGTGGCTTCCCACCTGATGTTCCACATAGCATCTCACCACATGTTCCACATGGTATCCCTCCCAATGTCCCAATGACATCCTACTTTATGTCCCACATGGCATCACATCCCATGTCCCCATGGCCTTCTACTCTATGTCCCATGTAGCCACCTACCCTGTCACACATGGCATCCTACCTTATGTCACACATGGCATCCTACCCTATGTCACACATGGCATCCTACCCTATGTCACACATGGCATCCCAACCTGTCACACTCTGTGTTACTCATGGCATCCCACCATGTCCCACATGGCATTCTACCCTGTTCCACATGGCATCCCACCCCATGTCCCACATGGCATCCCACTCAATGTCCCACATGACATCCCATAGGCTCCATAAGAAGTCTCATCCTAGCTATCACAGTCCCTGATTGAGCATACTGTGTATGAAAGTATCAGTTCATATAATAACTTCTATGCAAATGACTTGTTGAAATAGGGTGGAACGCCATGTCCCACATTACATCCCATATCCCACATGACATTCCATCACATGGCATCCCTCACTATGTCCTGCATGGTATTCCACCACATATCCTACATGGCATTCCACCCTGTTCCACATGGCATCCCACCCCATGTCCCACATGGCATCCCACCCTATGTCTCACATGCAACCCATAGGCTCCATAAGAAGTCTCATCCTAGCTATCACAGTCCCTGATTGAGCATACTACTGTATGTATAAAAGTGTCACTTCATATAATAACTTATATGCAAATGGTTGTTGAATAAGAAAAAAAGGTGGAGTCAAATAATTATGCCTGATATAGCCCTTGGTGTATACAACATGGTAAATATTATATCATATGTCCCTCATGGCCCCCAGCCATGTCCCACATGGCATCTCTCCCTATGTCCATATGCAATCACACTCCTAAGCATACTGAATAAAAAAGTCTGGCCAGGTCATATACATATAACTTTATGCAAATGACCACAATAATAAAGGTGGAGTTTATTAATCATGCCTGATACAACTGTTGGTGTCCAAATATTTTGAAGAATTTTAAGGATTTTAAATCTCAAGTGCTACAAGAGAGACTTGAGGATCTCTGAAGAATATTGGAAAATTATATCATTTTACAGTTATCTTCTAAGAAAATATCAAATGTTTTGTAGACTTTCAAGGAAACTAGTCTTTAATCCTATCTTAAGTATCTCTGAAAAACTGTAACATTTTATAAGGAAATTCTAACCACCCATAAGGATATCTGAAGAAACTTTTAACTTTTCTGAGGAAGTCTGAAGAAACTAACATTTTCTGAGGAATTCTTAAAAAAATAACATTTCTGAGGAAATCTCAGGGCAAATCTGTGGCCGGCCGGCTGGACATAATCGCCATTACATAGGTTCGCATAATGCTTCGCACGATGCTTCGCACGATGCTTCGCGACGATGATGCCAGACGATGCTTCGCAGACGATGCGCCGCGATGCCGCCAGACGATGCCAGACGATGCTTCGATGACGATGCCGCGACGATGCCGCGACGATGCTTCGACGATGCCAAGCCAGACGATACGATGCCGCCAGACGATGCCAGCGACGATGCTTCGCCGACGATGCCGCGACGATGCTTCGCACGATGCTTCTCACGATGCTTCTCACGATGCTTCTCAGGATGCTTCTCATGATGCTTCTCATGATGCTTCTCATGATGCTTCTCAGGATGCTTCGCATGATGCTTCGCATGATGCTTCGCATGATGCTTCGCATGATGCTTCGCAACATGCTTCGCAATAATGCTTTGCATAATACTTCGCAAGCGAATCAAAAAAGGAGTTGGAGAATTGTTTCAGTGCAAATTTGATACCCAAAAGACAGGTAATTTGAAAAAAGTTTTCCATGCTGGAAAATGTCACAGAGCATTATAACTTAGTTAGAATAGCATAGCAAGGTTTAACGTCTCGAAAGCATCCAGTGCTGGGAATGAAATGAATGTTACTACCATGCCAGACGTAGCTGCATAGGACTTGAATAACTCTGTCAGACTGTAAATCAGAAACAACAACAATCAGTGAACGTCAACCAACAAGAAAAAAGCAGATCAGTGGGGAAGTAAAAAGCCTCCTATGATGAATCTAACGACATAACGTTAGGGCTAACAAATTTAATGCAATTTAGGCCTATGTAATTCATGAATGACATTAAACATAGTTACCATCCAAGATTTCTTAATGCAGAACATCGAGATGACAGCATGTTGCCTTTATTTCCAGTACGTCACTTTAGTTTATTTAGGCAGTCGTCCACGGTCAGACAGTCCGTATAATTTATCAACGAAAGAGTGATAACGATACGATAGCCTAGGCCGCATACAACAACGTAATACGTAACGTTAGGTCTAGGCCTACGTCGAGTGTTTGTGGTCTGTAATGAAACACTCTGGCTCTTGTCCTTGATCAAGCTGCAGGAACGACAAAATGATGGCCGAAACGAAATCGATATTACATTAGAACCTAGAAAATTTGTCAGATTTTAGGAATAGGACAAATTTGACAAAACAAGGACTAGCAGACTGTGGGAGTCTCGCGTAGGCTAGCTCGATATCATATAATTATCATCCGATTAATAAACATGTCATTGTCAGGCCAGGCACCTCTCAATATCGGCTGGCCAATCAGATAATAGAAAAGAGGAACGCCCTCTTCGTACCTCTTACGCGGTATCATCTTACGCGGCATGTGGGGGCACATGCATTTCTCGCGTTGTTTGATCTGCTAGCATTTCCCAAGATTCAAAACAAAAACAATTTTGTTCAATTGAGCAAGAACAAGAAAGAATTTCTTAATGTTCCTTTCATCAGCAACACAAAGTTGACACATCATTTTGAGCACTTTGGGCACTTCTGTACAGCACATCCAAGTTAAATCGGACAAGTGCAGTTTTGCATATGGATGATGGAGTACAAGCTGACAAGACTCAAGACTAAGCACATTACATTAACATGCAATCTTTTTCTTACCGGTGGGGGTGAGAGGGTGCCCTTTCCCAGCCTTCTTCGATTTTGCGGTGATCCCGCCTTGCTAATGGTTAATTATTAGCTATCGAAGTAAACATTAAAGTGACGGTATGATTTAACTAGGCCTATAGAGTCGTATCTCTAGCTCGAAATTGATGAGCCGAAACCTAAAATCAAATATAGCAAGGTTCACAGGCGTAATTATATATATATATCCCCTCCACTTTTCGGCTGGGATCGCCTAATAATCTCTCCACATTGAACAAAATGAACATAAAAATGGACAATAGGGTGGGGGTGGGAGGGGTCGGGAGGTTCAGACCTGTTATGTTCAGACCTGAAAACATGAAAACATACATGGACCCCAAGTAAAGACAAAAATTGTATCAATGGGTTCCGGCCTACATTTATTCGTTCGAAAATGCATAATCTTAAGTAGAACTTTAGAATTAACATAGGGCTAAACATTTTTCTGATATAAAAATTACGCCAAAAAAAGGCAGCAACTTTTTATATATAAAGTAAGGTGGTAAGCCGGACAGGAGGTAAGCCGGACAGGAGGTAAGCCGGACAGACGGTAAGCCGGACAGGGGGTAAGCCGGACAGGGGGTAAGCCGGACAGGGGTAAGCCGGACAGGGGTAAGCCGGACAGGGGTAAGCCGGACAGGGGTAAGCCGGACAGGGGTAAGCCGGACAGGGGTAAGCCGGACAGGGGTAAGCCGGACAGGGGTAAGCCGGACAGGGTAAGCCGGACAGGGAGGAGTAAGCCGGACAGGGGTAAGCCGGACAGGGGTAAGCCGGACAGGGGTAAGCCGGACAGGGGTAAGCCGGACAGGGGTAAGCCGGACAGGGGTAAGCCGGACAGGGGTAAGCCGGACAGGGGGTAAGCCGGACAGGGAGTAAGCCGGACAGGGGTAAGCCGGACAGGGGTAAGCCGGACAGGGGTAAGCCGGACAGGGGTAAGCCGGACAGGGGTAAGCCGGACAGGGGTAAGCCGGACAGGGGGTAAGCCGGACAGGGGGTAAGCCGGACAGGGGGTAAGCCGGACAGGGAGTAAGCCGGACAGGGAGCAAGCCGGACAGGGGCAAGCCGGACAGGGGTAAGCCGGACAGGGGTAAGCCGGACAGGGGTAAGCCGGACAGGGGTAAGCCGGACAGGGGTAAGCCGGACAGGGGTAAGGGACAGGGGTAAGCCGGACAGGGGTAAGCCGGACAGAGGGTAAGCCGGTTACAGAGGGTAAGCCGGTTAAGGGGTAAGCCGGACAGGGGGTAAGCCGGACAGGGGGTAAGCCGGACAGGAGGGTAAGCCGGACAGGGGGTAAGCCGGACAGGGGGTAAGCCGGACAGGAGGTAAGCCGGACAGGAGGTAAGCCGGACAGGAGGTGGGCCGGACTGGAGGTGGGCCGGACAGTAGGTGGGCCGGACAGGAGGTTTGCCGGACATGAGGTGGGCCAGACAGGAGGTGGAGCGGACAGGAGGTGGGCCGGACAGGAGGTGGGACGGACAGGAGGTGGGACGGACAGGAGGTGGGTCGGGCAGGAGGTGCGCCGGACAGGAGGTGGGCCAGACAGGAGGTGGGCAGGACAGGGGGTGGGCAGGACAGAGGGTTGGCCGGACAGGGGGTGGCCCGGACAGGGGTTGGGTAGGACAGTGGGTGGGCCGGACAGGAGGTGGGCTTGACAGGAGGTGGGCCGAACAGGAGGTAGGCCGGACAGGAGTAGGTAAGGACAGGAGGTGGTAACGTAGGCCGGACAGGAGATGGTAACGTAGGCCGGACAGGAGGTGGAAACGTAGGCCGGACACGATGGACACGAGGTAACGATGGACACGGTTGGCGGTTGTTATCTGTTATTGTTACGTATCACGCACCAACAGCATCCGCTGATAGGGTATTTCATATATGGTGGCAGTATGGAGGAAACTTCTGTCTAAAAAGTGTGTCCTATAGCAATAAGGAGAGAGTAGGTCGGGTGCAGAAGTACTTGATCTTGTGGCACGCCGTCTGACCTAAAGTGTAGGCACGAAGGATTGAACGTCTGTGGGGCAGTAGTGTGCTACAACCTGTCTTATGTGGTGAAGACTATCTGACTATTAATGGTTTGTGGCAGTAGCTTCGTCCACACCTATAATTTCCAGTGCCTTCCTTTCATAGGCGGCGGAACTGTGGGAGCACAGGGGCACGTCCCCCTCTTTTTTTTTCAGATAGAAAATTTCCCGTTTTATAACAAACAAACAAAAAACTGCCCTTCAAACATTTTCTTCAAGGACTATATATCTTATTTTTTCATTGAAGAAAGTAGCACAAATATCGCCCAAAAAAGACTAGGATTGTCCAATTTTACGCGCTTCGCGCCGATACACTATTTAGAATTTTCCTTAAAGACAAAGTTAGGGGCTCAACAGTCCTACTTATTAGACTTTTTCACACTTAAAAGGCCTTTACCTCTATATACCTTTGCTTTCCAACTTATAATCTGTAAAAACTCTTTAGTATAGGGCCTTTATTAGTTTATAGTGTACTAGCCGCCCCAAATTTCATTCGAGGAGCATATTTAAAATGGGCCATTTAGGACAAGACTTATTATTTGGACCCGAACCATCATCATGACATAAACTGATGTGCTCTCCCATCTTCCTTGTAGAGACTATAAAAGGTACCCCTTTACAGAGATAAAAAAAAAGTGTGTTATTTAAAATAGCGAAATATATTTAAGTCCCCTTATTATAATTGATCTTTTTTATTGACAGATTAAAGAAAGTGACACAAACATCTTTAACTGTTTAACCGCCTTTAATTTGGTTTCTGCTACTAACACGATGAGGACTGTGTGTGAATTTGGGCAATCTGGTCTAATTAAGATACAGAGTTACATTTATTCTCAGCAAGAAAATTATGGCCTCATCTAAGTACTCAACCCTTAGTGCCTTATTTGCTTTTCACATTATTTTAGGCATTAAACAGTTAAATCTATTCCGATTCATGACCAATACAAGTAGCTAATCATGATCTATAATTCTAAATCCTTCAGGTTTCATGACTTTTGATCTAAACAATTCTTTTTAATTTTTGCCGATTTTGGAAGGGAAAATTGGTAAGGATGCACCGGAACTCGGATCCGGCCGGAACTCTGTAAATTTCAAAGTTCCGGCACTTCCGGCCGGAACCAAACAGAGTTGCGGCCGCAAGCGGAACTTTTGAATATTTATTTTGTGCATTTTCCTACATCTTAATATACACAAAGCATGGCAGATTAATATTTATTTGATCAATATCATGGTATACTATTCAGGCCATCTCTTTACACAAGTCTGACCAACTATAAATATTAACAAAAAATATATCTGTTCATTCCTGTTTATTTTAATGTGCTAATATTTTGTTTTTCTTTTCTAACATGTTTTAAGTCTATACAATCAAGAAAAATATTAAAAAGATACCTGTATTGTAATCAGATAGTTACTAGGCAGAAACACAAATTCAGCACTACTTTTTATTCTGAATGTATGTGTTTTCATAATTTCACTTCAATCACTCATCATCAACAATATAAGCTACATGTATCTAATATATTCAAACTAAAAGTTAGAAAGACATGCATGTACATATTATATAACAGCTGAAAATGAAACAAAAAATCATCCTTTTCTATTTAGTTATAAAAGGTACACCTATTCTATTCCAGATGCATGTTTATCTGTGCAGAAGTTAGCAGAGCATGATTTCTGGGAGTAAAATCTGAGTATGAAAATCCACATATAAAAACATGCTATTTGAGTTCTGAGTTTTCAACTTGTTACATTGATAATAAAAACGGCAGAAGTTTAGTTCACAAAAGAATACCACTTAAAGGTTCTTCGAAAGTTTTTCTTTCATGAGGGAAAATCTTGCACGGTTATGGTGAAGGAAAAGGAGTTTTTCTCCGGTACGGGGAAGCAGGCGTGAACGCTTGTTATCAAATATATTGCCTGCTTCTAAAAAGAGCCATTCTGAGTACACTCAGAACGAGGCAGGACATGAAAGATATCGTCATGCTACTCTTGACAAGTTTGGAAACACTTCTTTTTAGTCGCGCCAGATGTTTAGTGGATCAGCTGCCTTCTCCAAAACAGGCGGGGCTGAAATGTATCTTTCAACTTCATTTACTAGTTCTGAGAGCCCGGGACCACTTTTTTCTACTCAGAATTCCCATCAGATTCAGCTTGCTTATCGGTCTCCTCATCTTTATCATAGCAATTCAGGAACTCTTGATGAATTTCTTCCTGAAGAGATGGAATAGTGCCCGCAGATGTCGTAGCATTTCCACCATTACCAGATCCAGACGTATTACATCTTGATCGATGTCTTCCTCTGACTCATTTCCATCTTCTTGTTCAGAGTCTGTACAAACATGAATCTCCTCTAAAAGCCACTTTTTGATAATATCTTTCTTGTCTTTCGAGAAGCTCAGCTTGTACCTGGGGTCCAAAACAGTTGTTAAAAGATAATTTTGTCACTTAGTACATCCAATTGTGTTGCAGTGAACAGGTGAAAAGACGCTTACGAAGAGCACTATGCAATTCACTTTTCGTAGTTTGAACTTCAGAGTCATTACCAGGCTTTGACAGATAGCGATCTAGAGTAACAGCATGTGGGATAACATCACTCAATGAGGACATCTCAGAACTAACCTGCTTTGTAATTTCAAAAAAAGGTTGAAGAGCCCGCAACACCTTTT